>CM022770.1:3205116-3482616 GCA_012411365.1 Ameiurus melas | reverse complement strand
CACCGCAACCCTGACCAGGATAAAGAACTTACTTACTTGCTGAAGATAAACAAACGGATATCCACACCGATACCTAGCTACACACATACGCTATACATACAGTGGTGTGAAAAAGTGTTTGCCCCCTTCCTCATTTCCTGTTCCTTTGCATGTTTGTCACACTTAAGTGTTTCAGAACATCAAACCAATTTAAACAATAGTCAAGGACAACACAAGTAAACACAAAATGCGATTTGTAAATGAAGGTGTTTATTATTAAAGGTGAAAAAAAATCCAAACCATCATGGCCCTGTGTGAAAAAGTGATTGCCCCCTAAACCTAATAACTGGTTGGGCCACCCTTAGCAGCAACAACTGCAACCAAGCATTTGCGATAACGTGCAATGAGGCTTTTACAGCGTCCTGGAGGAATTTTAGCCCACTCATCTTTGCAGAATTGTCCTAATTCAGTTACATTAGAGGGTTTTCGAGCATGAACGGCCTTTTTAAGGTCATACCACAACATCTCAATAGGATTCAGGTCAGGACTTTGGCTAGGCCACTCCAAAGTCTTCATTTTGTTTTTCTTCAGCCATTCGGTGGTGGACTTGCTGGTGTGTTTAGGATCATTGTCCTGCTGCAGAACCCAAGTTCGTTTCAGCTTGAGTACACGAACAGATTGTCGGACATTCTCCTTCAGGATCTCTTGGTAGACAGCAGAATTCATAGTTCCTTTTATCAGCAGCGTCTTCGGTCCTGAAGCAGCAAAACAGCCCCAGACCATCACACTACCACCACCATATTTTACTGTTGGTATAATGTTCTTTTTATGAAATGCAGTGTTCCTTCTACGCCAGATATACTTGGACACACACCTTCCAAAGAGTTCCACTTTTGTCTCATCGGTCCACAGAATGTTGTCCCAGAAGTCTTGGGGATCATCAAGATGTGTTGTGGAGAAATTGAGACGAGCTTTGATGTTCTTTTGCTGCGGCAGTGGTTTTCTCCTTGGAACTCTGCCATGCAGGCCATTTTTGCCCAGTCTTTTCCTGATGGTGGAGGCATGAACGCTGACCTTAACTGAGGCAAGTGAGGCCTGCAGTTCTTTGGAGCGTTGTTGTGGGGTCTTTTGTGACCTCTTGAGTCGTCGCTGCACTCTTGGGGTAATTTTTGGGCGGCCCGGCCACTCCTGGGAAGGTTCACCACTGTTCCATGTCTCGCCATTTGTGGATAATGGCTCTCACTGTGGTTCGCTGGATTCCCAAAGCTTTGGAAATGGCTTTATAACCCTTTCCAGACTGATAGATCTCAATTACTTTCTTTCTCAATTGTTCCTGAATTTCTTTGGGTCTCGGCATGATGTGTAGCTTTTAAGGATCTTCTGGTGGACCTTACTGTGTCAAGCAGCTCCTATTTAAGTGATGCCTTGATTGTGAACAGGTGTGGCAATAATCAGGCCTGGGTGTGGCTAGAGAAATTGAACTCAGGTGTGGACAACCACAGTTATAGTATGTTTTAACAAGGGGGCAATCACTTTTTCACACAGGGCCATGATGGTTTTGATTTTTTTTCACCTTTAATAATAAACACCTTCATTTATAAATTGCATTTTGTGTTTACTTGTGTTGTCCTTGACTATTGTTTAAATTGGTTTGATGTTCCGAAACATTTAAGTGTGACAAACATGCAAAGGAACAGGAAATGAGGAAGGGGGCAAACACTTTTTCACACCACTGTACGTACACGATACATTAACGAGGCATTTCCGCTGAAAGAACCGGATGCTTTTGGGGTTTGTTTGTTTTTTTTGTTTTCCGCACCATTGTGTGTAAACGTTAGAGTGAAAATCAGTGTGAAAAATCCCACTGGAATATTTCTGAAATACTCAAACCAGTACTACGTCTGGCACCAACGACCGTTTCAGGGTCAAAGTCGCTGAAATCACTTGAATTTCTTCTCTTCTGATGTGAACTTTAACTGAAACCCTTTGCCTGTATCCATCTGCTGTATTTTAGCCGACATCGGACTAACACTAAATAATCAACACGTTCATCGTATGAGAAAAAAATGCAATCTAGTAAAAAAAAAAAAAAAAATGATATAAAAAAATTTTTAAAAAAAAAATTTTTAAAAAAAAAAAATTTAAAAAAAAAAAAAAAAAAATACGTAGTGGCCAGAAATGTAATATAAGCGTTTCTTATTATACATTCAGTACAGTGAGCATTTTAATCAGCTACTAGCTTGTCCTTTTGTCCAATGTGAAACTGACATCCCATCAGAGAAACATACCAGGTGATGGTGTGTGTTGTTTACTGGTGATACATTGTGTTTTTCCGTCCTGCACGTTGATGAATGAGTGTTCTTATCTTCTGTTAGATGGATCAGGGATTTTTCATCCACTTAAACTGTTCTCTTCTTCTTCTTTTTTTGTATCTTGGACCGAAATCCGTATCCAGATTTCGCCGACGTTCCTACGTTACTTTGCTTTATATTAAATGTTATTCTCGATTATGAGAGACTACTGAGGGTCTGTATTGTGAAATATCGTGTGTGTACGATGTATCACGTATATGGACAGTGTGAGATAATGTCCGTGCAGAATGCAGTTTGGAGAATGCAGGGTGTGTCACAAACAAAGAGTTGAGATAACTTCTACACTGCCTGTTTGAACGCCACGTAACAACCGGGTTTAGTTGTACACTTTAATCTGCACAAAGCGAGCTCCATGAAGACATGGGTTGCCACAATTGGAGTGGAAGAACTTGAGCGTCCTGCAGAGAGCCCTGACCTCAACCCCACTGATCTTATTTGGGATGAACTGGCACGCCGACTGCACCCCAGGCCTCCTCGTTTAACATCAGTGCCAGACCTCACTAATGCTCTTGTAGCTGAATGATCACAAATCCCCACAGCTACGCTCCAAAATCTGGTGGAAAGCCTTCCCAGAAGAGTGGAGCGTTTTTATAAGAGCAATAGGGAACTTAACCTGGAATGGGATGAGTGTTATGGTCAGGTGTCCACAAACGTTTTGGAGGGATAGTGTATTTTAAATCCTAAATGGCTGTGTATTGTACATGTAAAGCACTATAGGCTGCAGAAGTCATTATCTAATGTTTAGTACATTTAGGATTAAGGAGCTATTAGGGATTATCTTAATATGTATCCGATTGGATAATCGTTGAACAGTTAATAAGTAAAGACCGACAACCTTGGCAGAAGAAGAAAACATAATGTGTAATGTTTTAATATGTACAGTGAGTAAATGAAATGAACAATGCCTAGAGTAGAATGAATGAATCCGTGTAAACTATTGAAAAGATCTATATAATATAATATATGAATAAATATTTATTTATTTAAATATTCAAGAACTTATTAAAGAATCCAGGAACATCTCTAGAAGTTTTTCACGATAAGAGCCGAAAGAATCGACTCTTACTAGTGAGCTTGAGCCGAGTGCCTTGGCAGTGAACCGTTAAGGAGCCAAAAGAATCGACTCTTACTGGTGAGCTTGAGCCGAGTGCCTTTATTAGTGAGCCGTTAAGGAGCCAAAGGAATCGAATCTTTGGAGGTGAAGAATCGACTCTTACTGGTGAGGTTGAGCCAAGTAGGCGAAGAAGCCAAAAAAAAAAACATCTCTTACTGCTGAGCTTGAACCAAGTGCCCTGTTAAAGAACCCTTAATGAGCCAAAAGAATCGACTCTTACTGCTGAGCTTGAACCAAGTGCCCTGTTAAAGAACCCTTAATGAGCCAAAAGAATCGACTCTTTCTGCTGAGCTTGAACCAAGTGCCCTGTTAAAGAACCCTTAATGAGCCAAAAGAATCGACTCTTACTGCTGAGCTTGAACCAAGTGCCCTGTTAAAGAACCCTTAATGAGCCAAAAGAATCGACTCTTGTGATCCGAAAGAATCGATTCTTATTGCTCCCAATAATAATCAATTCTTTCTGCTCCCAAATGCAAAATTGGCAGGCTTCTTCTTCTTGACTCACCGAAAAGAGCTGATATTCCCATTATATATTAAAAACAAACAAACAACAAAAAAAAACTTATATATGTTCCTCGATTTTGTTTAGCAGTTTCTTGAATATTAAAAACAAAACAAAAAACAACATTTATTTATAATTCTAGATAGACCATTTTAATGGCTTACACAGACATATTTATTCTACTTTCCTATTCAGCCGTGCTACTCTTGTGACTTCCTATAAAGTGTTGCAGAATGCGCTTTCGTACCTCGGGTCTGTCATTCGCGCATGGGAGGAGTCGGACACAGGCAGTTTCATTCATTCCGTGTCTGACTAAAGTCTCCTCCCAGAGTTACTCTGCGCGCGGGGAGTCTTCACACCGTCCCTCTGTGCAGCCGTCGGTCGTCTCGGAAACCGGGGGGAACTTCTTCAAACACGTCTGGTGCGTAAATACTGATGAATGAGAATGGGAGAGGGAGGTGGTGGTGGTCCCAAGAAGTTCAAATGCATGCATGCATGAAAAAAGTCCTTGGTAAGGAAGTGTGTGTGTGTGTGTGTGTGTGTGTGTGTGTGTGAGAGAGAGAGTTGTGTAGGCTACACTTGTGTCCAAGTGTGCTTTGCTTATCTTAGTACTGTCCCCGGGTCGGGATCAAAGGTCTCGTGGAGTTTAATAGCCCGTGCGCGTGCGGTGCATTTTAATCGAGTCGCGTTTCTGTCACAAGTTTGCAGCTTCTTCACTCGAATTACGCCAAAAAAAAAAATCAATCAATAAAAGCAATGTTTCCGTGCACATGCGCGAGACCAGGAGTGCGCCGTGTGATGGGTTTTCCTCCTCTGTCTCCTCTGGGGTCTCCCAACAGGACTTTCTCTGTAGGTCGGAGCCGACTCGCGTGGGGGAAGATGGCCGAGAACGAGGCGCTCAGCCAGCGCAGGAAGGTGCTCACTATTGACACGATGAACGCCAACGTGAAGAAGGTGGAGTACGCGGTGCGAGGACCCATCTTGCAGCGCGCCATGCAGCTGGAGAAGGAGCTGAGTGAGGTGCGGGGTCTCATCTCCAAGCGTTAAGGCTTTTTAATTGTAAAACAAACTCCAACTGTAGTCTCTCAGAAGTAAAGGTACCAAAGTGTTGTTTTTTCCTTTGGTACTCCACCGGTGCAGTGGTCACCAACCCTGTTCCTGGAGATCTACCTTCCTGAAGACTTTAGTCGTGTCCTCCTGACCGTCTCATCGTTACCTTAAGAAGTTCTTGGATCGACTGAAACAGATGCGTTCGATTTTGGGTGGAGAGGAAACCTGCAGGAAGGTCGATCTCAGGGAAGACGGTTGGTGATCAAAGCTCTAGTGGTAGCATCAAAGATCCGTATGTTTACCTGGGAAGGTAACGTTCATTTAGGAAGCCGTTATTTGGCACGTGTACATTACAGCACAGAGGAAAATGTCATGTTCACATATCCCGGTGAAATTGTTAGGAAGCCAGAGAGCAGGATCAGCCATGATGCAGAGAGGATTGAGGGCCTTTCTCAAGGGCCCAACAGTGCTCGAGCTGGGCCTCGAACCCCTGACCTTCTGAGCAGTAACCCAGAGTCTTAGCTATGGAGGCCCGTTTAGACATAAACAATACACCAAAGGTAGGCACAAGTGGTGTACATATGCTTGATCAAAGAAAAGTGCAGTTTGGTTCTCTCTCTCTGTCTCTCTCTCTCTCTCTCTCTCTCTCTCTCTCTCTCTCTGAGGGTGTACACATAGGCTACGCTTGGCTATTAGGCTAGTTATTTCGGCTACGCGTGTGTGCGTGTGTTAATAATTTGGCTGGTTATGCGAGCAATTGATCTTTTCATTCTCAAACTCACCGTTGTATTTGTTCAAGTACATATTCATATACATGTTCAAGTTTATATATATGTGTATAAATAGAGCTTATAAAAATAAAGCTTTGATAATGTTGGGTTGTGATTTCCACAACTGACAAAATCTCAAATATTACAGACCTCTACGCTTCATGATCCCCCATATAGAGAGACCCACTAAACTAAGAGCTGGTACAAAATGATTATGTATTGGATGAAAACACATAATGGAATGGAACAAAGGGCTGAATAAATGGTCTGTAGTTCTGAATGCTGGATGGATTTAATCCAAACACCTGCAGGGGAACAACACTGCAATAACGAAGCCACCTTGACATGGATCTGCATGGGATTTAGAGCTCTCGGAGATGTCATTTGAGCAGAGGTGTTGTAAAGCGTCCTATGTGGACTGGGGGCCAAAGAAGGGAATAAAAATTGTCCCGGGAGGAGAGCTATTACACACTGGTGGAGGGGGGGGGGTGATCTGATCATTACACTTTATTAAAGTACACACATTCAGCAGAATGTATTAAAACCCAGGTTTTTGCATATTGTGTGAAATAACCGTCACCCTGCAATGCGTTTTAATATCTTTAGGACATTTGTCAATAGAAATGTTTGCAGTTAAGTGCACAAGTTATGTATTCTAGTTATGACATTGTCCAAAAAGTGAGTCAGGACAGACGTCCGAGCCCCTATGGCGTCAGGAATGTGTGTGTGTAATATGTGCCGTTTGCTCTGTTTTTCTCAGTGTACTACAGGTCTCTGTTATTTCAGCAGTTATTTCATGACTCGCTTGCTTGGACTAGGTAATAAAGGCTGCTAAGCTCTTGGAGATCTTGCTCGGGCATGTTTGTAACCTATGTTCCTGCATAGCACACACTTGGTTGTAATGTGAGAACCTGCGTTATCTGAGCGATGGTTCTCGAGATCTAATCATCGACAGTTTTCGATTTTGGCTGAGATTCTTGGATAAATGCACATCATGCGTGTAGAAAAAAAAAACCCACCTAAAATAAAAAATATGAGAAGACGTAAAATTCAATTCTAGACCGTTCCTATGGTAATATTTTAACACAAAGATTTAGCTAGTTCATCACAATGAGTCAGCAGACATTAGACAGGAGTTTATTTATTTATTTATTTATTACTATTATTATTATTATTATTATTATTATATATATTTGATTTTGATTGCGCTTTCTCAACTCACAGACAAAAATGCATTAAGATTACAATTCAAACTATACAGTCAAACAACTTCAATAAAGAAGTCCAAGAGGGCAAAACTTCCTTCTCAGTGGGAGGGGCATTCTCTCTCTCTCTCTCTCTCTCTCTCTCTCTCTCATTCCTGTCAATCACAGTGAGGTATATCAATCACTGTGAGCTCATGTATGCAGACGAAGGCGGATACTGCTCTCCTGAGAGTATGTTACATTTCCCTGTGATGCAACGTAAGCTTCACTGTGGCTTAGTGGTTAGCACGCTTCCCCTACACCTCCAGGGTTGTAAGCTGATTGGCATTTCCAAATTGTCTGTAGCGTGTGAATGGGTTTGCACCCCATCCAGGGTCTCCTCCATCTTGTGGGTGGGCCCTGGAATAGGCTCCCTGTGACCCTGTGTTGGATAAGAGGTATGGAAAATGGATGGATGGATGGATTGATGGCTGAAAGCACCCTGAGTTGCAGTCACAGTCAACAGCTGTAACCTTTGGTTGGTGCATTGTGCATGAACCGTCTTCTCTAGAACCTATTTAGCCATTAGGAGCGCATTAGCTCCTTCTGTGCAAGCAGATCAAGGTTCTCGAGCGTCATCTAATCATTCGGAGCCATGTTTTAAGTGTAAAGGCAATGGCATTGGATCAGGCCCATTAAAAGAATGTATAGCCTGCACGTGGTCAAACAGTACATAATCAGTGTCTATTAAATTGTGCAAGACAGTGGTTCAGACCTCAGTACTTCCGTTGGGGAAGTATTACTTTCAGTATGAGCATACAGCGTCGTTCTGTTGGGAGTGAACGATGCATGTAGCTATGTACCAATCAGCTGCCTGAGTCTCTGGGAGTTTCAGGCAGCTACCAGTTTCCACGGTTGCGCCATTAACACTGGCTGCTCTGTTCGATTTGGGCCAACTGCAGTCCTTTATTCAAAAGTGTCTTTTATATCACTTCCAGTCAGATGCTGGCTTTTTTTCTCTTTCTTCTTTTTTTTATTTGGCGTATCAGACATTTACCTGGCGCACCTCTTCATTTCTACACAGATTTGATGTTATTGTGAAGCTATAGTCATGGTTGTTGATTTCCAAGTGAGCCAGAGGTGAATAGAAATTGGGAGGTAAACAGCCTCAGGAACACTGCACAAGAACATAAGCAGTTTGTTTTTTGGATTAGACTGTGTGATCCGTGGCAAGGGTTTCTGGGCCGTAAAGGGCAGAGCTTTAAGTAAAATTCAATACTAGTCACGTATTGACGGTATGACATCACTGCTGACCTTCTCATTTCTTTGGCTCGACATGCCGCTTATGAGAAAAAAAAAAAAAAAAGCTGCTTTTTCTTATACACACACATTATAGTAGCTGAGCAAAATTAGCTAAGATAATCATCCAGCTAGTTAGCTTAGCCTGAATTAAAGTTACTTTGGTAGCTTAACACTAGCTAATGGTATATTAACATCACTAGCTTGGTTCACCAACAAGCTCGCTAATTATTAGTTAACTACTTTTATTTTGTAATTAACACTGGTAGTTAGATAATGTTAGACTAGCTTATTAGTTAACATGAACTACATGAGCTAGCTTATGGTAGCTTAACTACTTTTATTTTGTCATTTACACTGACTTCTAGTTAATGTTAGGTTAACTACTTTACTTTATAATTCACACTGATGGCTAGCTTGACAAACAAGATGGTTGATGTTAGCCTAACATGCTAACTCTTCTGTAATTAATGCTGATAGATAGATAGGTTCATAAACAAACTCTCTAATGCTTGGTTAGCCTGTTTGTATGACAAGTTAGCTAAATACAAGGTTAGCTACTTTATTTTGTTGTTAACGCTGGTCACTAGGTTCACTTGGTTGCACCAGTTACATCCCCACCCTTTCCATAATCTGAGCCACTTTTCACCTGTACTGAACCTCGTGATTAGCGAACACAATAGTAAGGCCTTGGGCCGGTCTGTGCTGAAACTGAATAGTTTGCTGAGGAGGAAACCAGTCCGGCTCTAGCTGCACTTTATACATGTTTACACACCCACATCTCAAAGTCTACCAGTGGATCATTTCTGAAAACACATACTCAACAGAGCGCTTTGTTTGCTTTCTAGTCTCATAGATCAGCCTCATCTTTGTCTGAGTGTGGTCCGATCTTAAAGAGGCCCATTTGCCACAGAACCGAGGATATAAAAGGAGCTATTCATTTGAGCAAACAATTAATTACACAAAAGCTATGAGGACGAGTCGAAAAATTGTGACGCAGATTCGAGAAAAACAGGCCGAGAGACTGTTCACTCTGACCCTGAGAGCTGGTTCACTCCAGATGATTCATGCTCACCCAGGTGTGTCTGAGATCACACATTTACATATGGGAATGCTCGTGTCATTCAATTTTGCATTTTTTAGCGTTACTGAAACAGTTAGTAATTTTCATTAGTTAGCTAAAGAACATCTTGTGATATGGAGCGTAAACTTGCACTGAATTTTCATAAATTCATAGGTTCAGTCAGGGTTCGCACAAAATGCTTGAAGTGCTGGTCTTGTCATTTCTGCAAATTAAGCATAATAGAAAACAACATTGGGAACTGGCCCTTTTTTCCATTCCCAGAACATACATATATCCATCGTTCTCCTGAACACGGAAGTCTCGCCTTGCTTATACCAGAAGCCTGTTTTATATTTCCGTTCTCCGGTGTTTCTAATAAAATTGGTGTATGTTCCTATCTGATAGTGTGGCGTCAAACGTGTTTTGACAGTACCTCACCCGTGAAAAGTTTAATAACCGTTCAGATGATATGACACCATGGCCCGAGGCTAGCTACGGTGATATAATTAACTACGTTGTTTACTCTGTAGGCGTTCGTGGCGAAGAACTCTGAAATTAGAAAAGCACAGAAGTATATAATCACATGCGGGAAATAAAACAGGCCAGGTTTTGTACAAGAAACAACCGACTTTTTTTTTTTTTTTTGAAAGCGGGCAGCTTGGCTAACTAGCTTTTGCTGTTAGACGTCATACTTTTTAACCATTTACGGTTACATTTAATGTTGTGGAACATATCTGTCTGCCAAACAAGTGTGTGTGTGTGTATATATATGTGTGTGTGTGTGTGTGTGTGTGTGTATATATATATGTGTATATATATATGTATATATATATATATATATATATATAATATATGTATATATGTATATATATATATATATATATATATATATATATATATATATATATATATATATATATATATATATATATATATATAACAGCTATAAACCTTCATGCTCAAAACCTGACACTAAAGACTCCTAGACACTATCCAGATGCTCTCATTTGACACCCGCTACTCTATTTCAGTCCTTTAAAAACCAAACAAAAGAAAAAAAAAAAAGTTTGTGCTTGTAAAGTCCTGGAATTTCTTTTAGAAGTTTATGTAAATCCTGATTTGGTCACCCTGTAGATAATTTCTGATAAACCCCATGACACATGTACTGTTACTATTGCACAGAAGTAACAATCATAACAAGCATTTACTGCACTTCCCGTGCCGTGACCCCGAGTCGAAATGGCCGCCATGGTTACAGAGGCATTGCTGTTTGTTAAAGGTGCTCATAAACTGAACACCGTATCCTTCCATATGCAAGGCATGTCATGTGGAAAATAAAATTGAACAATAAGTGGGACTTGTGGATGCATTAGCCGTGTTTCCATGTTAAGAGTTTAATCAGACATCGTAACAAACTTATTTCTTAGCGAATAGAGATGGATAAATGGTTATTTATATGTAGTTAGTGACCAGAAGGATGTGTGTGATAAATCTCGGAACTGTCCGAGACAATATTGAGTCGTTGATTTAAGATCCGAAACCATTAACAGGCGCTGTACCAGGCCGACTGAAGTCCTTTCAAGTCGGGATATTTGTGGCAGCCTGAGAAAATCCGTTTAGTTTTACCGTACACTTGTGTAAGTAAATTTCCTTTTAGAAGTACATCTAGTTTCAGTTTCAGGTTCAACTTCCAGCATAGAAACAGCAACCGTCTCATGTCATGTCTTCAGATTACTGTAAAGGAGCAGATTCAAAGTCAAAGATTGGATACATATTTTCCTCTTTACTCCAAACGTCATGTTTGATGTTCAAAGTTCTTGGGTTTTTTTTTTTTTTTGGCCTCTCCACCTTTTGTTCTGCACTGGTTCTAGAAGTTGATTACATATCCAACAACATTAACCTTGTAGCATGTTGACCTATTTAAAGTGCGGTTGGATTACTTTTTGGGTGCGTTGTGTATATTATGAAGTACATTTTGGACTAAATTAAAGAAAGTAAATTTAGTAAAGTAAAATTAAAGAAAGTAGGGGTGTATGTACTGTATGTTCAAGCCTGTAGTTTGGAAATAATCCCCTTGTCTCACTTTAATTGTAATTTCCTTTCTGTTTCAATATCAATCACAATATTAAACTGTTTGTCTGTCTTACCCTCCAGCTCTGTTTTACAATTCCACTAAACTTAAATGAACTCCGTGCCAGCGCAGGTTTTGTTTTGCTGGGTTTTTCTCAGCAGGGAAGCAAGTCACATGCTTTGAAAACATGAACCGACAGTTTCTAAGTTGCCGTTGTTTGCACATGTAGTGTATGTACGAGGGCAGGTTTTTTTTTTCACGCGGTCAGCATTATCCGTTAAGTGGAATACACACACACATCCTGTTTTATTCTATAGTTCCTACATCTCAGATGTATATCTTTTCAGTATTGTGGAGGAACATGTATGGGTTAGAACTAATCCTGTATGCTGATCGGTGTTGGTTTGAATAAAACCAAATTCTGACATAGCATTAATCTGACCCTGAGCAGTCCCTCCAGTATTTGGCGATTGATTGATTTATTTTTATTTTTTTTTGCGATCGCAGAAATTGAAGCAAACTTCGCAATATTCTTAAGAGCTTGAAATTTTTTCTAAATTACCGCAGATTTGGGCGCGTTCAACCGAAGCCCTCTTCGATGCACGTGCGTTGAACGTGCGTAGAACTAAAAGCTCTAATTTACCAACAAACATCACTGCGAAATACCGTGCAAAACAATTCTGTGCAATTGCAATTTTGCCAATTCAAGGAAGAAGAAAAAAAACGCACAAAGATGTCTGAAATGCATCGCAAATTTGAAAAAAAAAAAAAAAATCAAGCCAGTCAACGTCACACGTTCACGTCCTAAAATAAATCCGATAATCCGGTATTTCAAATCCGAACTAATACTATTCTACCAGCCCTGTCCTCACTACTAACCGATACTCCGTAATCTATCAGTTCATGCTAAGTATTTATTATTTATAAAGACAATCGTTGCCATTTTTAACGGGACCGAGAGACCTCCGTCTCCATGGTTACGTTCTGAGCGATTTCGCTTAAAGCTGGCTTACTGAAGAGCTAGAAATCTTACTAACAGCCCTTCAATCCGTTACGGTGTCTTGAAGTACGTTACATGTTCTAGAGCTCTACACACTACTATTCACTTGCTTATTGACTTGACTCGACTCTTGTGCACACTGCCCAGGCTTTTATTGTTTTTTCTTCTCGCATTCCTGAGGACTGTGTGTATTAACACAGCTTTTGTTTTGTTTTTTTAAACCTGTACCATACACCAGACGTCCAACAGGACGACTCTGCATGAGCGCAGAATAATAATAATATGAAGTGGAACTCCTTCATCCTCTTGGTGATCTGTGAAAAAGTCTTAACCAGAAGACGTTGATTTCCGTAAAGCTGCTTTGTGACAACGTCTATTGTTAATAGCACTAGACTAATAAAATCCACTTTTAATAGTAATAAAGATTCCTGATTTGGATGACACTTTTTGATTTTCTCAAATGTATAACAATCTCCGGAGCGTCATCTCCGTACACCTATGATGTATTACAGTATATTATAACGAAGCGAATCAGTTCAGGAGTGCCTTATGACTGGTTGTAAACACACCAGGCTGGGTTGGTGTGTCTGACCCTTGGGGTGTTTCTCACATGCCTCACCTGATTGGCCACTGCTGATGGGCATCTCTTTTGTTTGACCAATAATAGGAGCTGGGGCTCCATACCGGTGAGGGTTGTTTTATTCAACGCATACGAGGACTCCGAGGATGGAGTTTCCAGCTGCTCCTATTGGCCACACACACACACACACACACACACACACTCTCTCCCTGTAGAAGAACATGAACAGTGTGTCGGTTCTCACACGCACCACCTGCTTGTCTTTGTCTTTCACACGCCTGCCGTGGGAAAGAACGATAGAGTTGCAAACAGAGAAGGATGTTGGATCTGTATAAAGCTGTTGGAGAACCCTGACGTTGTGTGTTTAGGAGAAAGTGTGTAGGATAGACACTGTACGCAAAGTTGAATGTAAAACTAATCCTGCGCTCTGATTGGTGTACCATGATTTTAATTTGTGGTCATTAGGGATATTTTTTATAGATTTGACTGTTATGTAATGTCATGGTGGATCTGTGTCATGTCCATCTTCACTTCTTCCAGCATTTCAGGTTCTGTAATCTCCGCATCTGACCTTTCACCCCCGTACTCCCTACACACTCGTCCTCTGAAGAGTCACGGTCATCGACCTTAATCTTTTTTTTTTTTCTTTTTTTTTTTTTTTTGTCGTTGTTTGTTTAATTGTATTTTTTCTATGTTTGGATCAGGGCAAGACTAGTTTTAAGTTTTCATCAGATCGTTTAAAAGCATCCAAAGTGGCATCTGAAGTGTGTTTCTTTAGTTTTGTACGTGAGCTACAAAGCTTTCAGGTCAACGCCGTGATACCGAGGAGAAAGAGACCGGGAGAGAGGGAGGGAGAGATGGAGAGAAACAGACAGAGAGAGAAAGAGACCGACAAATAGAGAAAGGGAGAGGAGGGATACAAAGATCGAGGGACACCATGAGAGAGAGAGGGGGACACCGAGACAAAGCAACAGAGAGAGAGGGAAACTTGAGAAAGGTGGCGAGAGAGAGGAATGGAAAAAGAAACGGGTATAGAGAGATAGACATAAGGAGAGAGAGAGAGGGACTGACTGGAGGAGGGAGAGAGGGGGGGGAAAGATTGAGAGAAACAGAAAAACGGACAGAGAAAGATAGAGACTGACAGATAGAGAAAGGGAGAGGAAGGACACAAAGACAGAGGTAGACCATGAGAGAGACAGTGAGACAAAGCAACAGAGGGAGAGAGTGAGACACGCACAGAGAGAAAGATAGAGAGAGAGACTGACTGGAGGAGAGACAGACAGAGAGAGAAAGAGACCGACAAATAGAGAAAGGGAGAGGAGGGATACAAAGATCGAGGGACACCATGAGAGAGAGAGGGGGACACCGAGACAAAGCAACAGAGAGAGAGGGAAACTTGAGAAAGGTGGCGAGAGAGAGGAATGGAAAAAGAAACGGGTATAGAGAGATAGACATAAGGAGAGAGAGAGAGGGACTGATTGGAGGAGGGAGAGAGAGGGGGAAAGATTGAGAGAAACAGAAAAACGGACAGAGAAAGATAGAGACTGACAGATAGAGAAAGGGAGAGGAAGGACACAAAGACAGAGGTAGACCATGAGAGAGACAGTGAGACAAAGCAACAGAGGGAGAGAGTGAGACACGCACAGAGAGAAAGATAGAGAGAGAGACTGACTGGAGGAGAGAAAGACAAATAGAAACAAAGTCAGACCGAGAGAGAAAGGGAGAGGGGGGATACAAAGACAGAGGGTGTGAGAGAGACAGACAGACAGCAAGACAACGCAACAGAGAGAGTGAGAGAGAGAACCAAAAAAACACAGAAGTGCAGGGAGAAAGAGAGATACAAACATGGACTGATAAACAAAAGGGAGGGAGATGGGGGGGGCTGCATGAATTTCTGATTTCCGATCTGTCCACACCTGAACAGGTCAAATGCAGAAGAGAAAGTAGGTTCTAATCCTCAAGACGGCGTGAACACTTTTCTTCTCTGTTTTGATAGGGAGTGAAGAAACCCTTTGACGAGGTCATCAAAGCTAACATCGGAGACGCCCACGCCATGGGACAGCAACCCATCACCTTCTTCAGACAGGTGCCATCACTTCAGAGAACAAAACGAACCCTCCTTACTTTCTTGCTCAAGTTTCTGTTATTAATAATCTACCCAGTTGGCGTGTAGTTTTCCGCGTCAGATTAGCAATCTCAGAATCGTGACTCGCCCGAGCGGTTACCATGTCCTCATCACCATGGAACATTTTCCTGTTTCTTTAAACAAACTTTTAGAGTAAAGGATTTTTGTGTTCAGGTTGTTTTTTATTTTCCAGTAGTCTCACTGTTGTCTTTCTTTTCAAGGTCTTGGCACTGTGCTCGTATCCAGATCTGCTAAATGATAACAAGTTTCCTGACGATGCCAAAGATCGTGCACGGAGCATTCTGAAGGCGTGTGGAGGACGCAGTATCGGTATGTTGTATACGTATGTGTGGTTTAGGAGGCGTGGCCTCTCTGTCAGGCCCTTAGAGGGTGTGGCTTTGTGCGTGTCATTCTCAATTTATGTGTCCTGGCCATTGATCTTGTCATTGGTAGTTTAGGAGGTATGTCCTTTGCACTTGTCTGACATTCTTAGTTTAGGGGGCATGGCCTTTGTACTTGTCCGACATTTAGTTTAGGGGGCGTGGCCTTTTCGTACTTGACCTACATTCTTAGTTTAGGGGTCGTGGACTTTTTGTACTTGTACGTCGTTCTTAGTTTAGGGGGCGTGGTCCTTTTGTACTTGTCCCTCGTTTTTCGTTTAGGAAGCGTGGCCTTTTTGTACTTGTCCGTCGTTCTTCGTTTAGGAGGCGTGGCCTTTTTGTACTTGTCCGTCGTTCTTCGTTTAGGAGGCGTGGCCTTTTTGTACTTGTCTGTCGTTCTTGGTCCTGGGGGCGTGGCCTTTGTGACCGTCTCAGTTCAGTAAAAATTAAAACTGACCCATTTCTATGATCCTGAATAACAATTTAGTACATCATAACAGCTCTTAATTGTAATCTATTGAATCCTTGGTGATCTAAAAAACATTTAAGGGCCTTGTAATAATTGAAGCTGCTGATTTTAAACACATCAGATGACCTCAATCAGGCGTAATTAGACCCTGAGCTTTCTTCTAGGCTTCAACATTTCAACACATTTGTAACATGCAGCTCTTTTCCTCCCTCTTTTAGGTGCATACACTGCGAGTCAAGGTATCAACTTCATCAGGCACGACGTGGCCCGCTACATCGAGCGCCGTGACGGCGGGATCTCCTGTGACCCAGACAACATCTATCTGACCACAGGCGCCAGCGACGGCATCGTCGTACGTCCTCATGATTTAACTCTATCCTTCTGTTCACTGCTAGTAATGAATGTGCCTTTTGACCACCCAGATATTGAAATACCCATGATCCTCCTGATGTTAGCTGTTTGTAAGTGTTCGAGAAAATGGGGGTATTTTGACTCAACCAGAACATAAAGGTCCAGATAAATCAAGAGCAGAAGGTTTAGTAACAAGAAAACCTTCCTGAATTTCCAAGGCAAATTCGTGTTTTCCACCGCCAGTTTTTCCACTGCAGTTCAAAGAACGCTGAGCGGAATGTTTGGCAAACACTCTGTATATTTGTTTAAGTGTGTGTAGGATAAGATCCGGCTGGGTTTAGAGTACATGATGTACTGTAAATAGTTTTACACTGGAGTTATGAGGAAACCTATCACCTCCAGTTTAGCTTTGTGCTAACTGCATAGCTAAATCATCACACACACACACACACACACACACACACACACTGGTACTTGGAGCTTCAGCTTGTCCAGTATCTCACACACAGTTGTTTAAGTGGATTCCGACACGTTACAGACGTACCAAATATAATAATTTTGTCTCATCTGTTTAATTGCGTTCTCTTTGTCTTCTTTTAGGACTTGTGTGAAAGTCTGATGATGATTTAGGTCATTTATGCAGAAATATAGAAAACTGTAAAGGGTTCACAAACTTTCAAGCACCACTGTGTTCTTTCTCAATCTCTCTCTCTCTCTCTCTCTCTCTCTCTCTCTCTCTCTCTCTCTCTGTCGGTCTTTCTCTCTCTCTTTCACACACATATGATCTATATCTCTCTCTCCTCCCTGCACTCTTTCTCACTCTTTTCCATCTCTCTCTCTCTCTCTCTCTCTCAGACCATGATGAAGTTGCTGACAACAGGTGAGGGTCGCTCCTGTACAGGCGTGATGATCCCGATCCCTCAGTATCCTCTGTACTCGGCCACGTTATCCGAGCTGGGCGCCGTGCAGATTAACTACTACCTGAACGAGGAGAAGTGCTGGAGTCTGGACATCACCGAGATGGAGCGCTCCCTACAGGCCGCCAGAGAGCACTGCAACCCGCGCGTCCTGTGCATCATCAACCCAGGAAACCCAACAGGTACTAATACAAGTCCAGTGGTTTTGTTAAAGAGAGATTCTAGCTGCCTTCATAATATTAGTGTTCAGCTAGAGAATGGGTTTTTGTTCCTCTCTATATATCACAGTAAAGTGATGGAAAAAGTCAAAAAGACAGTTTAAAAAACATCATACTGACCCAGTGTGTTCTATATTATACATCTTTGCATGTACATACCTTAACGTTACCCATGCGTTACACATGGTCAAATCTGAGCTGCTGTTCCTCCTGACAGGTCAGGTACAGAGCAGAGAGTGCATCGAGGACGTGATCCGATTCGCTGCCAGGGAGCATCTCTTCATCATGGCTGACGAGGTAACCCGATATCTTTTGAAGGACCGCTTCGAGGAGTGCGTCTTTCTGTGTTTAAACATTTTAACCCTTTTTAATTCTACCTCTTTCAGGTGTATCAGGATAACGTGTACGCTGAGGGCTGTGCCTTCCACTCTTTTAAGAAGGTGCTATTTGAGATGGGCCCTGAATTCTCCAACACTGTGGAGCTGGCCTCGTTCCATTCCACCTCCAAATGTTACATGGGAGAGTGAGTACACTCTTTCAGCCAGACTGGGCCTGTTTCCCAGGCTCTTAATGAACGCTCGAATTGGAATGTAACTGAATCTGGGGCATTGCTTCTAAATAAACTGATTGAGAGAAACTGGTCATACAAGGGGAGGTTTTAAGGGTCGGTTTGCACTGTATTCTTTTTTTTTTTTTTTTTTGACTATTTGTACGCTGTTGCAGGTGCGGTCTACGAGGCGGTTATATGGAGATCATCAACATGGACCGGGATGTGATGGCTCAGCTCCTTAAGCTGGTGTCCGTGCGTCTGTGTCCTCCTGTGCCAGGTCAAGCGCTCATGGCCCTGGTGACCAACCCTCCTCAGCCTGGAGATCCATCACACGCTCAGTTCATGAAGGTGAAGACCTGCTGTCATGGTCCTAACTTCTCTGGAAGCATCAGCAACCTTTTGGATTACAGTGATGATATATTTATCTTGCTTTTGTCAAGATTAATATAATACTCCCAAGCTAGAACTAGTGTACCTAATGACCACCGTCGCTGAAAATAATTTACTTTTATATATTTATATATAAAATTTATATATATAAAATATTTGATTTTGGAGGGGGGATATGAAATACCTTCATTTTTCATTGACTGAGCTGTTTAGTGAAATTATTTAATTATAGATTTTAATCAACTAAATGTACATTCATAATAACTCATAATTAGAATTGAACTAAAACTCATTTATATCTTCTATTATAATTTTTTTTTCCCCAAAAGACAAACACAAAAGCTAAGTTCAATTTAGCGCATAAATGTAATAATAAAGACTAATACGGTTCATTTATATACCACGTTATATTTTTTTTTTTTTTTTTTTTTAAACGTTGAGCTTTTTTTTTTTTTTTTTTTTGGTAATGTTTTGAGGGGTGCGGTCAAGTAGGTGTCTACAGAGACCCGAGGGGTGTATTTAATTGGGAACTCGTAGAACAGAAAAGCCTAGTGGGCAAAGTTATAAAAAAAACTTTTTTTAAAAGAAATAAAATTTAAAATAAATAACATTAGTCTTGTGATGTGTTCAGGCCGAAGCTTATATATTTTAACCGACATGAGCTCCACCTACTCGGTAATTAACTCAACCATTATTTATACTTTGCACTTCATATTACACCCACAGGATCCACATTAACCCGACTGCAGTGTAATAAGTAATACTTTAATATGTTAATGTCTAGCGTGATGAATTTCCCTGCTGTGTAGGAGCGCACGGCCACGCTGAATGATCTCGCACAGAAGGCCAAGCTGACCGAGGACATTCTGAACATGGTGCCCGGGATCAGGTGCAACCCCGTGCAGGGGGCGATGTACTCGTTCCCTCGCATCATGCTGCCCGAGGCCGCCGTAAAAGAGGCTAAGGTATGTCTCTCAGCTTTTTCCGATCTCTGATTCTCGATCATATGTCTGTTAGAGTATGTCAGTGTGTGTCTGTAATTGTGTGTGTGCAGGAGAATGGCGAGGAACCAGATATGTTCTATTGTATGAAGCTCCTGGAAGAGACGGGGATCTGTTTGGTCCCTGGCAGCGGGTTTGGGCAAAAAGATGGAACTTATCACTTCAGGTACAAATACGTCTCGTATTAATCAGGTGAACCTGCACCTTATGCAGAGGTGCCAGTATTTACGGTTTAGCCATACTGTAATGTAAGGCGATATGAGAGCAGACACCTCAAAAGTATTTAACAAGCCGATAGTTGGTTCACTTTGTTTACTGTCCATGCTCTGAGCGCCAGTGTTTAATTTTAACACTGAAGTCGAGACGGAGGTTGGATTATTATTTTTTTTTCCTTTAACTATTAATAGTTGCGCAGTAACTAATCACGGTTTGTTATTCGCAGAGCTACCACTAGTTGGCAGAGTTCACTTGTTCATTTGGATATAACGTCCTGTAACTTTTATACTGTTTATACTATCCTCTTATGTCCTCTTCGAACAGGATGACCATCCTACCACCGGCTGCGAAACTCAAGATTTTGCTCAATAAAGTGAAAGAGTTCCATCAGCGATTCACCAAGCAGTACTCTTAACACGTCCTCTCAACTTTCTCGACCGACCAGGTTGGCCGGCCAAGTGCCTGAAGCTGCCGCTTCTGACTCCGAAAGTGTAAATCCCATTTTCACAAACCGGTTTTTTGCACACTGATGTAGCAATGGTTAACTAGACGAGTTGGATTATTAGCACTACATGTGAAAAGAAAGTTTACTTTCTAAAAGTCTGATTTATGAAATAGTTGACCTGTGGCGAGTGCGCGTGTGAAGGGACTTCGCCAAGTAATTAATGCTGGACAAAGCCTAGACTTGCATGGTTATCATTAATTTAGGATGTAATATAAAATGTTTTATCTTGTTTACATAAACATTTTAATGTCTAATAAATCGGATCATTTTACATTAAATGTTCGTTTCCTTTCGGGCGCAACACAAACCTGTGACCACGGGAGGGCGCACTCGCCTCGATTGAATCTGTGGACTGTTCATAACAATGGCACAAAATCTGTGCATTTGAAAAGCATTCGCAAGTGAGACGGCCTCACCTCACCTCACAGTATCCTCTCTGTTTTACCGTATTGTGTCTATCCGAGCGGAGTCGGAGGAGGACATGAGGACGAAAAGCTCGGTGTAATCAGAGGGACAGAGAGAGAGGACAAAAGTGGAAAAGAAATTAGTAAACATCAAAAAAGAAATGCTTGAAATATTTTTAAATAAATCAATATGTATACATGTATGTACCCTGGAGGTATGAGGCAAAAGTTTTAACCCCTAAGCCACCGTGCCCCCACAAATTAACATTTAAAATATTAAAATACTAACTTATCTTCGGGGGGCGTGCTCATTTTTTTAAATAAATAAGTAATGTACACATTGGGGAGACGCCTTAGACCTCCAGGGTCCCCAGTTTGATCCCTTGCTTACTATCTGCTTAGAGTTTCATGTATTCTGCGTCCATATGGGTTTCCTCTGGGTTCTCCGGTTTCCTCCGAGCCCCCAAAAACATACCATTAAGTAGAGTGCCTATGCTAAATTGTCCCTAGGTGTGAATGTGTGTGTTTGTGTGCGCACACATGGTGCCCAGCAATGGACTGGTGTCCTGTTCAGGGTGTGTTCCTGCCTGGATAGGACAGCGTTCCCTAGAGAGGCTCCAGATCCAACTTGACTCTGACCTGGATTTTTTTTTTTTAAAGTAACATTTAATCAATAATTTCACAGTAAAATAATCCAAGAAATGAAAGAAAAGGGCTGGATGCATGGACCTTAGTCTCAAAGGGAAGGTTTGAGTGGCAGAAAGAGTTGCACACATTAAACATGTACTATTAAAAGTACTGTTCAAAACCACACTGAATTCAATTTTTAGTCACGTTGGAAACGGCTTTACGACACAGCGCATGTTCCTTCTTCTCCTTCTCAAACTCCTCTCAGATTCCCATCCCTTTCGACCTCATCCGCCAAGCTTTCTGTAAGAAATCTACAATTACACAACAATTAAAGCCCTGCATGTGGAAGGCTCTTATTGTCACCGGGGCATAAAAATCACACAGCAAGCAGGAGAACCAGACTGCCAATCAGCGACTATTGTTCTGTTCATCTCTCTCCTCGAACTCCTATCTTCGCTCCGCGGCATGCGTTACGTACACTACTATTTGGATATGGAACATTCCGGTGACGGCTGGCGTCATTTCAGTTCCGTTAATTGGCTCGGAGAGAGCTCAAAATAGTGCCAAACAACAGCTCAGGTGGAGGAAACTGCAACGCGACGTAGAGAAACCATCGTTTTCGAGGTCAACTTGAACAGAAGGAATAAAACACAACAGGGCACGCTGAAGTTGATTCGTTTCCTTAAAGAACCGCATGTTCTTTAATGGTTTTTTCCTCATAGTCCTAGCCATAGCAACTGCACCAACGCTAAAATAGTTATTTATTTATTTTAAATGCCATGTTCTACTTGTGTATATTTATAGTTACACTTACTGTTGTAGAACATCTTCCAAAAGACTTAGTTCCTGTCATCACTTACATTATAGCAGCTATAGACAGTCGTTCCCTCACCAGCCTCTTCCCCCTCCCCCTTTCTCTCGACACCACCCAGGAAAAAACTAATCGAGGATTATATTACGTCACTGAGAGACACTGGAGACTCCTTCCAAAAATAACGTAGAATCAACAAGTCGACGATTGCTAGTGAGAATTAGCGGGCTGTTTTCATCGACACGTGACGGTTTTAGGTCGGGAGGTTTTAAAGAGGCAGGTGTTGGGCGACGTCACGTCTCCGATTGTTTCGGAAATCCTGTCGTGTGTCATATTTAACAGGTTTTAATCATTCCATTTCAGGCAAAGAACCGGTTCGATTTCGCAAGTTGAAACACAGATACGGACACTCGTAACTCACTTAAGGTCAAAGGTCACTTGGGGTTTAACGTTGCTAACAAATCATGGACAGACAGCTGGACAGAGAGACTTCCAGTTGTCCCATAATGTTTCAGCGTTCAGCTACCTGATGAGGTTTTGTCCATATTTATAGATGACGGTATTTACACATATATTTTGCGTTTCATTACTAGTTTACAACAAAAAATATTTTTAAAATAATCAAAGAAGCAAACATGTCTTGGCCAATCAGGTGCATTTCAATTTCGATTCGGAAAATTTGTACAGCACTTCTAACAATGGACGTTGTCACAAAGCAAGCATACAGAAATATATCAATTCCCAGAGATCATTTTTCAGTTGATCCCTAATGAGCAAGCCAGAGGTCACGGTGCCGAAGAAAAGCTCTCTGAGACGAGACGAGGAAGAAACCGTGAGAGGAACCAGACTCAAAAGGGAACCCGTCCTTATCTGGTTGACACCGGATAGTACGATTATAAATAAATCCCTGTGTATATAGCCGTGTGCAACTGTGTAACCAGGAAATTCATCATAGTTTTCACACGAGGTTTGTTGACGTTATCGACTGTTCACTGATGGACGTTCAGTCCTAACGCTATCATAGCAATTGTAGCCATCTTTATGGTTACTAAGTGCATCTTTAGCCTGTCCGTATGAAGCAACAGCGAGTGCTTTTTAAGTAATGAGAACTCCGAGCAGAAGCAGCGTTTAAAGACGGACTTTGTTTTATAAGTCTGCTGTCCGAGATTATTCTCTGCACGCATCTCTCGTGCACGTTTTCCCATCTCTCTCTGCACCCGCCGGTGCTCTGTCTGTGGTGGATTAGTAATGCTCCCCCTCTGTCACAGACTGATGCATCTCCAGAAGGAAAGAGACATGGTCAGGTCTGGGTTTGTGCCAGTCCTGAGGAGTTCACACTCAGTAGGAACTCTGATCGTGAACATTACATAACGAGCGTTGTATCGTGGATCGACGTTTCGGACATGCGACCGCGATGCGATGAGTTCGGTTAGGACAGACAATGTACGAAGGATACGACTCTGTTTTGCTTTATTTTCAAGCAATAAACTGACGAACACCTCATTATAAGTCGGATTGTACTCGAGTACTTATTGATTGTTGACCTCTTTTACACCAAACAGGCGTGCCTCGTCGATCCGCTCGGAAAACGTCGGGCACACAGACCCAGCGATGAACTCCGTGACATCTCAACACGCATACTGTTGAAGGTGCAGGGGATCGAAAAGCACCCCGCGATGGTGTATAGACGCTGTCACAAGCCTACTGTTCTGTTGGCGCTATTTTTATAGCATTTTACCAGACCGAGACATGATGGAACCGGGTTTTTGAAAGACAAGAGGGATATACACTGCACTGCCAGGAGAGGTTTTGAGTATAACTGTAAAGCATTACCATTTGATCACTATTAAATAAAATAACACAGACTTACAATTCATCGGGTGAGTCAACGATCGCCATCGAAGGGTTTGAAACGAACCGGATTGGGTTTTTTAGCATTGAATGGTTGGTGATGGTTTTAATTAGGCTACAAGTTTGTTTATGTTTTGTGAAATAGCGCCTGTTTTGTTCATTTGAAAATATCGCCGATGGGTACAAACAAATATTATGACTGTATGAGTGCGATTTAAAAGCAACGGATCTTTAGCTGAAACTAGTCATAAACTGGAGTGATGTAGCTGAGGTTGAGGAACTGTCAGAGCCAGAATTCACACACCATGCTGACACCGCGTTCTACATCTGGGTTTTTTCTTAGTCCATCCATCCATCCATCTTCTACCACTTATTCCTTCTTCAGGGTCACAGGGAACCTGGAGCCTATCCCAGGAAGCATCGGACACAAGGCGGGGTACACCCTGGAAAGGAAGCCAGTGGTTTTTCCATCTATCCATCCAGCCATCCATCCATCCATCTTCTACCACTCACTCCTTCTTCAGGGGAACCTGGAGCCTATCCCAGGAAGCATCGGACACAAGGCGGGGTACACCCTGGACAGAGAGCCAGTGGTTTTTCCATCCATCCATCCATCCATCTTCTACAACTCACTCCTTCCTCAGGGGAACTTGGAGCCTATCCCAGGAAGCATCGGGCACAAGGCGGGGTACACCCTGGACAGGGTGCCAGTGGTTTTTCCTTGGTGTTTTATTTATTTTTATTTAAGGGCACGCCCACTTCAGATGTAAACCCGAAGACATCTACAGATATGGAAAGTGATGCACAAACTCAGAGGGCAGGAGATTGTTCTATAGGTGCTGTACCGATGTTAAGCTGCATGAAACCTTTTATGAAACTGACAGGCGAGTCCAAATCTATTATATTTTCACACGCACACACACAAAAGTTTGTTTCAGGAGGGTTATATAAGCGTAGTAAGTCATCCCTCGGCAGGAGAGAGTGGAGGCCCAGTAGGAGGACATGCTTTGAGGGGGTGATGGTGTGCTCACACCTACTCTTCCTCCGGTCTCATCTGTGCTCGAGCGATGCGTTCTGGCTCGGCACATGCGCCGGGGCGAGAAACTTCACAACGACTTCAATAGAAACACAGTCATCAGGGAACAGCAGGTGACCAATGAGGTGATGATCCACACGCCATTGAAGAAGTAAAAGCGCTGAACCTGATCCAGGTCGATCTAGTAACACGCTGGTAGCATTTGGAGCATCTTAAATGATAGATAATAATAATAAGAGATATTCCAGTTTAGTTAACGTTGTAAGGGGTTGACTGAGCGAATAAAATGCGCTCACGCTCCCCTGGAACTGTTTGTCGGTGATGTCGGCTCATTTCGATGTGTACAATTCGCTTTACAAACTGCACGGACGTCATGCATATTTCATTTGAGGGCCCTTTAGAACTGCCAACAGATCGGCTGCAGACTGACGGCGTCTGAGCACATTACCATAGCGCAAAATTTTCCACGAGTCATTTCGGAGAGATGGTTTATGTCTCAGCATGTTTTATTCAAGACCTTAAGATACAAGTTATTTCCAAATCAAAAACAACGCCTGCTCTGTTTTCTCCCCTTGTGCCTCATCACGTGTTCAAATCAAACATGTACTCAAACATGTATTTTTTTGACATGGGAAGGTGAACACAATATGGACTCACAATTCCATGTCCATTAACACGTGTATAAGCTAACTAATGAAAGGGGCTAGTAATTTAGCTAACTAGCCATTCAATATTTGGTGCAAACGATGTAGTGGAATCGAGACAGGGTTATGAACATTTCTCTCAGATGTGTAGGTGAATTATTTTGAAAAGGATCCTTACTGCTAATATTACGGATTAGCACCCGCTAACAACTGCCACTGGCTGCTAACTTCTATGTGCTCAGTACTCATAAACTCAAAACTCTCCGAAAACGTTGTACAAACAATATAAAGGGAAAATGAGACTGGAAACAAAACAAGAATATCAACATTTCTCTCAGATGTTTTGGTAAATTACTTCAATTTGGGGTCTGTACTCTAAAAGATTTTGAGTTCCAACGTTTTGAATAGCCCAAGAGTGAGTTCTGAAAGCAGATCTTATTATAAGTCAAAACAAAGACTTGTAGAAAATTCTCAAGTATACAGTTTGCCTGTCATACCCAGTGAAGGAGGTGTGGTGTCGGTGCCTGTCAGCCCCAGTGAAGGAGGCATGGCTTTACAGCCTGTCAGTCCCACTGAGTCCTCTGTGCCTGTCAGCCCCAGTGAAGGAGGCATGGCTTTACAGCATGTCAGTCCCACTGAGTCCTCTGTGCCTATCAGTCCCAGTGTAGGAGGTGTGGCCTCAGTGTCTGACAGTCTCATTGAAGGAGGCGTGGCTTTAGTGCCTGTCAGACCCAGTGAAGGAGGCATGGCTTTACAGCCTGTCAGTCCCAGTGAGTCCTCAGTGCCTGTCAGTCCCAGTAAAAGAGTTCTGTCCTCTTTGCCTATCAGTCCCAGTGAAGGAAGAGTGGCCTCTGTGCCTGTCAGACTCAGTGAAAGAGGTTTGGCTTTTGTGCCTTTCAGTCCCAGTCAAAGAGGCTTTGTCAGTTCCCAGAAAGCCAGATTTTGCCTTCCCTGTACACAAGCCGCTCGGGATACGAGTCTCCTCCAAATAAATACATTTAAAGCCATTTTTCTTCAGTTCTGACTGAAAAACACAAACACGTTGTGGATCCTGAATATAATAATGCCCTGCTCTGAAGTGAAAAAGTTGCAGCTTGTTTTCAGAGGCCAGTTTGGTGCACGGCTGTTCATCTGAACATACCATGTGACTCATGATCTGCGCTAAACGTCCAAATGCACTGAGTAAGCGGCTGCGCATGCCAGCTGGAGAGGACAAGACAGGCCACAAGCTATCATTGACTCAGAGGGTGTGTTTGTGAGTGGTCGTGGGTGTATGTTCAAAAGTGCGTGCATTCATTCTCCTCTTTTGCCATATTTTGCAACACCACCTTCCTCCCAGGTGAATCCGGATCTCGAATTATACTGACGAGACAACATGCAGTGCAAAAACATTTCACGCGTGCTGTCCCACTGAGTGATTACGATGTCCCGAAGTGTTTTATTCCTTACGTTCATTTGCTAACGCTAACAACTTTTTATTTATTCGAAAGATAGACATTGTACTTTGAATTGAACGTGGACCAAGCTTGCCTCTTGGAGAGGGGGCGGAGCTGAGCAGCTTTGCTTTGCATGGTGGTGGAGGCGATTTCTGGGCTGGAAAAATGTCAACAGAAGCTCTGAAGGAAAGCATGTGGAACAATCCATTCCCTGGCCAGATTGCAAATCACAGTTCTTCTAAGTTATCTTTGAAGTTAGGTCATTATTACAGGTCTAGGACCATGGTTGAGAATTTCAAATGGCACCTTTAAGATTTGTGCTATTCTATTCTAAGTATGTATTTTAAAATACTTACAATTACCATCAATTTGTAAGTACTTCATAAATACTGTTTATAAAAGGGAATTGATTCAGTTGGGTAGTATCCAAGGCATCACTGATTATTTAAACCGTCACAATCAAGCTGTTGGCAAAACATGCTCCCCTCCCTCCCTCCCTCCCTCCCTCTATCTCTCTCCACACCTTATCTTCCCTTTTCTCCTCCTTTATCTCTCACTTTTCCTCCACCTCTCTCACTCAGATGAGATGTAATGTGCTCTTCTCGCGCGTTTCTGGTCCCTTTCACGACTTTAACGCATAATTAAGTCGTGATTACGCATCTTGAGAGCACGAGCTGATTCATCCAGGTTAAAGATATCACTCCGTGCAGAAGCAGGAGTAAGATAGCGCGCAAAACGCAGCGCGAGGAGCGCCCGTCGCTGTCCGGGCTGGGCGCGAGAACGCGCGCGGTCGCGGCCGGCATCCTCGGCGTGGCCATGGTGCTGGTGCTGGTCATCCTGATCCCGGTGCTGGTGAACGCGGCCGGAACCGACGCGCGCTACGAGACGCTCAGCGCCTGCAGGATGGTCTGTGATCCATACGGCACCATCAAGCCGCCGGCGCGCGCCACCGGGAGCGACACGCGCTCTATCCAGCCTCCGACCACTTTTCTGCGCGGTCCGAAAGGTGAACCGGGGCGCACGGGGCGCACTGGCCCGAAGGGTGACCCAGGTCCACCTGGACCACCTGGCCCGCCGGGAAAAGTCGGAAATCCAGGACCACCCGGGTTACCCGGACCTCCGGGAGTGATCGGTGTGAGCGGCGGCGTCGTAAACGCGGCCACGTACACCACAGTACCCAAAGTCGCCTTTTACGCAGGGCTCAAGAAGCAGCACGAAGGCTATGAGGTCCTCAAGTTCGACGATGTCGTCACTAACCTGGGCAACCACTACGACCCGGCCACCGGCAAGTTCACCTGCTCCATCCCGGGAATCTATTTCTTCGTGTACCACGTGCTCATGCGGGGAGGCGACGGCACGAGCATGTGGGCAGATTTGTGCAAAAATAACCAGGTAATAATAATAATAATAATAATAATAATAATAATAATAGGGCGCACAGTGGCTTAGTGGTTCGCCTCACACCTCCAGTGTCCGGGTTCGATTCCCGCCGGGGCCATGTGTGTGCGGAGTTTGCATGTTCTCCCCGTGTTGCGGGGGTTTCCTCCGGGTACTCCGGTTTCCTCCCCCAGTCCAAAGACATGCATGGTAGGTTGATTGGCAGCTTGGTAAATTGTCCGTAGTGTATGAATGGGTGTGTGAGTATGTATGTGATTGTGCCCTGCGATGGACTGACACCCTGTCCAGGGTGTACCCCGCCTTGTGCCCGATGCTTCCTGGGATAGGCTCCAGGTTCCCCGCGACCCTGAAGCAGGAATAAGCGGTTGAAGATGGATGGATGGATGGATGGATGGATAATAATAATAATAATAATAATAATAATAATAATAATAATAATAATAATAAGCATCATTAAAACACCTCTTCAATTAAACCACATCAGTATGGAGCAGTCTCAGAACAACCGGTGGTACCTTCAGTATGTTTCTTTTCCATATGGTGCCTGTAGTACCTTTAAATATTATGGTACTAATCGTGGTACCTTTATGCATCTTAACAGATTTTTAAAAAAAGGTACATTATATCCACATTTCCAGCTGAAAGATACATTATAAAGGTACAAACGATGTACCTGTGATGGTAGCACCCCAACAACAAGAAAAAGTACAGTACTCCAGTATACACCAGACCTGGCACGGCTCATTAAAGACTGTTAAGTGAGAAAAGTCCTGTCTTCATGAGCGGTATTGAAGATAGCACTTTTGCCAGACTCTAAACATCACCAGCGTTCACTCTGACTCTAAACATCACCATTTAAAACAAGATTTGAAATAGTCTATATGGAGGAAAAGTGTCCTGAAGCTTGCGTCGTAGTTAAAAAAAAAAAATGTAAAAATGACACGTCATTTTCCAGTTTAAGGAAAATTTTGCTTCGCTTCACGTGTTAATGTAATTGAACTAGCATTAGCATACAGTGTATCCTATTGAAACACTAAACTACACGACTCTTCAGTAACATGTAAATAAAAGGTTTATAAAAGTATGTCCAGCTCGGCATCAACAACAACAAAAAAATTCTGTAATTTACTGGAAACGATTGGAAGTCCACTAACATCTCAGAATGCATCTCAGTTGCGAAATTTCGCATCACAGCATGCTATTTTTCTGCAGGTGAGGGCGAGCGCCATCGCTCAGGATGCAGATCAGAACTATGACTACGCCAGCAACAGCGTGGTGTTACACTTGGAGCCTGGAGACGAGATCTACATCAAGCTGGACGGCGGCAAAGCGCACGGAGGGAACAACAACAAATACAGCACGTTCTCTGGGTTCATGATTTACGCAGATTAACCCGGGACAGGACTTACGTAGGCTTACGTGAAAGTTAACCTGCCTGGTTTTTCCCTCAAGAGACATTAAAATGAAAGGAAACGCTGCGAATAAACGCAATTACAGTGTTCACTTGTGATTAAAAGTTCTCGTCCTTAAAGCTGGACAAGACGGTTTTGGATCACGATGGTCATGATAGTGTAACGTGTGGAAAAATCATTTGAAAGGTTCATCGGACGTAGTGACCTTAAGCATGTGATGACTTCATCCGTCAGTTAGATTATAGACGATTCACTGTGAGGTTTGGAAAAATAAAGTTATGTTAAGTAAGTGATGTGTTTGTTTGCTGGTCGGTCTTGTGATCAGTCACATGTTCTGATGAGCTTCATTTTGAGCTTTCCTAAGACAATCCACGTAAGAACGGTTCTGCAGGAGATTCACGCCGACGTTAATATATTGTACCTCATTTGATCTTTGTATTGCTTTATTATTGAATAGCATAAACATTGTGCGTTCACAAAAATAAAAGAAACGTCTCTAGTGCTGTTCTTGCAAAGCATTATGGGTCAGAGAAAGGTCAGCAGCGTATACCTATGGCACGAGACTAGAACCAGGTTAAATCTCAATCACGAGGCGAGAGCGCCATCCCGTTATGCCTCATAAATCTTCTCCGAACACTTTTCAAGGATTCGCCTCATCAGCCTGAGCTCACAAAATCGGGGTCTCGACGATGCCAAGTCGGCCCATCTGGACGAGAGGAGCATACGCGCTCTCCCGGTCAATCACAGCGATACTAGCCAATCACGGGCGTCTGTGAGATCAGTTATGCGGAAGAGGGTAGATAGCACTTTCCTCCGAGTGTGTTACGCGGTCATGTGATGCATCGTGGGCAGCAGTTCGAAAGAGATGCTGTCTTGACGTGTCACGGTGTAAGCACGTGTTAGCCTTCGTCCTCCCCACCCTTCCTAGGGCAAACTCCAAAGGATCCTTGGAAATTTTATAAACCCAAAACCAGTGTTATTATTTCCATTATTTCTTTTCATTTATTTAGCGTTTCATTTTCACAGTGCTATAAATTCAATCTTCATTTGCCAAAATGAAAAATGGTCTACATTTATATAGCGCTTTACACTGTGTCTCATTCACCCATTCACACACACACACCAATGGTAGCAGAGCTGCTAACTTGCCATCGGGAGCAACTTGGGGTTCAGTGTCTTGCCCAAGGACACTTCAGCATGTGGAGTCACGTGGGCCGGGAATCGAACCGTCAACCCTACGATCAGTGGACAACCCACTCTACCTGATCCACAGCCGCCCACAAAAAAGTCAAATATACACGTCGGGGCGGCTGTGGTGCAGTTGGTAGAGTGGGTTGTCCACTAATCGTAGGGTTGGCGGTTCGATTCCCGGCCCGGGTGACTCCACATGCCGAAGTGTCCTTAGGCAAGACACTGAACCCCAAGTTGCTCCCGCTGACAAGCTAGCGCCTTGTATGGCAGCTCTGCTACCATTAGTGTGTGTGAATGGGTGAATGAGACTCAGTGTAAAGCGCTTTGGATAAAAGCACTATATAAGTGCACATTTACCATTTACGTCACCAAATCATTGTTTCCATGGGAAAATCTTACATAGTGAAAGCAATGAGATGATGAGCATTAACATGCTACTGATTGACTCTTCTACATTAAAAAATATTTTGAAGGATTTTTACAACTCGAATCAGTACGGCAAGTGCTGGAGGAGTATTTCTGCCACCTAGTACACATGTAAAAGTTCTATCTTCTAGAAAGGAAAGTAAGGAAAGGAAGTATGTAGAGGGATTTACTCACTCAAAATACAGTGCATAGAAAAATTTGATCCAAACATGTTTTGGGTGAAGTATCTCTTTAATTCTTTCTCTTGAATTCTTCATTCTCTCTTGAAACATACAATTTTTAAAAATAATTGCAATTGCAAAATGTCTGAAATGACACTTTTTTCTTACTTTGAATGTGATTTTTTTTTTAATATACACTATTACAGAAGCTTAGGGTCTTTTTTTTTCTCGCTATGTAGGCCTGTTTCGATTCATGATGCACGTACTACAGTTCCGTTATCGCATGTTTTTGCCATATGGCAACGATTACATTTGACCGATTAATAAAATACTTAAAATATATAAACTTGTTTAAAGGACAAAAACAAAAAAATCAATGTTAAATTATATCTGTATATCCCCCCCCCCCACCCCTTTAAATAGTTCTGCCTAAAAATGTTTAAAATTTTCAGAGCCCTACGACGATGACCTTCACCATGCCATGCAGAAAAGGAAGTGGAAACAGCACTTCCTGGTCATCCTGACATGGCATTTTATTTTGTTATGTCAAAGTTAAAGCACCCCTTTTCCCAGTTACAAAGGAAAATAATAACTTCGTATTATTGCCCATCAAAAAAAATTAAATGGAGCTACATTAATTGTTGCCATATGGCAACACCATGCAGTAAAGGCTCACATACAAAGCTATTTTCACTAGCGGTTATTAATTGTGAATATTTAACTGTTACATTTTTTCCACACACACACACGTGTGTATATATATATATATATATATATATATATATATATATATATATATATATATATATATATATATATATATATATATATATATATATATATGTGCATGCCAAATAAAGCCGCAGTGAGTCAAGTTTAAAGGTTTAGCAAAATAAGTGCTATTTCCCTGCAGTTTGTATGTGTTGTTTTTGTGATTACAAGCAGCATTGTTAGATTGCATTTTTAATTAGTACTGGATGAAAAAAAGCACAAAAAAAAAAGGCACAATCACAGTCCAGACGTTGCACTGACGTGATATCCCATCGCGGCAGAATGATTAGCAGAAGGTATTTGTCTGAAATCAAAAGGTGTCCTATTCATTTTCGTGTCTGGAGAATAGAACAATGTCCCCCAAACCCTGCTTTAATTGTGCTAATAATGAATCAAATCCAGCTATTTTCACTTGTTGTTTTTATACAAAACAACATCCTTGAAATCTGTTTTTGATTCATCTTAATTGGACAATAACTGAATAGCCGAGGTGAAGCCGAATTCCACGCACGCACACATAACATTTATATTGTGGTTGAATCTATTTAAAGGTTAGCCACTGCTTGGGGTTGTCTATCAGTATCTTGTCCACCTGCTTTTGGCTGATGCCCCTGGAAAGCATTTTGGGGACAATATTGTTCAGGATGTGGGAGTAACCGTGGCCGCCGTATTTGGTCAGTCGGTTCTTGGTGTGGATGTCATGAGCGATGACGATCCTGTCCTCATAGCCCTCTTTAATTAGAAACGCCAGGCTAGTAACAGAAAGACGAATATACAGGCAATATGATCATAATAAAGAATAAACATGAACATGCTCATCATACGAGTGAATTTAAATGAAATATTCATGACATAAATAAAGCTGAACACACCAATTTTAATCTCATGTGCGGCCATTTAAAAGTGTGTCTAGATCTGGAATAACTTACAGAATTTTAACATTAACTTAATCCCACCATGGAAGTGATTGATTTCTGTATTTTGGCCTTTATTTTTTTTCCTTTTTCATTTCCTTAAAAGGCTGCTCACAAGGCTTCTGTAGATTCATCACATAGATAGCAATGTTTAGATGACAGTTGCAATACACTACACAGGCAGAAGAGGTCGCCAAAATTGACTAACCGCCCTCCTTAAAATCCAAGACGACTGATGTAGTCGTACTCTATTGTGAAAATAAGACCTTCAAACATACAATGTCTCATTTTAAACCATTTCCTCATCATATACAGCAGACGGTAGTGTGGAAATACTATACAACTGATGTACGTGTCTTGTTCGGTACTTACGTTTGAACCCTCTGGCTGTCATTGGGCATGTCGATGCCCAAATTAAAGGGGTAGTCCAGCATTTCAGTGCCGAAGAGGTCGTACTCAAGGTAGCTTCCTAATTTCGCAAACTCCAGCAACTCGTCGTGGTCAAATATGGTTCTGGAGAGCATCGAGAAGAAAATATGTGAATGAGGTGAATTAGGTGAACTGATATGAAAAGGTACAAGAGAAGATACTGTTAAGAGATTTGACCCCTGTCCAAATAATACATTGGGGTTTAAGTGGGGTTAAAGATTACAAGGTTACGACTGGAATTTCCTGTTCAATAAATTTAATCACAAAAGGTGTTGCTCACCTGTCCAGATGAGACATCACGGTTTTAGAGATGTCTCCTCCAGCCTCCTGAAGGACTCTGACTATCTCGCTGGGGGCGGTGGGGTTCCGGCCCGGGTGGATGATAACGGGACATCCCAGCTGTGACTGAGCATGCGCGGTGGCACGCAGTACTTTCTTTTCGCTCTCGGTGATTGGCCAGCCTGTGCCGATCTCTCCAAGCACGCCACAGCGGATATCTGTGCCATCTGCGCCGTGTGACACCTCAGTCACGATAACATCGGTGAGCTTTCATGGGAAAAAGAAACAGCAGCAATCGCATTAAATCAAACTGTGGATGAAGGTTAAGACGACCAACCTATTTTTCTGTTATTACATCTTCTGCATTAAAGGAATTGTTCATCTGTATGTTATTCTTCTAACAATTCAAATGTACTAGAGACCTGGGCCGAGATTTTTGTCAAACAGAACGTGAGAGTTAACACTAACACACACCTCCTCCACGGTCATCTTCCTCGTCTCATCAGAATGAGTGTCGTCCACGTAGTAGCCGGCCCCTGCTACGATATTGACCCCTGTGTCCTTGGCCAGCTGGCGTAAAACGGGCAGATCTCGAGTTATACCCGTCGTCGTGTTCTCCACAATGGTGCCTCCTCCAGCCTTCTTGAAGCACACCAGTTCGTCTCGCACTGCCTCGAGCTCCTGGTACAGCAGGAGGTTCTCCCGGTGGCTGTACGCGTGCTGCTGGAGCCAGTGCATGTTCTCCAGTTGGAACGGTGCCAACGAATTGTCCTCGTGTCCTGGAGCCGGGGGGACAAAGCAGTACTCGAAGTTCATGGTCAGGTGCTCGTGGGTCATGGTGCGACCAAGTTGGTCCGGATCCATCAGGCCCAGGACCGTCTGGACCTTCCCGCTCAGATCAGACATGCCTTGAGATAAATCGGAAACGCAGATTAATTCAGTGCCAAGCTTATCCATAACTCCTCTAATGTCTGGAACAGATCTATTGCCAGAGATGCTTTTTTAAGAAATTAATCACCCCCTTCTGACCAATCAGGATTGAGACGGTCACAGTGCTGCAGTTTAACACCAGAACAGTAATGCCAGGGTTTGTTCTGGAAATTATAGACACAAAAGTCTTCCTGCTCTTCTAAAGAGTCACCTATTTAACCCACTATGACCTTTGAACCTTGCACTCAATCCTTGCATGCATTCTTGACTCTTGGTCCAGCAACAATAAACAGGATTTCATGGAGCTACAGACTAATAAGCACACTATTAGTTACTTTCAAATAACAAACAATTTCTCAGTAAGATTTTCTCATGCCTCAGATATGTAATAGTAGCAAACAAAGCAGACATAACGACAGCAAACTACACAGTGTTACATATCAAATCAATCAAATGCACTTTATTTCATCTTTAATCATCACACTATTAATCATCCCGATCGACCCCTGCATTAAGAGTGTACCTGCAATCTCTTTTACCGTAAGGCCAAATGTTCGCTGCAGAGTTCAGTGTGCAGATCCACAAGATGTCACATTGTGGCTGTAATCCAAATACCACTCTGCTACACACATAGTGCACTACGTAAAGTGTAGATATCCAGCAATGGGAACACTGTTTGGTGTAGTTAGACAGGGAGTAGGAAGCGATTTGTATTGCAGCCAGCTCGCGCGACTTGAACTCTGAAATATCGCGAGATTTGCGCCTTCTGCCCCCTTTTGGTGAAAAAGAAAAACACTACGTCCGGCATTTTTAAAATGGGATTTGAGCCCACAGCTGTATGGCATATGAAGGGCAAAACAGTCCTGTCGTATAACTAACTATTATTATTATTATAAATATTATTCGGTTGTTGTTGTTTTTTTTTTTTTTAATTCTGTACTTAGCTAGTTCTTCAAACTGTCAACATTGCTCATGCTGTATATAGGAAACAATCCATGATAGGGTGGTATGATACGCAATCAGATTCAACTTGGATCATTTTCTGTAGTTTTGACTATAATTCAAATCATAGGATTATATTTATCCAGTCATTTTAATATGGTATTGTTTCTACAGCATACTGCGGTGTAATATATATATATATATATATAGAGTGGACACATTATCTCCACATTATCTAAGACTGATCCAAGACACATTTCTGCCACAGAAAAGTCTTTTATTTATTTATTTATTTATTTATTTATTTATTTTCTAACATAAGCAGCTGATAAAAAAAAGAGTCTGGTGATGGCACATCTGTTTTGGTCTTTTGCGTTTCTAAGGAACTGACGCCCTCTACTGGTAATACCTATATGAGTTCGGTTTAGGTTCAGTACTAAACAGGGACAAAAACAATCTGAATGGAGGCTCTGAAGGACAGGAATAAAGGTCAGAGAATTACAAGTAGGAACTTCTGCATTCCATACTGTTTTTAACAGGCTACTCAACAAGTCCCGTCTAATATTTCAGTACATTTAGGCATTTTGAAAGGGTTTTCATTGGCTTTTGGGTGTCTGAATAAATACATTAACTAACCAATAAAAACAACTAGATATGGAGATCATTTTAGAGAAAACGACACCATGGTCAATATTTATAGACGTATTTTCTTTAAATAGTTTAACATGGGTAACATAAGTTGTAATTAACACACTTTGTTACCGCTTTGGGACTTCAATCGAATGATATTTAATGAAAAACAGGTTAGCGAGCTATATGCACAGCTAATAAGACTTCACTATAGAATAGAAAACCAACCAAATCAGCCTTATTGATGACTTTTCTGGGATTTTGAAAATATTCAATAGAAACGAAAAGACCTCATTCTAGATCCGTGAAATTGTGAAGGTATCCTGAGGACAGCCCACTTTAGGTCACCCCAAAGATTTTTAGTTGATTTCAGGTCTGGGCGCTGGCTAAGTCATTCAGAATCATTGATCTTCTTTTGGTTAAGCCGTTCCTTTGTCGATTTGGATGTACGCTTTGGGTCGTTGTCGTGCTGAAAGGTGACTTCATCTACATTTTCATCTTCAGCTTAGTAGCAGACTGAAGGTTTTGCATTAAAATCAACTGGAATCTGTAGCTATTCATGATTCCCTGGCTGAAGAAAAGCTGCCACCACCGTGCTTCACTGGGGGTATGGTGTTGTTTTGTTCATTATACCTTTTAAATTTGGTCTCGTCAGGCCATAACACATTTTAGCACATGGTTTGGGGGCGATTTAGTTTTTCTTGGATGTTTGTTCGTTTGTTTGTTTTATAAGAAAGAGCTTCTGTTTAGCCACCCTACCCCATAACTCAGACATATGAAAAATACGAGAGATTGTTGTCACATGCAGGGAATAGCCAGTACTTTACAGATATTCCTGCAGCTCCTATAATGTTGCCGCAGGTCTCTCGGCAGCCTCCCTGGTAAGTTTTTGTCTTGTCTTTTCATCAATTTTGGTGGACATCCTGTTCTTGGTGATGTCACTGTGGTGCTCCATTTTCTCCACTCGTTGATGAGTGTTCCATTGTACATCTAATCTTTTGGAGATTCGTTTGTACCCTTCTCCTAATCAATACCTTTCGACAAGTGAGATAGCATGCATGCTTTGTAAGCTCTTTGTAGACCATGGCTTTAGCAATTGGATGAAATCAAGAAGACGTGAAGAAAATCCTACAGAAACTGCTGATCTTTAGGTGGTGTTAATCAGAATCATTTCATTGATGACAGGTGTATGATAATAACTTTAGGTGCATGAGATTGAGTGAGTTTGGTTCATTCTAAACAGCCCCAATTATAAAAGGGTGCTTATACACTTATACAACCAAGTTATTTTCCCCTAAAATGTTTCTGATTGTTTTTCACTTAACTGTTTATACGTAGTAATTTCGCATCGATGGTGGGAAATGTTCTGACATGATTCATCTTGGTTGTTTTTGGGGTTTTTTTTCATCACCTGCCATTTTAACAGGGGTGTGTAGACTTTTTTATATCCACTGTAGAGTAACTGATTCTTTCCAAAAGAATTAAACACACACACACACACACAGAAGATCTGATTGATATCTTAGTATTTAATACTGTATAATCTGCCCTTCACATCCATATTCAAGACACTATATGAGATATGTACAGCATGTTCAAATATTTACATCTTGTTTCCAAAGGCAGAGTTCAGAAAGCTGCCACATCGGAAACAATGTGAAGTCTGTGTGTTCCATCGCCGTGCGATCTCGCGCTTCAGGAAGTTGTTAATTGGATTAGAGTGGTGCCAATGACGCTCGCTGAAGAGTTTTAACAGCCACACAAACCCCTCATTAATGAATCCCAGAGAACATTAATGACTTCTGAAGACGTCAGAGATCCACCATTAAAACAGCAAAACAAGGCATGAATAAAAAATAGGGGGTAAAAATGGTCGTACCATTTATTTATAGTTAAAAGTGCTATAACTTAAATGTGTCTCTCCGACTGCTATAACTTAAATTATTTTTCTCTCCGACTTTTTAAACCACTAAACCACCCTCAGTATAAAATCTGTAATAAAGTCATACATGTCCGTCTCAACTTATTAGTTTTTCGTTTTGAATTACTGCCGTTAATATTAGCGTAATATTAGTTAGTTCAGTGCGATGTCTCATCAAATAAAGTGCACCCCAAGCTATACTAATTTTAATGGGTCTGACATTTCTACACGGTTACATTTTTCTGACAGTCTGTATTCTACATAATATTAAAGTATATATTATATTATTAGATTATTCAGAATGCTAAATAATATCTTCTAGGATTTTCACTGCTTCTTTTACATTTTTAACCTGGAAGACCTTTCCTAAAACAAACCAAAAAAGTTACCTTAAATATATATATATATATATATATATATATATATATATATATATATATATATATATATATATATATATATATATATATATATATACATATATATATATATTAAAGCATTATGCCAAGTAGATCAGTTTAAAACATACAGTTGAGTGCAAAAGTTTGAATCCCCATGTACTTTAAATGAATGAATAAATAAATACATTTATGAAGTAAAAATAAAAAGTGTGTGTGTCCTGCAACAATCCAATCCAAAATAAAAGGCAAAATCAACAGAAAAATACTTCAATATAAAATCATAAAATCCCTGATGTAAAGAAGTATGATGTGTATGAGAATATAATTTTCAACATTAATGTTTTATCAAACCATTTTTCATAAAGAATGAACAAAACCGAACCGAAACCCTGATTTACTGAAGGTTTGTGTGTAAAAAATACCTTGACACAACCTGTTAAAATAAACAGTGCAGGCTCTATGGAGGATTGCATCTTTTAAATACGTAAAATACATCATTTCTGTTTTGCATGTCTTATTAAATAACCGAAAAGTGCACAATACAGTGCAGAGTCGATGTAAATTGATTCATTTAGCACGTGCTGTGTGATTTATCAAGCACTGCGTATGTGTAAATGAATACAACCGAAGAGCAAGTACTAAATATGCAAAAAGCCTGTTTCTGCTACGTGAAAACAAAATTAAACCTTTATATTATTTATGTTTTTTTTTAGTATCTCAAAATAATGAGAATACTTTACTATTGGTAAAGTTTGATTCATATTATATGTTTGCTGGACATTTGAACTTCTGATGTTGACAACATACATCAACATAACAACAGCTCATATCTGCACTCTTTTATGTTCATATATATATAAAATAAAATAACATTGTTTTCAACAGTTTTATGACACCCCAGCACTGTGCCATATTTGACATGCAATTACTCAGACTTTTGGCTTTGTGAGATCTGAACATTACTTAAGTATCGTTCCCATTTAAGCATTTTTGTAAATCGGCTAGAACGTGACTAGTAATTGTGCACACAATTTATTACACACAAATGAACCTCTTCGTTTGAGATCTTTAGTAAATCAGGACCAGAATGTCTCGTGTCTATTAAGTAAAATGGTCTTTTTCATTTTGGCCTAAGGGTATGCAAACTTTTGCACTTGACTGTATGGTACAAGATTAGCCGTCCCTTGTGATGCATGTGTACACACACACACACACACACACACACACACACACACACTCTGTTACGCTGAAAAAGAAATATTATAGATATATGGTGAAGGCATTCAACCAAATATTGCAGATAGAGTTGGAGATTGTAAAAGCTAATGATAGAACGCATAAAACCTGAAGAGAAAGATAAGATTTCTTCTTAAAATGAAATCTATGCTTTAAAAAAACTGAACATGAAAAAAGAAAAACCCACAATTGTCTTTGGAAACCAATGATGTTTTGGTTTGAGTATCAATTCTTTAAACATAAAGATTCTGGAGGAACATAAGAGTCCAGACATTATGTGAGGCTGATAACTAGTAGGAGATACATAACGTATTTTCATTTGTAAAGGTCCGTCCTTTAGTGAATATTTTATCGAGTTACTTTCGAGATCTTACTCGAGTCTCAAAATGGCCGCGGACAGCCGACAACGGAGGCCTGACATGACACACACATAACGACACGGCGCTCCTGGGAAGAGCAGACACCACAATTAGGACGTGGACATGCTGTTCATTCCTTCCCTCCTCCCTCCCATGAGAGAAAGAGGTTCAACACCACCCCCTCGGGTAAGACACGATGGTACATCCCACATGTCTTGGAATGGGGAAGTCAGAATCCCCCACTTTTCAAACCCATTCCTGCATGGAGCGCTTGCAGTACAGTATGTGGCGCTTGGTGTCCTTACGCTTGACCCGGAACACAGTGTGCAGTAGGACCATAAGGCATAGGGCTAGCACGCAGGGTATGGCAATGGCCACAGCCTTTTCGGTGCCACCCGTGCCCTCGGGTTTACGCACGATATCCACGTCATCATGCTCGTAATGTGGTGGCTCGTCATCCTGCGGCGGCCGCCAGTCCCAGTCAGGGTCCGAGGGCAGGCCGTCGCAGCCCATGAAATCTCGCAGGATGGACCTGGGGTACCCCGGTTCTACCCGCAGCCTCCGGTTGTTGAACTTCCAGTACTCTTTTCCTTTGTAGAAATACGTGAAGCCTGGATTTTGTCACAAGGAAATTAAACTATTAATATTAATGACTATTAATTGCTAATATACCACATGTAGGTGTAGAAGGTGTGATTAATGTTCTATAACAACAAGACAGTAATTCTGGCAACAAGGCAAATTCACAGGTACGCAACGTGTACGGCAGACGTTCCACAAAATCTAAGACTAATAATTAAGAAAAAAAAACAAGTTGTTATTTAACTGAGAAAATATCAAATAATATAACGAATAGCATTATTCAGCACTAATAACAAAAACACTTTTATTTCTTTTTTCTTAAGCACTGCTCATAGTTCCAACACAACACAGCAGAGGGAGGAGCTGATAACTATGACATAACATCTGGATCAGCCAAACGTATAAAACAAATGTAGTTTACTGTAATTACATTCTCCATGAGTGCAGAGCTTTAGTGACAAGACAATTTTGAGTTCAGCCGTGGACTGAATGTGCAGAGTAAAAGAAAAGGACCCACCATTAGCCTTGTCCACAAAGGCACCCTGAGGAGAGTCTGGGATGCCCTTCCAAATGGTGATGGGTTTGGGATAACCAGGGTCCATACTCCGGATGTCCTCATTGTACCTCCAGTACCTGAGCCAGAGAGAGAGGTTTCAGAATGGAAAGTCATTTCAACATTTGAGACACGAGATAAACACCCTCAGACAGTATACTACCTCTGACTGTTACATCTTCTGACACTGGAGACTCCTAACATGAAAATGTAAACATCTCTTTATAGAAAACTTCACCATATCAGCAATTATACATGATTCTTTGATGAATAACAGAGCAATAACATATTAGAATAAGCACCTGTGATGACAGAGAATAAACATCCAGATTCAAGAATTCAAAAGACTGTGGTGTATGATTCATGAAGAGCTATCTTGATAAATACTAAATATTTGAATAGCTATTAGCTTACTACTGTAAAATTATACAATTGTGCTGAGCTTGTCATTGTTTGACTCCAGTTTGTGATATTTTATTAATGTACAGTATATTGAGCCAAAGAATCCATCCATTTTCCATACCGCTTATCCTACACAGGGTTGCGGGGAGCCTCGGGGCACAAGTCGGGGGACAGCTTGAACAGGGTGCCAACCCAGTGCACATGCTCACACACCCATTCACACACTAGTGACATTTTGGAAATGCCAATCAACCTACAACGAATGTATTTGGACTGGTGAGGAAACCGGGTGCAGTACCGGGTAGAAAACCCAGAAGAAACAGGGAGAACTTGCAAATTCCGTGCACACAGGGAGAAGGCAGGATTCAAACTCACAACCCCAGGGGCAAATGTGTCAGCCATCATGCCTGACCCAGATAATAATAAAAAAAAAAACAGTTTCCTTGAGATTCCTTGTTATGAGTAAGAACTCCTCAGCAGGACTGTAATGTTTTTGCGGTAGTTCAAAGGCATTTAAAGGAGCCATGGCAACCATTTCTTAACTGTTTTAGTGACTTAGCTACATCTTCCTGGTTTGACTCACCTGTCCCCTTTGAAAAAATATGTTTTGGCCACGTCCTCCCACCACACAGCTGTCTCGATGTTCTGAGACGGCATCCCACTGCCGAACAGCGAGATGTCCTGAGGGTATGTGGGCTGCAGAGTGGTGTCCTTGAATACCCAGAATCGATGGCCTTTAAAGCGAGAGAACGAAATCCACCTTGTTATTAGTATTTGTCAAGGAACGCAAAAATCGTGAAATGTCACGAGCTGCAGCGTCAAATCCGAGTCAGCCTTCTAGCAACATTGATAAGTTCAGCTCTTAAAGGTATTATCTGCAACCTGTTCTCTTAAGCTAGTCCGTGTATATACTGCAGCTTAATTAAAACAAATGACATTTCCTAAACAGAATGTGGTCTCACCTTTGAAGAAGACAAACTTGCCCTCGCTGTTCTCGTAGACAGCGTCAATCTTTGGGGGTAGCCCTTTCCAGAAGTAACTGATCTGCATGGGGTAGCCAGGCACCACCGAGTTATCACGCACCCTCCAGAACCACTGATCCTAATGAGAAAACCATTATACGGCATATTAATGCATGATGATGCACTTATCAAATTTTAATGTGAGCACCAACACTGTGATGCATTATTATATGGGGTCAGTTGAGTTGATGTATCTCAATTATATATATATATATATATATATATATATATATATATATATATATATATATATATATATATATATGAGTTACCACAGTTTACTGTACAGTAGCCAATCAGAATCTGATGAATCTGAGAACCCTTGTGAAGATCCATTGCTTTCTACCTTGAAGACGAACAGCTCTTGGCGCAGGATGGCCAGTGTGTTGAACCCTCCATCGCAGATGTTAGGTTTGGAATTGGGGTTGGAAGGTTTGGTTTTCTGTGGCGGCCGATGAGGACGGCTCTGACGGTCGTGCTTCCGAGGGTCAGATGGAGGGTGCAGGCGAGGAGGAGGCGCCGTCGTGAGCAACCGAGTTGGCTGAGGGTTCTTATCTGGAGGACCTGGAATTATCAAGAGAATGGATTTACCTTCATTAGTTTTGTCTGCCAGTGTTATCTGATTGCTGATATGGATACTGACCATGTGCCTCATTTAATAAGCAGGATATGCAGGAATGTTATTCATAAATACTGTCGGAAAATGGGATTTCTAGATAAATAACATCGCTCCGAATCTAAGTGGGCACTTGGTGCTTGGACCCATAAAAATAGACAATGGTATAATTGATTAATAGCTTTAAATAGTTTGATGATGGTCAATCGATGACCAACAGAGAACATAGAGAAAACCTTTTCTAAGTTGGATTAGCGACTATATATTAAAAAAATTACCGTAGATTTTCTGGATGCCTTGTAGATCGTCGTGAGGCAATTTAAAGCTCTCCGTGTCCATGTACTGGTAAAAGGGGGCCATTATCGCAGTAGGGTCGTTGGAGTGCTCCAGACCCAGAGCGTGGCCCAGCTCATGGACGGCCACCAAGAACAGGTCATTCCCTGTAATAACGTACAAGGACAATTGAGCTGTATGCGCACACTGAGACACTCGGGCACACAAAAGCAGAGTAGCTTATGGTAATGGTTACAAATGCACAGCAGAGATAAGCCTTTTTCTGATTTATGGCTGGAGGAGAAAAGAGAGAAAAAACCTCAGAATTATCAGGAGTCAGCTATGTGAGCATTATAATGCTCTCCATGCAATTCTGAATACTTTATAGCTAGCAGCAACTAGGAAGTGAGATTATAAGTGCTTTCAAATGTTTGGGAAAGCTTAGCAAGAATATAATGGGTTATATGTTGCATCTACATTTTGCTAATATCGCTGTAGTTATAATTGGTTAAACTAGCTAGCTACAAACTTAACTTACTAAGCTTTGCAGCTAGCTAGCTAGCTAAACAGACGAACTGTTGGGACATTGTAGCTAGATAGCATATGTATCTAACGAGCTATCACGAGTAACCAGCAAGTGAAACTTAGCAAAAGTATAATTGGTTATATAACAGGTAAAAATCTATTTAATTACAAGTTGCTTCCTGGTATCACTCTCAAATTATGTTTTTTTCTGAAAGGCTGCTTGGGTGCCATATTTTCTATATGTATCGAACGACAACACTAGCTCAAAAAAAAAAAGAATGAATAAACAATTTGATATCATTTGGTGCATCATTTGGTTCATAAGCAGCTCCTGTATGGCATGTTCCTTGGAAATGTATTACGCCTATAACAAGCTTAGCTATTTAATAAATAGCAGAAAGACTCATGTCTTTGGAATCAAGAGCCTAACAGTGGTTGGGATCCAAACAACAATCCCACAAATTGCTAGCTAAAACCTTTTACGGCGCCTTGATAAGAAAACATAGAGAAGTCCATTAAAGTGAACCTCATGTAGCGATAAAGACTATATCCAAGCGAGCAAGCACGTCAGAGCTTTATCTGTCTCAGACGGCAATGAAACCTAGCTGTCAGTATCCATTATGGCCATGATAGAGATGTTCAGCACAAGCACAGGAGCATCTTAAAAGCCATTTTCGACTAGCCAGACTAGTTATTATAGCTCACAGCACAATGAGAATCTGATTACCACTCGTCTAATGGATGTGCATTACAAACAACACCGTCTTGTCAATTTTGCCATACAAAACAAAGACTCATGCAGACTCACAAACAAACATGGACAGAACAGTTATAAAACCACAGACGTAAGGAGGATGGCTGAACGAATAATGTAGTTGATCTTCCAAGACATCTTTAGCATCTGACATTCGCTTATTTTGATTTGAATTTATTGCAGCTAAGAGATAGAAGTCGGTCTCATTCATTATTTATGGTTAACAGAAATACATCTTCATATGCAAACAAAACTTTATATACTCGGTTTGTTAAAATAGTTTTTATTTATATATATATATATATATATATATATATATATATATATATATATATATATATATATATATATATATATATATATATATATATATATAAACAATATAAAATACAAATTTTACAAATCAAGAGTTAAAACCGGAACTGTATTATAGTGCACAAAACTTCCAAGAATTTTCAGTACAAATCCAATTTTAATCTTTGGATTGTGAAACCTTGGGGATAGAATGGCCCAAGTTAACAGAAGTCATAACCAGAGGTGCGAACACCTAGGTTTAGCCATAGCATTTACGAGCCATAGCATAAGATCAATAAATCAGAGTTATGAATAAAATGTCAATTCGCAGAACGGGGCAATTCACTGAAAGGGAAAGGGCTTGCATTTGCTTCTAATAGTGCTTACTTTCACTTCACACCAACTTTAGCTAAGTGAACGTTGACAAGCCTTTAACTTGTGAGCCAATTTTGTTGTTTTTTTTTTAAAGTGGGTGGGACTGTGGCCTTCTTGTATGGTAAAACAAAATGGTGGAGCTGAGATAGACTTTCATTGCTTTAAAGTTGTAGCTCCAGTACAAAACGGAGAAATACTAGAAAAAAGCACTGAAGGAAGACATTTACACCAAGTGGAAAATCGATTAAAGTTGACCTTTTTTTTTTTTTAACAAAAACAATTAAGCCAATCCATGAATGTATTCGTTGCGGTCATCCAGACTGGTACACCGATTGAGAGAAATGGAACGACTTGCACAAACAAACAACAAAAAGCCCCTAACCTGCCGTTCTCTCACCATCATGGTTGGGGTTGCCCAGGGTCCAGGGTTCATCAGAGTCAAAATGCGTATCACCCCCTATCCCAGGCCCAGGGAAGTACGCATGAGCCAAGAAGCCTCCTTCTCCATCAAATGGAGAGCTGTCGCCGTGGAAACCAGATGCGAAGATAATGGTGATGTCTACGTCACGCTTACCGCTCTCCAGCGCGCTGTATGGGACAGCCTCGAAGTTCAGCGGTGTAACGCTCTGCCACACATCAAATGCCCTCCGGATGGCTTCGTGAGTCTCCCGTGCGCCCACCTTAGGGGTCACATTCTTTATACTGGAGGAGAAACAGGACGTATTAGGCTAGGCTACTGCTGGAATTTGTCCTTTTACACCTTTATTTAGCCTTCCCCTGAAGAAATATCATGTTTTCGGATTCACAAAGCAGCTCGTTTGTTAGGAATCCTAACCCACGCAAATTCCTTTGCTCATTTATCTAGCATCTACAACACATTTTTGAAATCCGTTTATTATTAGCCATTATTAGATTATGTCGCACATTCGCCACACAAGCGTATGAGCTGTTACTCTAGAAACGATAACGTATTAGAACAAGCGCATTAATATAAACATATCGCTCGTGTTAGAGCCAGAACTACTGCCCGAGCCGTGCTGTTATACGAAAATTATACACACCTTCTCACCAATCAGATTCAAGCATTCAATAGATATTCAACACCCAAGCTTCCAAACACTTCCAGGTTCTGTATACTGCTTTAAATATACTTATACTTGTATTTGATGTCTAGGTATTTTGCAAGAAATACATTCATCTCATATGGACAAAAGTAGAGCCTGGAAATTTTGACGTTCTTATGGCTGGCTCTTTCGAGATTCGGAATCTTATAACCTAACGCACGTTGTATTCAAGTGCTTTTTGTCTGAGTATCACATGACGAAAGCGTACGATAAGGTTGTACCGTTAAAGCATCATTCGACCAGCACTAGACGAAATAAATAACCGACATCTACTGTAATTACGTCCACATGGAATAGCTCAATGTTAGAGGGATCAATTATAAGGTTATTCAAAATACAAGCATCTTTGAAACGACATATCCCCACTGCTTTAAATCAGGTGCACAGGCTATTGATTTGGTTTTCTGACCAAGGACGAGTTTCTTCTTTCCAAATCGTTATCATAACCATTATTTAAAGAAGAAGAAGAAAAAAAAATGCAGCAGCACAAAAAGCCAAGCACCTGCACAGCTTTCAAAGTGGCCTATTAAGACGATGGGTTGCCTACACGTAGAACAAACAGAAAAGTGAATTGTGAGAGTTTTTATTTTTATTTTCAACCTGCAGTTTCTAAAAGCTCAAAAGTGAACTTTGGGAATTGATGGCTTCGCCGAACTTTGCACCGTGAAGGCTTTATCTCGGGCTGACAGACAGGGAGAAGCCGAAAATCTCCTTCGGCTCATTCATTACTCTCTCTCTCTCTCTCTCTCTCTCTCCCTTTCTCTCGTTAAAGAGCCGTCAACAGCTGCCAGACTTCGGCCTCATTTACGTTCCATTTGCGTAGGCGGCTCGTCAATTAGAGAAAGAGAGAAAAAAAAGCAGCAGATTTGAATAAATCATTTTCTGTTATCGCCTGCTGTAACCAGGCAAGTGTAAATTGAGGTGAGAACACCCTCCATTTCCCTTCAAAGTATAATCTCCAGGAAATTATGAAGGCTAAAGTCACTGTTGGAGGTTATTTTATGCTTGAGTATATCTCCACTGCAGTGTGAAGCATAGGGAAGGAGTCAAGGATTTTGTGACCACTGGACACATTCAGCTTCAAATGTCCTTCAGTCAGTCTTTAGGGTCTTTAGTTTCTGTAGCGTTGTAACGCCTTCTGAACCAAACTAAAGACAGGACATCCTATCGGATCCAGTCAAACGTTTCTGAGCACTGTTTATTCGAGCGTTTTTGTTTTAATCGCGTCATTTTAAAATGTGAAAACCAGGAATCAATGTTTATTATTATATGATTAGTGAACTGGGAAATGTTCGAATCAACTATTTTGTTGGAACAATCTAGATCTTATCTACTCGAAAAAGGACACCGTCACATACATTTGAGGTCATAAGATTTTTTATTTAGTCCCGCCCTGAATAAGCTATTTCACAATATAACAGAGGTTTACGTTGTGTCCACAAGACACAATAAAAACTGAATTTACACAAATGAACCAGTTTACACACGCTCGATTCTTAATACTGTGTGTCGTTATCTGGATGATCAACGACATGATGTTTTTATGTTTTGTGAGTGTTCTTCACGAGTCCCTTGTTTGTCCTGAGCAGTTAAACTGCCCACTGTTCTTCATAAAGATCCTCCCAGTCCTGCACATTTTTTACTATCCAGTGTCTTCTGCATATTTGAGTCCTTTCCAACATTGGCTATGTGATGTTGAGATCTGTCTTTTCATACTGAGGACAACTGAGGGACTCGTACATGGCTTTTACAAAAGGTGCAAACGTTCACCGATTCTCAAGAAGGCGACACAATACGTTAAGGAGGGTGTAAACTTTTGAACAGAATTGATTAATGTTTTTATAGCAGCAGCTCTGACTGTAGTTCATGGGTTTATATTAATGCACTCGTTCTAATACGTTATCGTTTCTATCGTTTTTACATTTTACATTGGGACTTGCATTGTGGACCCTCCACATAATTTAAGCCTAAAAAGAAATGGATTAAACAAAGTGAAAACTTATAATCATTGATAACAGTGGGAGGTAAATCTATACCTTTAAAGGAGGTAAAGATGTTGCGAACTGCATTTATAATATGAATAAACCACACAGTATTCGATTATTTTATTATAACAGCATACGCCATCATATTTTATTCGCCCATATATGAATAGAATACGCTCACCTGTATGTGATGTGCGTGCGCTGCCACTTTTGTCCAGTGAGCGCGTAGCGACGTGTCCGTGACTGCGAGCCTGACTGTCTCCTGACCTGATCCGGGACACCACATCTCGGCTTCTTCATCCACCTGGGAGAATCATCAGGATGGTTAACAAAGCAAAGTAGCGGTATAAAGGCTCAAAGCGGTTACAGTGTTCGCCTCACACTCACACCGCCAGGGTCGGGGGTTCGATTCCTACCGCTGCCCTGTGTGTGCATGTTCTCCCCGTGCTGCGGGGGTTCCCTTCCGGTTTCCTTTACCAGTCCAAAGACATTCATGGTAGGCTGATTGGCATGTCCAAAGTGTCCGAAGTGTATGTGATTGTACCCTGCGATGGATTGGCACCCCGTCCAGGGTGTACCCCGCCTTGTGCCCGATGCTCCCTGGGACAGGTTCCCCCTGACCCTGAAGTATAAGCGGTATAGAAAAGGGATGGATGGATTTAGTTATCAGCTTGATCTCCTGTCAGTCCCAGGAAAGGAAGTGTGGCCTCCCACCTTCTTAAAGCTAATAAAACATAAAACAATATTGAGCCCTTTTGCATTAAGTTATATTGCAGCCAAAAACCTCAAAATATCTAAATATTCTGAATCTAAATATACGGCTGTTTGAAATGCATCTTTCAAACCATTGATCCCGGTATCGGTATTCTGAAACGACAGATACGCACGGCTGTTACGGGCCCCGATTAACTGATTTGTAGTGCTACTAGCGGCGAAAGATGCTGAATATTATTTCAAAGTTTTTTGTTTTTTTTCCCATTGATTTATTTACTCATTTTCAAATGATTCATTTACATGTGATTCATTTACGTGTGATTCATTTTCATGTGATTCATATTCATGCATGTGATTCATTTTTATGTGATTCATTTTCATGTGATTCATTTACCTTTTCTCCCCTCATTTCAAAGCTTTGAAGAGATTGTGAAATGCCCTCAAGCTTAAAATATCGATCGGTAGCAGGGTTCTGCTGTGTCTGTTTAGAGCTGTTCATTACTGAGTACTCAGCGATTTTATACACTTTAGTGGGCCATCAATGCATGATTAAAACACAGTTCTGATAGACTTACAGGCCAACAAATCTTTTATATATATATATATATATATATATATATATATATATATATATATATATATATATATATATATATATATATACACAATTGGCTTTAATACCAAGAGCATCTATATGAGTCAAATGTGTGTGCTTTTACACAGCACATTCTGTTCTGGAATTATAGCATGACTCAGCAAGAAAATGACTAAGATGATGTCTCTGTCTGAAAAAAGGACACATTTAAAATGTACAAATAAACAAATCTAGGTTATAAGTATAAGTAGAAAGGAACATTGAATTCCATCCATCCATCCATCTATTTTCTATACCTCTTATCCTAGACAGGGTTGTAGGGAGCCTGGAGCCTATCCCAGGGGTCTCGGGGTACAAGGTAGCAAGTCAAATAACCACACTTTAAAACTGTCTTGAGAAGATAAGCATTTAAAAATACACAATATGTCAGAACTTGAGGCAGATGGACTACAGCAGCAGAAGACCACACTTCTGCCAGCCAAGAACAAGAGTCTGAAGCGACACTGGGCACAGACTCACCCACGTTGACAAGTGAAGATTGGATAAAGACCAGAAAACATGGCCAATTATTGGACAAAATGAAAAAATATACAGCAAGTTGTTGAATATGGAAAAGCACGAGGGACAAATGTGAGGGACAAAAGTTAGTTCGATACAGACATACGTAATTATTTTTATTTTATTTTATTTATTTTAACTGCTGACAGGATGTTTCGTCTCACTACCGGAATAAAGTGATAGATTGACGCAACATTTAACTGTCTAGTGTGGTTAAGTTCCAGTGATTGACTTGGCCAGTCTAAAATCTCCCACTTTCCCCTCTGATTAAGTCCTTTGTTGAGGATGTTTGTTGGATCGTTGTCTCGCTGCATAATGAAGTTCCAACCAACCCAATTAGATTGGATGCATTTCTCTGTAAATTGGCAGACTAAAATGTTCCTGTAAACTTCTGAATTCATTCTGCTGCTACCATCATGAGTTACATCATCAATAAAGAGTAGTGAGCCTGTTCTAGAAGCAGCCATTGAAGCACAAAGCCATGACACTACCTCCACCATGTTTCACAGATGAGCGTTGACATTTTGGATAATAAGCAGATCCTTTCTTAATCCACACGTTGGCCTTTCCATCACTTCGGTAGAGGTTAATCTTGGTTCCAGAACTTTTGCGGCTCACCTCCATATTTTTTTGGGAATTCCAATCTGGCTTTCTGATTCTCATTTGCATCTTCTCGAATGCTCAAATGCATGATGTCTTAGCTTTGTTCTCTAGCCAGATCTGCTTGACAGGCTTATCTAGGAATTCTTTTTATTTATTTATTTTAAATGTTGACAGAATCCTGCCTGAATAAAATTATAGATTGACTCAATATTTTATTGTCTAGTGTGGCTCAGGCAAAAATAGCTCCAGCAACCTCTGGGATATCTTACATTTGTCTGTGTGTGTGTGTGTGTGTGTGTGTGTGTTGGTGTGTACTCACTGTATAGTGCTCAGGTCTAAATGTCCCGTGACGTTGAGGCCGTAGACACGCTGCATGGTGGCGATGGCTGACTGCATGCTCAAAGCTGAGCGCAGGACGGCCATGTTGGGCTGCGTGGGCTGGAGGTAGCCATACCTCTGTAACCAAACCTTGGCAAGGAAAGGATGAAAATAGTAAGGTGAAAGTTTTTGTAGTCATGTAGGAAGCTATCATAGTAATACTGACTAAAATCGAATGTCGACAACTCAAGAAACACGATAATAGAGCGAATAATTCATGTGCCATCGTAATCACTGCTCAAATCAAATATAGGGGTCGTTTAAGTCTGTGTCATGACTGACATGACTGTGACTGAATGAATCTACAGCCTGGGCTAGAAAGAAATCCAGGAGCCTTTCGAACAAAAGGTGCAGGCTATTTGTTGGTCCCTGGAATAGTGAAAGCAACAGCAGGGGGAAGACCTTTCTCTTATAGAGCCCCACAGTTATGGAATAGTCTTCCTATTAGTGTTCGGGACTCAGACACAGTCTCAGTGTTTAAGTCCAGGCTTAAAACGTATTTGTTTACTCAAGCCTACCCTGACTAGACTTTCTTTTACACAAAGCACAGTCTTACCTAACAATCTCTCCCTCTCCCTCTGTCTTTCTGTCAAGCCAGACATGATTTTATGGAGATTCTTATTTATACAAATAAAATTGAATTGAATTTAATTGCGCCCCAGCCTCACTTTTCTTTTCTTCATACCATTCTGTGTATTTTTCATACGCTTACTGGGGACTCTCTAACCCTCTGTTCTACAAAAATCTCAAATATTCTCTAATGACCTTAAGTCATTTGTTAATAGCAAATAATCTGAATCTTACTTACATTAACTTCATACAAACGTTTCCAAAAAGCCAATCTGATTACAAGTATTTACGCCATTCTGACAAACCCTAAGGTTCTCTTCAGTTCATAGCAAAGTGTTTTGTCAATTTTGCGATATCGCCTTTCCTACACATCAGGTTTTGTGACGAGAATAAAGTGTTGTCTATTTGCACTTATGTTCCTGTGACACAGCTGTGATTAAAAACGGAGTCTTCAATCACAGCTTCTTTCACAGGCTCAGAATAAGTTAATACTGTAGGTTAGATGTTAGATGTGCATTTTGTTTGGACCTGTGTCCTCTGTCATGGAAAGGTTTGGTTTTTTAATTTTTTTATTTTTAGACCCGGCATGTTGATTAAGCACGTGTTGATATTTAGTCATGTGATACATTGAGTTATTCCACAGCACTGTTGAACTCTCGAATGTGATTGGTCAGAAGGTTTTCTATGACAGCAACTGTGATAAGAGAGCTGCCGGAATGAAATCATTCAGGCTGGTTTTTGTTCTAACATTATAATATGTTATTGTTACTATAGTGAGAATTAATTCACTAGGACTGGCGAAAATGGTAAATGGTAAATGTGCACTTATATAGCGCTTTTATCCAAAGCGCTTTACACTGTGTCTCATTCACCCATTCACACACACACACACACTCACACACCAATGGTAGCAGAGCTGCCATGCAAGGCGCTAGCTTGCCATCGGGAGCAACTTGGGGTTCAGTGTCTTGCCCAAGGACACTTCGGCATGTGGAGTCACCCGGGCCGGGAATCGAACCGCCAACCCTACGATTAGTGGACAACCCGCTCTACCAACTGCGCCACAGCCGAAAATGCCACTTAATCTAAGACTAACAATAAATGTATTAAAGATGTGCTGATATTTAACAAGTGATGACATGGGGGAATTTATTTTACTTTTTTTTGGAAGGAGTCTCCAGTGTCAGCGCTTAATATCATTAACCAAATATAATAACCGTGATAATTAGCATTTTCCAGCGAAATATTTCTCAACTTGGTGTGTTACATCCTTGAAGAAAATTCGTACAATAATAATAATAATAATAATAATAATAATAATAATAATAATAATAATAATAATAATAATAATAATAATAAGCAGTTCCTTGTTTTCCTATTTGCCAATTCTTCCAACATTGGCAGATTTGCATAGTTAAAGTTATACTATATTAGTGATGTTCTGTTTGGAAAAGAGTCGAGAGTCTCTTGAGAGTTGGCTCGCATACTGTATATGAGCAGGACAATAGAAAGCTACTCGAAAGTTACTAGAAATGCTTCCATGGAAACATCTGGTTTCAACATCTGAGCTGTTTGTTTGCATGAATTCATACCTATGCTTTCACCACCTGCGTTGAAATTTGAGATTGCTTATCATTAACACGATTTAAAAGCAACCTTTCTTCCTTGTTTGTCCAAACAGGATATGAACGGCCTTTTCGGCCATGTTTATGTGTAGATATAACGTTGAATCATGTGACTTTAAAAAAAAAAAAGATTTCCATGTTTAGGACAAAATGGAACGGAGGCATTTGGGAGCTAATTTGGGGAAACGTTTTCTCTTATATGTAAGCGGAGCTAAATAATTTGACTCACTGAAAAGAATTCAAATTATTCATCTATATGGATGAATCTAGGCGGATGCAAAATTTGCATACCAGATTTGGCATACCTTATACTCTTCCATTCAAGAAGCACACTTTATTATTTTTTTGCCAGACTGCTTTCATTCATGACCGCTTCATAAGTTAACAGGTAAATGTGACTTTAACAAGCCTTTAATATATTTAAAGGCTGCCACAGCCGTAATGTCAAATCAATACCAAACTACGCCATAAAACACAGAATGAGGCAACATTTCCAACTCTTTGCTTCCAGTATTGATTAGCGTCCTCCTCCAGAGACGCCCGATGCCCTGAGGATGTTATTAAACCACCCAGATTCGTGCAGAAGCCAAGGATCAAGGATCGTTCACTTCTTTTGTTATAAACGGCTTTATGTCCAGGCTGGGATCGATTACGTTCGGTTCCACAGGTACACGGGAACCTGACGTCAGTTCTTCATGATGCGCTTTCTCTTTCTGCTCTTAAGAGCTTGGTGCAAACTCGCAGATTTTCAAAGTCATCATTAAAACCAACCTACTGAACTGAAAAATCTCACTTTGGAGAAAATGTGCAGTCTGAGGCAGGCAGGTTGATTCTTAAGCTGACGTAGCTGCCAAAAATGCTTTTAATAGCGCATCAGGAGAAGATGCAGCTCATGTACTTGTTGGTTTTGCTGTGCATCAGTGAAGATCGGGATTAGATCCAATTAGGTTCGGTTCCAAATCAAGAGATCACAATCCAATTTGCAGGTCAAGAGGATGTGTTTGCAGATCATACTGCATATAAGTTATCAGTGCGTGATTAAACCTATTAGTAAATGAACACACACATATATACATAGTTCTATAATGGACATCTTTCAATTGTGTTTTTAGGTTTAAATTCTCTATTGACATCAGAAGGAACACATCCGACATCTTCTCCTTTCACGATGTTCCTGCAAGTTTTGCAAGTCATCATTTAATTTGACCTGCTGAGTCGCAGGAAACTACTTATCTGGAGAAAGTGGAAATGGAACAGTGTGTGTCTGAGTAATGAGGTGATGCTGGTAACTATACATCAACTTTAATCTAGCTTTGACAGTTAAATGAGCTGAGATAAGAACGGTGCTTCTTCGCAGAACATTAATCTAACTGGGTTAGGTTTAGCTGAGAAAACTAACAGTAACGGAATATAATATAAAAAGGCATTTCCAGAAAAATGTTTTTTTTTTTTAAAAGCACAGAGCAAACAGCGTTTGTAAATAATCTTTGTAAACTGTGTGCAAAATTTCCTTAATTCAACGGTAGTTGCTTGGCCAAGACATGTTTGTTACTCAGTATTTTCTTTTGCTTTAGTTTTGCACTGGAGTTAGAAGACTAATGTAGATGAGAATTAAAGGAATCTAACACACCTGATTTCACATTGGATTTAAAAAATATACAGTAATTATATTATTGATTTTCAGTAAGAGCTTTATCCGGGTCGATGAGGGAAGATTAAAGGGAAGCGTAACACACTAAGGAAAGTGCTGACTGCCCTCTTCTGCATACATGAGCTCACAGAAGCAACACTATTGCCTAGTGTTGTTATGATTGACAGGGGACAAACTATGCCCCTCCCACCCAGACAAAATGGCCAAATTGTTCCCGCATTGGCTCCCCATCTACAGATGGCTGGGGCGGTATACATTTTTTAATTACTTTTCAAAACTGTCCCAAAACTGTCCTCTGCTTGTGCTACTCTACTTTTGCCTGAATTCTAGCGAGCCTTGTAAAGCAGCTCCTACCATATGTATATTATGGCTAAAAATATATCTAACTGGGTCATAAGACTACACTATGATGATGAGTCTTTTGATATTCAATAAGTAAACATAAGTCAGCTGGGGTGTCTAGGACAAAAAAAAGAAAAAGAAACACTTCTGGGACAAACCCAATGTTTCTGACAAACTGATAGGCCAGTTCTATTTGTGAACGGATCCCCTGGGCCTCCACCTGGCTCGGAACCGGGACAACTTCCTCAGTTGTCCCAAATCTGCATACAGTAACATTAGATTCCTCTTTTTATGTAGACAGAATTTCATTACATCTTTATAGATCCCTCATTGTAGATCCTGATAATACAGTAGTACAAGAATGTGTGTATCTGCTTGTATGCGTGTGCGTGTTTCTCTTATAATATGCAAATCACATATCTGAGTAGGCTTAAAGGCTTAGATTTCATACCCTACACACTCCTCAGGAGGACATCTCTTGCATTTTAATATTGTTTTTAACATTCCCTTGTCGACTTTGCCTTATGACTCAGAAGTGTGTATCAACTCGCATGCGGCCACTTGCAGTACAGGTTTAGGAGATTATTTTTTTTATACACTTTGATTTTGGCAGCAGAAAGAATATAGCTGTTTTGATTTGTTCGGCAATTGTCACAGATTTCCCTTTTGCATTGTGGTTTCCATGACGACAAGCGCCAAGAGTTTCTGTTTTGGTCCTGTCTCCTCCCGTCAACCTGTCACTGGTTTGTCGCCCAACTGTGTTCACCTGTTCTGTGTTTAGCCCCTGATTAGTTTGTTGATTGCCTGGGCGATTCTATATTTGGCTTAAATGTTTCGGAATATGCTCATGATTACCTCGTCTCGTCAGCTGTCAAATACAGACGGAGTGACTAGACAATAACTGAAAAAGTCACAGGTAAGGTCTGGGAGCATATATCATGGCTGTATCTGACATTTTGTGCTGTTCGGGCCAAGAAATTGCTTTAGATTGCAAGGCTTACCAGACAAGTTCTGCTCCCTGAAGTCTATAATCATGCTCACATGATCCCTCAGGCTTCACTCGAACTCATAAATGACCGAAAGGGCCCTTAAAATGTTTCATTTTGGAAGGGAATGCACTTAAATAGAGCTTCATTGATCTCTACAGTGGCAGCACACTGCACAAGAGCCACCAGGTAAGATTCTCCCAAGCCAGACTCCTACTTCCATTCAGAGAGAAGGCGCCTGGGATTGCAAGCTGTCCTAACGTTATGGTCGGAACCAGCCAATCATCAGAAGTGTCAAAGCAGATCTTTCAGTCCCCAGCTGTCACGCTTGCTAAGTATCTGCTAGAGCACTGAGGATCCAGCTGCAGAGTCACGGATATGTACAAGCCAATCCAACTTCTCTCGCTGTCCCTGTCTCTTTTTGCAGCATATTGCCGAGCCAAATCCAGTTTTATCCTTATCTTATTTCTTTAATCAACTGTGTGACTCAGAGAGCTTTGCGCAAACTCATACTGAGATACTGTTAGATATTGAAAATGTGACTAAAACGAAAATAAAAGGTAAACAAAAAATATATATATATATTCCAAATCAATAGAAGGTACAGGATACAACCGGCAAACACATTTCAAAAGGTACAATAGCTGCCTTTAAAGTCCAGATACATATTATATATGACTTATATGTTGTGATTCCTCTAGGTCAGGGTTCTCTAGTAGGATTAGTTCAAAACCAATCTGTTCAGAGTTAAAAGTTCATCCCAAAGGTGTATAATGGGGTTGAGATCAGGGGCATGGTCATGCTGGAACAGCTTTGGGTCTCTTAGTTCCAGTGAAGGGAAATGGTAAATCTACAGCATACAAAGACAACCTATACAGTTGTGTGCTTGAAAGTTTGTGGCAACAGCCTGAGGAAGAACCAAATATGGGTGTGATGTTCAGGTGTCCACAAACCTTTGGCCATATAGTCTATACGGGTTATTTCTGCAAAAGTAGGGTAGAATCTAATGCAAGCCGAGCCGTTAAGAGACTCATTAGTGGGATTCTGGTTCAATTGCACGGAACCTTGACCCTTAACTGCTGACCTTTCCAAAGAAAGCAAAATATAGACACTCCTCTTAGATAAAGCAGCGTCTATTAAACACTTTAACACTTCATTGTGACTTCACAACTGTAATGTTAACTGGATGTTAATCCACTTTACAACCTTATTTCTTCACTCATATGTCATTTTCCTTTCTATAAAAACGAACAGGGGAGAAACAGGGAAATGGTGTCATCATTTTCTGTCAAATGAATAACCTTTGGCCTCGTTGTGTCTTTGACCCACTTGTATTAGCGCAGTACATGGCTAAACAGGGTTGTTCATGGTTTAACCGTTAAGCTTGGTGCTCTCGGGGGTATTTTGGGCCGAAGCAGATTTCTGCCTGCAGAGTAGCCACGCACCATCACCTTTCTTATCACACACACACACACACACGCACACTCTCTCCACAGATCTGTAGTCTCCCAACTCTGCCTACGACTGAGACTCTGCAGCACATATTAAAAAGACAGGACAACAGTGTTACATGAGTAAGATCGAGACGTGGGCGAGAGGAATTTATGCGAGATTTTTCACCAGGGCAATGAGCGTGTCCTATATGGAGGAGGCAATACAATCCTCTCTTTTTCACTAGATCGGTACTCATATTTTGTAGCTTTAATATGTAACATGAATATAGTAGACTTTGAAATCGAGGTACTTTTAGGTTAAAGCTTTAAAGGAGCACCACAGCATTAAAAAAGAGGTACCACTCCAGGAACAAGGAAAAGGAACAATTTAGTGCCCCATTTTCTGAGAGTGCACAGGATTAATAGTTTGATAATAATCATATGATTAAGGTTTCGTTTCAAGGCATTTAAATGCCTGTAGTCTCAGAACCTCGAACCACAACAATTAAAAACGTGGCAAAAAAGGTTATTTAGAACAATGCCAAAGAGAAACCGAGTTTGGTTCTGTAACCCCCCAAAATAGAGGTTCTCTACCTTTATTTTAACGGTTCACTACCTTCAAAATGTTAAATAAATTCCACGGACCCCCTCAGTACTATAGGTTTTGTTTTTTCTTTCATTTCTTTAATCTATTTATTAAAGCCAAAGAGCTTTTCATTCCAGACCTTTCTATCTACACAACACATATTTCGCCAAGTGGTCATTATTTGTAGTGCAATTTGTTATTGAGTTATTGATTTTTGGATGAAACCCACTGAATACAATACCAAATAATAACCACTAGGCTTCAATAATTCAAGTTGTGCTTTTCACCAACTAAATGTAAAAAATAATAATAATAATAATAAATCTAAAAACGTTTCCTCGTGCATGTCTTGCTCCACTATAATGCCTCTATAAACTTTCTACCAACCGGCAACAGAGAACGACAAAACTAAACAAAACTCAGCATCACTCTTTGCCCCCCTCCCCAAAACAATGTAGGACAAGGAAAGCAAGCAGATTACATAACCCCTTATTTCTTCATGTGCTGCACTTTTATCATAGCAGCACTGGAACTGCGAGACTATTAAGAGCCTCCCTTTCTCTCAGTATATATCCGGCTATTTGTTGGCACATCACTAAATGACTGCCTGTACAATGGCTTACAGCACAATAAAACAACAGAAGTGTAAATGAAGGGTCTGGGCCAATAATAGAGCTGTCACATTACAGCACGCAGCCTACACCTTGTCCTCCCACCCGCTGCAGCCGGCTTGTGCTCAGAACGGAAAAAAGGCGTCCATGATTATACAATATGAATAGATCTTGCGTTTATTAGAGTTGCATTAGTTGACTATATTAATGACGCATTTCATATAACGTTCGTCAGTGCTGTTTGCTGGGTAAGGAGAGAAGAATAGAATAGGACAGGATAGAGTGTCACCTGATCGGAGTTCTCTGCATATTAAAGCTCAGTTTTTTCAAAAACTCGCAATTGTTAAATAAATAAATAAATAAATATTAAATTATATATATTATATATATATATAATAACATAAACTGGAATATAGTATAACAGAAAAGAACAAAGGAAAATAGAATAGGGCAGAACATACTGTCCTGTCAGATGATTTGCACTCCAGCAGGACGTTTAAAGCCCAGTGTGACAGGTTGGAATAAAACATCAGAAAATGTCACAGAATAGAATAGCCTTCCAGCTTATCTGTTTATGAAAGCAGAAGCACATACAATAGAATTCTATAATAGTAAGAAAACAAGATTGTCACAGAATAGAATAGAATAGAATAGAATAGAATAGAATAGAATAGATGCTGATCTGAAGTCTATGACAGTCAAAGCTGAGACTTTGCTATAATGAAAATAAAATTGAATTTTCTACTACTTAGAGGAATAAAAGAGAAATACCGTATTAGGAGTGTAGAATAGAATCGAATCGAATATGACATACAGTTGCAATCAAGATTATTCAACGCCACCCCCACTGCGAATCAGGTTTATTGTCCAAATGTACAGAGATTCAGCAAAAGCAATTGAAATAGTTCAACACAACGAATGCTTCGAGCGGTTTCCCCAAATTCAACCGAAAATGCAACTTTCTCCAGTTTCAAATTTATTCAACCCCTTCATGGCGAGCATCTTTAGTACTTAGTAGAGCATGATTTTGCTGTCATGACTTGCTGCAAACGAGATGCACAGTAGACTTCCGGTAGCGTTCCTGAGGAATCTTAGCTCGTTCCTCATGAGCAGTGGCCTCCAGTTCAGTAATATTCTTGGGTTTGCGTGCTGCAACCGCCTTCTTCAAATCCCACCAGAGATCTTCAATGGGGTTCAAGTCAGATGACTGTGATGGCCCTGTAGAATCTTCCAGGACTTCTTCTGCAACCAAGCCTTGGTGGAATTTGAGGTATCCTTGGGATCATTGTTCTGTTGGAAGGTCCAGTGATGCCCAAGCTTCAGAGTCCATCTCGCCTTCCACACGTTACAGGTTTCCAGTGTCAGAGGATGCACAGCAGCCCCAGAGCATCACCGAGTCACCACCATGCTTGACTGTGGACAGAGTGTTCTTTCTTCATTCATCTTCCTCCAGACATACCGCCAATCCATCATGCCAAAAAGTTCCACAGAACAGAATCCCAAAACGTCTGTGGTTTATTTATATGATTCTGAGGCGATTTCTCTTGTGCTTTTAGGTCAGTAGTTGGAGTACGTCTTGGAATTCTGGCACGGAATCCTTCTGTGTTTAGTACACGCCTTACTGTGCTCACTGAAACCTCAGAGCATGTTACACCAAGTCTTGCTGCAGGTCTTTTGCAGTCACTCGAGGGTTTTTCACAACCTGCCTTCTCGGAAATCTGCTTGCAGCCGTCGACAGCTTCCTTTTTCTTTCCCGTCCAGGTAGCTCATAAATTTTCTGCCCCTAGCCAGTTCAGGTATTTCATGTGTTCCAGTTCAAGCACACCTGCAACTAATGAAGCCCTAAATTAGTTTCATCAAGAGTGCTTGAGACAACACCTGTTTTGCATATTCGTGCTGTTGTGCGGGATTCTATTCAGGGGGTTGAATCATTTTGAGACTGGAGAAATCATTATAAGTCGCATTTTCAGTCGAATTTGGGGAAGCATCCGTTGTGTTGAACTATTTCGACTGCTTTTGTTTGATGTGTTCATTGCAAACAGCTGAAATTTGGACAATAACCCTGATTTGCAAATGCGGTGTTGAATAATTCGATCGCAACTGTGTTGTCCGGTCAGCTGATTTGCATTTAAATGGCATTCAAAGCCAAGTAGAATAACACAGAACAAAATACAACAAAACAGCTCGCAGAATCGAATCGAAAACCTATCAGAGTAAAAAGCTCAGACTTCGCTACAGTGAAAAGAAAACAGAATCCTCTCATATATAAAGGACGACTAGACAAATACCAAAATAGCAGTCTAGAATAGAATAGAATGTCACTTCATCTAAATTCAGTGGCTACAACCGTAAATTCTATAAATAAAAGAGTCCGACAGAACAGAACTGGCGTAAAGCAGCAATACGGAGCAGACTAAAGGCAAAGAGCTTTAAATGGAATTGAAAATGAAATTAATATTAAAGCTGGGATGTACACGATGGTGGGGATGAAACAGAACAAAATGAACGGAGCCGAATGGAAGACAATAGACTTGAATAGAATTAAATTGCTCAGACTGATCCATTTCAGTTCCCAGAGGGTGAACACTGAGACTGTGTGATAGTGTAATAATAATAATAATAATAATAATAATAATAATAGCGCAGTGTTTATAACGTGAGTGATGCGCTGCTGATGTGTAGATCCTCTCTCTCTCTCTCTCTCTCTCTCTCTCTCTCTCTCTCTCTCTCTCTCTCTCCTCAAGGCAACCAGCAGATGCTGAGAGATCCGAGGCCGACTTCACTCACCTCGGCGCTGAATTGGTCCTCTCCCGCCGCCGCGCACACCGTCCACCAGGACGCGTGCAGCCACAGCAGCGCGGCGCATACGCGCGCCACTTTCGCGCTGGGTCTGTGCGGAAAACACACTGCGGTGTTCATGGCTGAAGACGTTAAAGGCTTGCTCCTATATCAAGGGCGACTCGCTGGGAGCGGGATGGAGGAACCAGTGTGCGACAGAAGAGCATCCGTGGGTTTTTTGCATGACCACATCTCCTCGGATTTGGGCTCGCACATGGACCAACATGCCGCCTAATATGTGTGCGTTTCAACGCATGTCCTTTGCGTCAGTTCGGCATCCTGTTGGCGAGCAGGCACGCTGTTTCTGTATCCAGCCGTAGCGATCAGCAGCATCAGCACCAGCAGCATCCCATGGTATGAACGGAGGCTGTAACCGCGCATGCGCTTTTAATTCCCTGCGATGCTGCGCGTTTGGCTGCTAATGCGCATGCGCTTGACGCTTTCATTCTGATTCTGTCAATTCATAAATAGTGCATGTTTCACACATACGCACACACACACAGAGTGTGTGTTTGTGTGTGTATGTGTGTGTGTGTGTGTGTGTGTGTGTGTGAGAGAGAGAGAGAGAGAGAGAGAGAGAGAGAGATTGCAATTAACGCATACAGTGCTCACAGAAATCCGTCTGAACACAAACCCAACACGTTTTTAAACTGATTACACAAATGGAATACTGAAATACCATTTCAGCAGCCTTAATATTAAAAACAAATAAAGAAGCTCCGCTCCATTTCTTTCAATAACCAAATGCCATCACGTGAGCCGCATTTAATCTGCATTCCTGAGATCAAACTATTTCATCTTCTCCCGAAGTTCTTATTCAGTTTAAAGTTATCAGTGCTTTGTGAAAAGAATAAATTAACGATCATTTAACAGGCTTCTAATAACCTCTATGTATAATTCTGCCTGTAGTCATTAAGTTTATAATCATTCGGACCGCCAGATGGCGCTATTTCATTGGACAAATGCAGTGGTGGACATTGGACAAATGCAGTGGTGCTTTGAGAAAATACAACTATTTTGAGTCATCTGAAGAAACAAATGAAATAAATACATATTTTGCAAATATTTATATAAGGATGTATAGATATATAAATACATAGGGTGGGTAGTGACAGTGGGTAGTGTTGCTGCAGCACAGGCCCAGGATCCTGGGTGCGTCGCTCCTGAGTTACAGGTTGCTGTCTGTACTTGTTCGTCCATGTCCATGAGGGTTTCCATCATTCAATCGGAGAATTCGAGAATAAAACATCAGCTCCTACTGTATATTTGACAGAAAACATCACAGCACCGATCTTGCTCCAATGCCGTCAGACAAAACAGTCACTGAAGCAAATGATTCATATCAGGTCTGAACAGCAAGCAATGTTAGAAGCACTGGAAACGATTCCAAAATGCATTTGTAAGAAATTGGGTGAAAAATAATGACGCTCTTGATCAAAACCAGCCTTTCTGACAAGCACAAGAAGAATAACACTCAGTTTGTCACGCTGACATGAGGAATGAGACGTGCAGGGGGAGAGCGGGGACAAAATAAAAAAATAAATAAATATACGGCCTTGCGAATGAACCGCAAAATGTGTTGGCTTCCTTTCACAGCCAAGGATGATCCGTCTATTTTCAAGTACATGTCACCGCGATAACACCAGAGTAGATGCTTCAGTGGTAACAAATCCATGACCGGAAACTTTCCAGTGTGGAACGTGAGTCCATTTCTAAATCAAATGCGTCCACATGTACATGCGCTATCCATCCATCCATTTTCTTATGGATGCTTATCTTACACAGGGTGTCTACATGCACTATATGTTCCGAAATCTATGAGTATGTGTATCCACACCTAGGCAAGAATAAGCGACTAAGAGCGTGCCCGAAATAGATAGGAGAAACGAGTAACTTGGAAGAAGAAAAGGCAGGCCACGACCTGATAAGTGCTTCCACGGAATGCTGACATGCCGACAGATAGCAGAGGTGATTGATATGGGATAATCCTACCAGTGGCTGAACTGGATGAAAAGATGGCATCGAGAGTAAGACAGGAACAAGTACTCAGCTTAAAATGTCTTGATGAGAGTAAGACAGGAACAAGTACTCAGCATGTCGTATCAGACGAGACTCAAGTGGAGGACGATACAGACAAGAGAGCACTCACTGAGTACGGCTGGGACATGATCCCTGTTAATCTGTTGAGAATAGTAAAAGAAATAAAAACACTGAGGTCTAGATAAGTGGGTGATTTGATGATTGTGCCATTGAGCTTTAAAAAATTTTATTCGAACGTAATAACGCATGCACTTATCTGTTCAAAGGATGCGCTAAGCTTCTTTCAACACATTTCTCATTTGGCTTTATTTTTTATCTAGCAATCATACTAATTGCATAAAGGCATTATGGGAATTCCTCGGATGTGCTTAGATTTTTTAAAGTAAGAGTTTATTTGTTATAATTGTATAATTTGAGTAACGGACGGCTTAGTAGTTAGCACATTTGCCACACACCTCCAGGGCTGGGGGTTCGATTCCCACCTCCGGCCTGTATATGTGGAGTTTGCATGTTCTCCCCGTGTTTCTGGGGTTTCCTCTGGGTACTCTAGTTCCCTCCCCTAGTCCAAACGACATGCATTGTAGGCTGACTGGCATCTCTAAATTGTCCATCATGTATGCCTGGGTGTGTGATTGTACCCTGCGTTGGGTTGGTACCCTGTCCAGGGTGTCCCCCGAGACCCCTGGGATAGGCTTCAGCCTCCCTGTGTTTCTTCAGGACCACGGTGCAGCACGGAACAGTACGCACGAATACACAAAGTGCAAATACACAACGGTGTGACATGAGTGCAAAACAATAAATACACAGGACGGTAAATACACAGAACATGGAGTGTAAACTGTAAGCCATTGTGTAATGTCGCAGTCCCATGGTATAAAGTGACTGATGCAGCTATGTAAAGTGCAGTGTGCAGAGTCTTACTGGGTTAGTTCATGTGCAGGGGTATGAGTCATACCGGGTTAGGTGTCTGACTAGCCCAGGTGAGCGTTGGGAGCGAGGCAGCAGGGTGTTGAGTAATCTGATTGGCTCAAGGAAGAAACTGTCTGCTGCTCCTTGCACAGATGCTCCTGTACATTCTGTCAGCTCAAATACAGACTTTAGGAAATTCAGATTATGCAAATTCATGTTGCACACGTGACTTGTGGGTGAGTATGGCTCAATGTGTTCAGGTCGTAGGGCTGAGTGAATGTTGTGGGACAAAAACGCACGGTTTTATGATCTTTTCCTAACTGGATGATTCATGGAATATCTGTGTTTTGTGTGTGTTACTTATATATGAACCTGCATAGTCTAGGTTCCACCTAGCTAGATAAACACTAGCTCTTTCTGCTATTTATTCACCCTGCAGTGAGACCCCTGTTGATCCATACTGGTCCTCCGGGTTTCAGTTTAATAAGGTAGTATGTGGTACAGTGCTGCAGCTCTGACACTAAACCCCCGTCCTCTCAAACTAATAGCTGAGGAGAAACGTAGCACATTCGAAGTACATTGGTATTTAGGTATTTTACACCATTCTATGTGACAGTTGTGTGTGAAAGTCACAGATCAGCAGTTCCTGAAATATTCAAACTGACACGAACAGCAACACCACATTCAAAGTCACTGAGATCACATTTTCCCCCCTTATAAATGTTTGACGTGAACATCAAGTGAAACTCTTGATCCATATCTGCATGGGGTTATTTATTTATTTATTTATTTCGAATGCATTTCACTGCTGTCACACGATTGGTTCATGAGCAAGAATGAGCCGCTCTCCTATTAAAGTGCGTATACAGTGGGTGTACATTTTGCACGCTGGAAATTTGCAAATGCTTCCTGAAAGCTACGGTTTAAATGACAAGCTGCAGGATTCTCGCCAAATAGGCTTGTGCAAGCCTACAGTGTACGCTTTCGGTATGGATTCTGCGAACACAATACCAGAGATACCAATTAGAACACAGGAGAGGAAAATCGTTTATATGATATAACTCGCTCGAAGAAAGCTCATCCATGGAAGCACGAAGTCATCTGTTTCGCACGAGAAACAGGGCACATGAAAAGCCGAGCTACGGCGACCGCAGCTTGCGCTGTATTAAAGATACACGACCGAAAACGGGCTCGAGGTTTTCATTTTCTCCCGCAAAGAGCCGGCCGTCTGACAGGACGGCGTGATTCACACTGCAATTTAGACATCAATTGAGCGCTACTGAACACAGAGATGCTAGGCAATTACATGGACGGGCTTTTCTATTAGCTGTCTGTCATGGACTGTTCTAATTTAGCACCGCAGAAAAGGCTTTTTAGTTATTTAATTCCCAGAGCTCTTGAAGTAGTCCGCTTCACCCCTGGTGTTTTTAGTAAGGAATCACTTTTACGTGCATTAACTCGGTATACGTTTTATGCGACGGGGAGAACACAGAGAGGCTGAGTGTAAGTAGCATTTCTCAAGAACTCACTAACCTTGATCAAAAAACGTTTAGCGTGTTTTCTTTTTTCGACAGTAGTTAAAGACAACTTAAATAATGCTCTAAACGGCATGGAAATTGTTTCTTTGATTTGCATGCCATGTGCTAGCTTTCATATTAGCTTCATTTGCAGCATAGCAAAGCAAGCTAGCTGTACTAGCTACTTAGCTTGACCGGAGGCACCAGCGATCTCTGCGACTTTCTTTCCAAGCTTTATTTTTCTTTCTAATGTCTTCGCACACACTTAATGAGAGGTCATGCATGACAAGTCATACGTTTTTCAGTACGAGTTGCAGGTAAGAACTAAAGTAAAAAAAAAAAAAAAAAACATCCCTAAAAACAATAGAAAAAATCACAGACGTTCTAATGGTTTCCACTACAAATACCATAACAAACCATCAGCTGTTAACCATTAAAACCATTACCGTATGTTTTCTATATTAAGGTATCCACTAGACATAACAAGCCGACAATATACTTACTAGAAGGCAACAAATGACCAGTAGAGATCCATTACAGTTTCCAATTAAAACCAATACAATTCCCATTATAGCTATTAAAACCATTACAAATCCTATGAGGTTTTTCTATTTTCTATGGGATTTGTCGCTTCATATTTAATTTGCATAGAATGGAAAATATCTTATTTCAGATGTCCTGACCTACTTCTGACCCATGGTAGATTCCTGTGAACATTCTTAGCTAAATTTGGGTGACATTAAGGTTTTTTTTTTTTTTTTTTCAGTAACGCAATGTTTATTATGAATGATATTTTCTTTTTTAATAATATGTCCAATTACAGCAATCCAAAATACATCACATCGAGTCCTTTTAATGACCCAGCTCAAGGGAAATACAGTACGTCCTACGCCTAAGACAGACACTAAACCACAGAAAAAGCACAATAATCACTCCTTGACACTTTTCTGAGAACTGGATTACCTGCCGCGCCTCATAGCTAGAAATGGGATCTTCAACAACAAAAGCACTTTCTTATATCATTCACATTCCCTTTTACTGAATGGAAGTTCAACCAAGACCTCGTGCAGCACGAGTCACAACAAACAGGTGTCAAAAGTTCACACTTCGGTGAAGTGAAGTGTTATTTGGTGATAATTTTAGAGCTGAGAGTACAACGGGATCTGCAATCTTGCACCAAGAGTTCTTTTGTGTATTTCACAAGGTTCTTGGAGTGTGAGGTATTTATTGTTTAACCAGTACGGAAGCCATGGCGACACACAGTACATGCTCTGACAAGTGTGTCTTGGCAGATTTGCCCTGGGACCTGTTGAGTCACAACGCACATGAAACGGAGCGTGGAAGAAAACAGAATACAGAATGTCCTTCCATGCAAAGATACAGTAACCGTTGATCTAATTACGTTTCTGTCAGAAAGATGCGTTCTCGTTACTAGATGTGTAACAATGCACGGGGCGACCAGTGATAAGTTTATTCGCTTAGCCCACCAGGCAAATTAAAAACTCCAGGGAGTACTGCTCAGGTCCATGTTTGGGTTGCCTGATACCTAATTGGCTGAGCTAGCATAGTGTAATAACGTACGCTGAGCTAGTTCGGTGCATTAACACAGACTAAAGGAAGCAAACACCGTTCTGTTCATCTAGCACATCGTGTTGGCATCCTCTACAAAAAGTCAGCAACGTTTCAGGTTATTAGACGTTGCGATTCCGTCCAAACTGTCCATCCTGTCTGGGTGGGAGGGATAGAATACTCGCTCTTCCCTGCCAATAGCAGCAACACTAGCCAATCATGGGCATCTGTGAGTTCATGTATGCGGAAGAGGGCAGATTTTGCTTTCCTCCGAGTGAGTTACAATGCCATGTGACGCAGCATGAGCAGCAGCTTGGAAAGATGGAGCTGGCTGGCTTCACTCGTTTTGGAGGACCCTCCTCATAATTGTTGAAGAGTTGGCTAGTTGGTAGGAATTGGCAAAGTACCAACATGGGGAGAAAACATGAGGGGGGAAATGTCAGTTTGAATAAAAATCTCCTAAAAGCCATTTTCCACAACACTGACTGAACTTTAAGGATGAGTCAAGCACCGCAAACCCATTAGTGACATGTATTCAGGACATAAAAACATCGAAATAATATAGGAGTTGTCCTAAATTACGCCTAATAAATAAAAACACAGCGGTGACTAATCCAGTCAGTTGATAGTGCAGGCTAATAATGAATAGCACATGGTCTGGAAAGCTGCTTTATTACAGACCCCGATTTAGAGTAGAAATAATTAGGAGCATGGATTAATGTTTGATCCAAGAGAAGGCTTAAAATTCCCCCGTTGCATCCGTGTCGCTCGTTATTAGATGAAGTGAATGCAATAAAGGTTTTAAAGTGAAGCAAATCATTTTAGAGGATATTTTAAAATGCACGACAAGTCTGTTCCAGAAAACAATTCTGAAAATGAATTTTTAGAACAATTCATAAAGCGTTCATTTCTTGTCCTCGGTTAATCACGATGTTTTTTCGGCTTGGGAGATGACTTGTAAACTCCGTCCTGCATCATGCAGCCGTTGATATCCGTCTTCTTTTGTGCTTTGGACGGCGTCTCCGTGGTCCAGCTGGTCTCCGTCGCACGAGATCAAAGCCGAGCCGTGAGACACCTCCTGCTCCGCGCATCATCCCTTCTGCATCAATAAACAACTTAATTACTTCCAGTGTTGCAGCGAAATGAAACTTGACCCAGAACTCTTAACGCACAAGAGGCAGCCTTGGACGTCTTCGCAGCGATCAGAATGTGTTGTTTTAGCTGATGTAGATTTTGTTTTTTGTGACCTAAAAAATCTGATAATAGGGCTGTGAATAATTTAGAACGCCCAGATGGCACCCTTGAACCTGCTCTTGACCCCTGCAGAATGTGTGTGTGTGTGTGTGTGTTAATACCTTGGTGGGGACAGGAATATCTGTCAGTCTGGACGGATAACCCTGGCCCCAACAAGAGAAATTTCTTCTTTTTCTTTTTTTTTTAGAAAAAAATCCATCCATCCATCTTCTATACCGATTATCCTACTGGGTAGCGAGGATCACAGGGAGCAATGGGTACAAGGCGGGACACACCCTGGAAGGGGTAAAGAAAATGTTTTAAAGCCTAATAATGATTAATAATTAGGCCAAAGGAAGGTTGTCACAATGATAGAAAGACATATGTGTGTTTGTGTGTGTCACCCTTTGTGTCCTACTACAGTAATCAGGTCTGGTTGTGTCTAGTCCAGCTGAACTCCATTATGAATGCAGTTTCATAGATTTGGGGGAATTAGTACCTACGCGGGCAAATACATTTTCACACGGGCCCAGATGCTATTGGATACCTTTTTTGCTTCAATAAATTACATTATCATTTACAAACTGTATTTTGTGTTTACTCGGGTTGCCTTTGTTTGATTTGAGATTTTGTTTTCATTTCTGAAACAATTTGGTAGGAGATATCTAGCCTACAAAAGCAGAAGAAATCAGGAATGGGGCGAATACTTTTTCACAGCACTGTATAACGGAAAGGGGTTTATTCCTCTTACACCACAACAATTTGTCAACACTAGAAGAAAAAGAAGACTTTATTTGTCATATATATATATATATATATATATATATATATATATATATATATATATATATATATATATATATATATATATATATATATATTTCAGCAAAAATTCTGGGGTCAGAGATGATGTGGTACCCCTGGAGCAGATAGGGTTCAGGTCCTTGTTCAAGGGTCCAACAGACGCAACTTGGTGGTGCTGGGGCTTGAATCCCCAATCTTCTGATCAGTAACCCAGATCCTTGACCTTTGCACCACCACTGACCTGTGCTAGCACAAGAGGAGTAAAACACTTGCATGATTGTCTTTTGCTTGAAGAAAACGGACACTGTTCCTGATTATTGAGTGAGGTGATCTGTTGTTGTTGGACATGTGATTTCCTGATTAGCATATTTTGAGAAAACAAGCAGGAATTGTTGTATAGTCGAAGAATAGAATACTGATAAAGGATCTCATGATAGCATTTTCCCGAATGCTGGTCAAAGACATCACCTGACCGGTAATATTTCTCAAACTCTGTCTCCTTTTTGCGAAGTTAAGTCCTGCCTCATCAACCACAACGAAAAAAGAAATCAATTCATGCTGGACAGCACAGGCATATATTTCAAATATCCCACAAACAACGAAAAATCAGTGCGCACAATAATTTCAAGGGAATATTTCATCATCTTTGGGCAGGAGAAGCATCGAGCAGGGTTTTAGTGAGATTAAAATAATCTCCTACGGTTTAAGCTTTTCATTAACTCAACCTGTGCATATGCTTCTCGTTCAATCTCCACGGTTCTAGCTCCGACCTCCATTTGTCTCGAAACTAAAATAAATAAATAAAGTGTTGAGGATATGAAAAGAATGTTTTGGTCTTACATTCCTGTTGTTATCTGGACTCTGCTTTACTTCAAGTTGGATTAAAAAAAAAAAAAAAATCATGACATCACTGTAAGCCTCTCATTTCCAGTCAGGTTGCTCACATGCTGAAGTCATCCAAATGTAGCATCTGTGTGAATTTCCATGATGCACAGGTATAGCGCAACCAGAAGCTTACCTGTCACGTGTTTGGATTTTCCGTTGGCTGGATGGATGGGCCGAGACATCTCGAAGATTACCGTTACACCATCATACCATATCACGCAGATCATAGACAAAGTGAACAAATCAAATAAGACCGATATAAAGCTGTTTTGTATCGAATTTGCATATGAAACTGATATTATATTGCAATATTGCAATATTGCAACTGAAAGCTTGGGTTATGCGGCATCGTATCGAGCGATATCAGGAACTAAAATTCTAAAAAATTGTGTTTTATTATTTATTTTAAAAAAAACACCAGACTTTTCTTAGAGACGTGTCAGAAAGCATAAAAAGTATCCACGCGTCATCCGTTTAAGGAATAATTTGGGAGTGTGCTGCTATAGCCAAATAGAGTTGATTATTTTCCAATAACAGCATGTCTCAACGTGTTTTTGATGTCCTTCACGAACAATTATTTCTTTTTTAATTAAAGAGAGACACATTGTATTTTTTATCCATTTCTGATTACAGACTCCATCCATCTATCCATCCAGTTCCCATACTGCTTATCCAAAACAGATAGAGATACTTGGGACACGAGGCAGAGGACACACTGGACAGAGGACCAACCCATCACACACACATTCACACACAGTGGACAATTTAGAGATGCCAATCAGCCTACAGCTCATGTCTTTGGACTGGGGGAGGAAACTAGAGTACCTGAAAGAAACCCCCGGGGAGAACACAGATCAAAGGCGGGACTCAAACCCCCAATCTGCTTGCATGAACTCCTAGACGCCTAGAAAGTAACTGGCCTTCGTGTCTTGCATCCAGGAATTTATAGAGAAACTCCCTTGCTGTATTTCAGAAAATCAGGTCTCGTTCAGAAATCCCCTGTTACATCATTATGTCTTGGGTTCGTATCATATTTAATGCGTTTATACGATATTGATGACATCCCAGCTTTCACCCACTGGTCCGCGCTCTTCATATCTGGTGCGAACCCCATTCCCCGAGGCATACGCTTACTGTAATGCAATAACAACTTGTGGAACTGACTAGAGATATATGAGATCCTTCAGTCACGTCCCCTCTCAGTCTGGCCGGAGACATTATCAAGATTTGTGCCTTGCTCAGCTTGCCTTAATGGAGCTCTTGAGAATTAATGTCCAACATTAGTGTGTTCCAGGTTGTGGGGCATCGGAGGACCGAATGTCATTATTATGACAAAGCGATGTGGCTTTTTAAATGCCGCAAGGTGTTGGAGTGTATACTGTATGTGCTCAGAAAGTTCTGGAGCGTAAACATGTTGTCATTGAGACATTATGCAGCTGTAATAATTGGTGTGCCACGGTGGAGTGATTTAAATTTAAATAACTTTATACTGTACACAGGGTATTTGATGAGATTACTGAGCTTTCTGTTAGATATATCTGTTTAATATATCACCTGCATCTTATTTTGTGTCTTAAAAAAGTGCACTATTCCAGGTAAGGAGCGTTCACTCTTGCCGTACAAGCACCTGCGAATGTTTTATGGAATTCTGTGGGGATTTTGAAGCTTAAGTGCTGCTGTCTGGATTTTGACCTTCTGACCAATCAGATGGCAGGTCGCGAGGCAAGCGCGAAAACGACACAGTGCTGGTGAAGAAGTGCTGGTCTTGTTAGTGAGCAAATGTGAGGAGATTAGTTGAAACATCACCATTCCACTCAAGTTACCTCATGAGTTAGGTACCTTCATCGCAATGTAACTGCAAGTACGGTTGCCATGGTTACAATGATGTACCTAAGGAGTCCTTGATTGAGTTATCATAATGTAATAACAATAGCTACAGTTAGCTTGAGGCCATGTTGGTCTATGTTACTTCAGCAATGATTTATGATGAATATGTCATTGGAACGGTGTATTTACATGAACGTACTGCGAAACGTTAGATTTTTGATTTGATGTTGTTCTAATTGATAATTGTGTTATTGTTGTTTACTGTTATTTGAACTACAGTATAAACATCTTACAATATAACCATTATTATTAATGCATAGGTCATTGCTTATATTAGTTTATGCTCATTTCATATCAAGGTAGCTAGCAACAGTGGCTAATGTGGCTATATATATATATATATATATATATATATATAAGAGAGAGAGAGAGAGAGAGAGAGAGAGAGAGAGAGAGAGAGATTAGGAGCCCCAACTATAGGTCTAATGCGAGTTGTTACCTTCAAACAGATTAATAAAAAATATTACTTAAGGATATTTAATGTAAATGGGCCTGTATATTTTCTTTAAGAATTCTTGGAAGAGAAAGCTGCTTCCTGTTGAAGGAATGGATTATCCCATGCACTGAGCCATGCAATAGACTCTATGATCTTTGGAAACCCCTCAAATATGTCCACCTTTGACTCCACCATAATAGTGCAGCTGAAGAAACGGGTATCTATTTAACGCCATGAATAGACTACAGGATGTCTGGTGAAATTATTACAAATGGACACGGAACGATTTCACAACTAACTGCCGTTCCGATTGCTCAGACGGAAAGGGACACGGTGTTAGCGTCATGTGTTGTGAAACAGATAAGGACTGGCTTAAATCCGCGAACACTTCAGGAGAATCGTAGCGATTGTAACGTTTAGCTTTTATACTCGCTTCCGAATTCGTATAAGGGACATTGTATAGGAATTACCAAGCGGCCATAGAAGTTTGTTTATGGACCCGAGTTTCCGGTGTCAGGCTGCATCAAGCCACCCTGCTGTTGATTATTTTCCTGGAACAGCACGCCTTTATGTGCTTTATTCCTGACTGAGATATAGGATCTTGAGCTTAATTTTACGCTTGGATTGGATTGTGAGTTGCTTGGAATAGAAGTATCTCCTAAATGAATAAGTGCATTTTGCCTATTGAGTGGAACTTACTGGAAATCCATTGCTTTGAATGATTGCGTGCCAGCTGTGAAACTCTAAACTCAATTGCCGTCACATCTCAGAGACAACGGTGTGAGAAAACCAGCATGTCGGTACACCTTAAATACGTCAATACGCCATGCTTGGTTAGCTCAATAAAATCGTGAATTGAGATTTGTAGAAGTTGTGGCACCTGAGAACGCCTCTTATTCTCTCAGTGTCAACTGAGTTAAACGAGGAATTTCATTTGACAAATGGGAAGATAAAACCGTTCTGATTCGACGCGTTGAAGCAGCCTTGACGCCGCACTGAATGTGCCTGACATTGTGCCCTGCTCCTTATTCCTTACACGACTGTAAAGTGTGTTATGGTTACATTCTGTGTAACCCATAATGGACCTTATGGGAAGTCAGGATATCGTTGGATATTTTCTTTGTTGCTGATGTGGTACCATCAAGCGTACGTCTTTTTGTAACTTTAGTACGGAACTTTTACCTGAAAATGATGCATATGAATTATATTGCACTTTTAAAAAGAATTTTACGTACATGATTGGACCCTAAAGACCACCATGGTACCTATTAAGAACTTTATACCAATAGCTAGATAAAGATACACCACATGCACCTTCCTGGGTAAAATCTGCAAAGATATTAAGACACATATGCCCTTGATCGGACCAACCCAATGACAATAAATGTACCTTTTGGTACCGTTCTTTCTGAACATGCAGGATTAGGACTTAGGGATCAGGATTGGACTTGCACATGGATGGACGGACGGTTCTCCGTCAGCAGGGCGGTGGCAAGCGGTGAGAACTTTTAGAAGGTATTGGATTGATTGGATTTATTTAACTGGGTCCCTTCATCTGGATTGATTTCGTCGGATTTATTCAGCCGGATTCATTTGGACGGGATTGTTTAACACACTTTAAAGTGGGTCACATTTCATTTACATTTCTGGAGCGTAGACCTCATTAAAAAATTTCAAACCGGCCCTGCTTCTCAGACTAAGCCCTTCTTGCATTTTCATTCCTCAAACATCTGATTCTTGTTAAAGAGCTGATGAGTTCGGTGAGGTGTGTCCCAGCACATAAAAAAAAAAAAAACCAAAAATCTGCCGGTCATGCTGTTCCCAGGACTTGGTGTCAGAACCCACTTTTCCTAACCTACCTTTATTTATTTTATTTATATATTTATTCTTACTAGAACCCTTTCTCTTGCATGCCTCCCTCCCTCTCTACCTCCTTCTCTACCTCCCTCCCTACCTCCTAAATGACGTCAGAGCTCTAAGCCACAGGCTGGAACCCTATTGGACATTGTAGCGCACTACTTAGGGCGCAGGAACCCTGGTGTAAGACTTTTCCAAGTGCACTTAGAAGTGCACAGTACGGTGTAGGCACGGGTTTAGGATTGAGCCCCGAGGAGTATAGCCTCCACTCTCACTCTTCAGTGCAGAAGGCGAAGGAGGAGCTGTCAAAAGTTTTAAGTCGGGAGAGGTTTCACGAAATGGGACAAAACCTCACACACACAAACGTACGCACACACACACACACAGCCGCCAACGAAGGCGCGCTACACTTATAGAGTAACAATCACAATTCCAAACCAAGAGACACTTCTAAAACCTTCAAAAAGAGACGAAATGGAGACTTTGGCCAAGACCGGATTCCTTTTTTCTTTGCTGCTTTCCTTGGGCTCGTGCGTGACACCGGAAAGGAAAGGTACGTTCTAGACATTCATTTTTTTTATTGACTTTTTTTTTTTCTTTTGCATGATAATGTAAAGGCTTTTAAACATCTGTATTTGGGTTTCCCGGAGAAAGAAGCGCGCGCTCGGGGAGTAAACAGCTGTGATTTTTACGCAGGTGTGCGGGTAATACGCGCTCGCGCTCAAGGTGGAGAACGCTGGATTCGTGGGGTTGTATGTGGATTTAGGTGTTCAGGTTTGAGAAACAAGTATTCAGGCCTTAAATACGCACATGTGCGGGTATAAACAAAGCTGTTTATGGTGCAGAACATGTGTATTCAAGGTTTAATTAGATATCAGAGTGACAGCATGTGTTTTGGGGAATCTAATGAGGATATCAATCAGTGTTTTCAGGTGTCCAATGTAATTCAAAAATTCTTCTTCTAATTGTTATTATTATTATTATTATTATTATTATTATTATTATTATTATTATTACTACTACTACTACTAATAATAATAATAAAAATAAGTCTGTTTATGGTGTACAAAGCAGTGTTAAAGTCTTGAGTTCCAAAAATGTAGGCTACTGAAGGTACAGTCATGACTTTATGTTAAAGAAATAACTTATTCAAGGTCCAAGTCAGTGTTTAGGATGTCGGAATCAGTGTTGAGGACTTATATCAGGTGTCTGAGGTATATACATGTATGTAGTGAAGGTGTAAAGCCAGTTGTATGGGGCAAAAAGATGTATTTTGGATATACATATATATATATAATTACTATGTGATTATACAGTATATGGTGCTCAGATAAGTATTCAGTGTTTAGGACCGTTAGGGAATAAATGTATGTAGTGAGAATATAAATCAAGGTTTTATATCGTTCAATACGAGGACAAATATGGATTCGGGTTTTAAAATACTATGGGCTCATATATGGTGGTCAAGTAGGCATTCAAGGTCCATGTGTCAGTGTTTAGGATGTCGGAATCAGTGTTCAGGACTTATGTCAGGTGTTTGAGGTGTATACGTGTATGTAGTGAGGATCTAAATCAGAGTTTTATATCGTTCAATACGAGGACAAATGTATATTTGGGTTATAAAATACTCATATATGGTGGACAAGTAGGTATTCAAGGTCCATGTGTCAATGTTTAGGCTGTCGGAATCAGTGTTCAGGACTTATGTCAGGTGTTTGAGGTGTATACGTGTATGTATTGAGGGTGTTTACAGTCGTTCAATACAAGGAAGAGGAATGTATTTTGTTAAATAAAAGGCCTATACAGTAGGCTATATGGTGCTCAGATAGGCTAAGTTTTCAAGATGTAAGTGTTTAGGTGTTCAGGACGTATATACGTGTTAGGGAAGACATGTAGCATGAAGTAAGGGAATAAGTCCACTTTTAAAGCTGTGTTTTAATAAATGACTGCATGCTCATATAAAACGTATCTTTATGGTGTGAATGCGTTTTGTGTTCAGGTTCACGGTGTACCTCGAATCCGTGTGGTTTATAATATTAAAGTGTGTGTGTAGATTGTAGAACCGGGTCTGTTTGGGGTTAAATAGTTGTTGTTTTTTAAAGGAAGTGGGAAAAAAAGGTATAAAAGAGTGTATTCAGGGTTAAACAGTGAAGTAAAGGGCCCTGTGTTTGAGACACAAAAGCGTTCAGACTCTGAGGGGAAAGTGCGACATGCCATAGCCGAGCGCGAGCCTCCTCGGTGATGTGCGGCTGAGGGCGCGTGGGAACAGCGCGGAAGTTTGACTTGTAAATGGAGCCGCGGTGATTTCACTCACTCTGCGGGGCAGCCTAACATGTAGCCTAGTCATAGACTGCGGTTTGTCTCGTACTTACCGAGGGCGTATGAGGCTCGGTTATTCCGCAGTCGCGTTAAGATTATCGTTTATGTCATTTTCACGACACAAACCAACACAAAGCCGTAAACTTGACCTCGGTTGCTACTCTGTTTTGTAGACTACGTCATGACGTCTAATAATGTCTGTTTTCCCGATGTTATTTATTCGTAATGTTCTTTCATGTAACATGTTTCACTTGGTTATACAATCAATTATTAAACCTTATTTATGTTTTTTTAAATAGAACACATCCATAAAAACGAAGTCAATCGCTACGTGTATGGTAATAGCATACTACCGTACTATGTAGTATGCTAAAATAGTACGCTAGCTAATACGTCCACATACTATTTAGTACGTTAGTTTGGGTTTTGCACCTCAGCTTCTCAAGAAACCACCCTAGAAGTGTGTATTCCTGCTCTGAGACTAATTTTAAACCTTATTAAAAGTTTTGTTTAAGCTGACAGCGTGTGCTAGATCAGGTAAATAGTAAGATCTGCAATTGAGGAAGATCGCCAAAACCAAGATTTCAAAACACTTGGAGATTTCCTGTTAGTTTGTTCATTCTTACAGTATATCCTTTCTCTAATTCCTCTAATAATGAATTAAAGCACATCCTCAAACCTTTCGTACATGCGTAATCAATGCGTCTTGTGTTCCGTATGAAAGCCTGTGGCTGCTGTAAGGCGAAATAAAGGAGTAAACATTAGGCCATGCTGTTAATTGGCCCATGTAATGCTGTTTACTGCTGTTTGTTTAGAGTGTCTCAATAATTCGGCGTGTTATTCGGGTCAGCTGAGAGGTGTCCTGTGTGTAAACGGTGGCCTGTGCCAATATTGACAGATGGGACGCGCACAAATCAGTTTATTACAGTCTGCTTCCTCTTTTGGCTGGCCACTCTGATGCAAAATTCAGTCCAGACAGGTCCAGGCCAGGAGTCACCTGCTTTGTTTGTTAGCATAATCTCCAAAGTGTTCGTATTAAGGTCTTCAGCTGGTATTCACGTCTACATGACGTCTAATGAATTTGATTGAGGATATATTCCCAATACAGCTGAACAGAGGAGGGTTAGGCACCTTACTCCAGGATCCATCTTCTCTCTGGGAGTCCTCAGATCTAAAACCACAAGCTTCTAGCCACATCAAATCGAGCGATATACTGCAGAAAGAGATATCGAGGAAGACTTTTTTGAAAATGAACACATTTTCAGGAAACGCGGAAAGGGTTTCACTTAATACCTTGAAGTAGCCTAGATGATTCACTTCCAGCTCTCTCCCCTCCCAACCACCACCACCACCACGCCTCAATCGAGCAGACTCAGGTCAAAACTATTTACTACAAGGACATGAGATATGCATGAACTAGAAAGAGGCTGTCTTTTCTCATATCTAACAGTTAAGTAACCAAATACTGCGTCTGTATATCGGCTACATGATTTGGATAAAATGCTGCGCTGGGGTTGCATTTAATTAGCAAATACTGTGATTGTGATGTGCCTTTTATATATATATATATATATATATATATATATATATATATATATATATATATATATATATATGTATATGTAAAGCCATATTATTACGCCAGTAGAGATTAGCTTGCATTATTTCAGTTTCTACTACAGTGCTGTTGGTTTGGTTTGTGTGTTCAAGGTTAATAGGTTCATATATAGCTTTATGACCAAGAAAGATCACCATGGCTGTAGGATAATTAAAGCAATAATTGAATCATACTCGTAAGGAAATTAAAGCAGCTTGTCGTACTTGCACTAATGTGCTCTGTAACAGAACAGACAAACGGACTCGATGTGTATCTCTTCCACAAGGACATACGTGCTCCTTAAAGCCATCCCTGCTCTCCGCTCTGAAGTTCAGTCGTGCGATGCACTAAAGGCAAAACTGAAGACTGTTTAGTCTCTTCTTGCTTTTACAGTCTTCTACTTCTGTGGAGTAAATTCAGCCTCTGTGCTCCAGTTTATCAGTTGCAGAACAGCAGTTTGACCCCGAACCCTTATTCTCCATTCAGGTCAGAATGACCTATTTTAAAACCTCTAACAGTGCTAAAATATATATATATATAAAAGACCCAAGAATTCATGAGATTAACTAAAAAGTCATCGTTATTTTCCACTGAATTTCATAAGAAAAGCTAATGCTAACCCTGCCCCTTACCCTAACCTTCAACCTTCTTTTTCTATACGTTTGTACACATTTCTGTTGAACTGTTCGAGTGTGGGGGGCCACAGTATAGCAAATAGTCGATTAAAATTTGAATGGGATATTGTGAGTTTAATACGGTTTCATACGGTGTTCCATTTTGCATTAACCTTAACAGTAGATTTGAGTCCAATTTAATATTATAGTCCCGAGACGAAACCCCAAAACATGGAAAGGCTATTAACTGAGATGAAGATGAAGAGTATTTTAAAGCAAATATTTCGGTGTATTTCTATAAAATTAGGATCAACGGGACATCCGTTGAATGAACGGAATCTGAGGGTTGATCAACGCTTACTGCTGGCTCAGTGTGTGGCGATTCTCCTGTTGTTTCAGGTCTCTCGGGCGGATCTGTCTGGCTCAGGCTTTAACGCTAAGGCTGTTGGAATGCGCTTGTCAGCATGGTAACCTTTTTTGAAGCCATGCTCTAAAACCCAGGCCCTTTATGGAGCGTACGTGAATCGCCAACACAGCTTGATGCCACTCGTACTAAACCGTAGGAATTAGAGGACGTCATTTCTCGCAGTGACCTTTACAGCATGTAGCTTGATAAAGTTTTTCTGTCTTAATTAGTTTACAAACTGCTAAAGCTTCTTAGTGTTCTGTTGCTTTGTATTAAGATTACACCGGTAAGCAGATTAAACAAGTGAAGCGTCCTGGCTGCTCTGACCAGCGTCCACTCCAAACCGGTGTTCTCCCAATCCTAACAAATCGCTCGTGTTTAAAGACAGATCTCCCAAATATTTCAGTATGGCTAAACAAAACAGGAGGCACGCGCGAGGCCTGCTTGCATATGAGCAGCCTGTGTGCAAGGCACGTGTGCTTTACATGGAAAGATGTTTCCTCCAGTTTGTTACCGCACCTCCATTTGCGTGGTTGCAGTTGTTGTTACTGCTTCACTTCCTGAGTGTCTTTGAGTGGATACAAACTCCACAAGGACTCAAAAGCAGCCAAGTTATTATTTTTTTTTTCTTGTTCAGAGCCTAAGGCAGATGCTTCAATTCCGCTTGGCTTCTTCATCACATGCTCATTTTACAAAATTGCTCTGGCATCCTTGCCAACACTAACATCTGGTGAATGAAAAGAAAAACTGTCTACCTGCTCTAATTTTTCAAAGTATGAACTCAGCAATTGTAGGTGAGATAATGGAGATAATAACCCTATTTTTATGCCAAATCCCAGCTGGTAACGCAATATAATCCAAGAGCAACGTGCAGAACAACAGCTTTTATTTAAAAAAATACAGTTTACCAAATATCATCACCATGGTAAGAGAAATGATCTGAGGTCATTAAGTCTCTAGGGAAACACAGTTCTCTACAAAAAAACATGATGGTTCCCTTATTCTGTATTGATGAATACAACTAACTCGCCGTTGTTGTTGCCTTATGTAATAGTTATACGAGTTGAGAGAGCAGGTTTACTAAACTCTCTCAGAATGTGCATACCCAGACTGAGTTGTATATATTCCAATCGACCAATCACTAATCACCATTGTTTCAAACAACCAGCATTGTTCCTAGTGACCAATCACTGTTTACTATTGTTCCCAACGACCAATCACTGTTTACTATTGTTCCCAACGACCAATCACTGATCACTATTGTTCTCAACGACTAATCACTGATCACTATTGTTCTCAACGACCAATCACTGATCACTATTGTTCTCAACGACCAATCACTGATCACTATTGTTCTCAACGACCAATCACTGATCACTATTGTTCCCAACGACCAATCACTGTTTACTATTGTTCCCAACGACCAATCACTGTTTACTATTGTTCCCAACGACCAATCACTGATCACTATTTTTCCCAACGACCAATCTCTGATCACTATTGTTCCCAACGACCAATCACTGATCACTATTGTTCCCAACGACCAATCACTGTTTACTATTGTTCCCAACGACCAATCACTGTTCACCATTGTTCCCAACGACCAATCACTGATCACCATTGTTCCCAACGACCAATCACTGATCACTATTTTTCCCAACGACCAATCACTGTTCACTATTGTTCCCAACGACCAATCACCGTTCACTATTGTTCCCAACGACCAATCACCGTTCACTATTGTTCCCAACGACCAATCACTGTTCACTATTGTTCCCAACGACCAATCACTGATCACTATTGTTCCCAACGACCAATCACTGTTTACTATTGTTCCCAACGACCAATCACTGTTCACCATTGTTCCCAACGACCAATCACTGTTCACTATTGTTCCCAACGACCAATCACTGATCACTATTGTTCCCAACGACCAATCACTGTTTACTATTGTTCCCAACGACCAATCACTGTTCACCATTGTTCCCAACGACCAATCACTGATCACTATTGTTCCCAACGACCAATCACTGATCACTATTGTTCCCAACGACCAATCACTTTTCACTATTGTTCCCAACGACCAATCACTGTTCACTATTGTTCCCAACGACCAATCACTGTTCACTATTGTTCCCAACGACCAATCACTGTTCACTATTGTTCCCAATGACCAATCACTGTTCACTATTGTTCCCAACGACCAATCACTGAACAGTATTGTTCTGAACAACCTATCACTGATCACCACTGTTTCCAAAAAACAATCACTAATCACCACTGTTCCCAATGACCAGTCACCTTTGTTTGCCGATCAATCCCCATACCCCGCATGTCTTTGTTTTCATTTCAAACTCACTTCTTGGCGATATCTACAGTAATAAAAGTGCGTTATTCCTTCCCTAACTGTTTACTTCGTCTGTTTCTTCAAAGGATCTTCAGAAATTCGTCGTTCATCGTGTAAGACTGATGTATATGAAACTTATTTCGACGATTCAATGAACTGGTTTCTGGCATCATCTGTTGATTCGTAGCGACGTTTTTGAGCATGCATTAGCTACTTTTTCCTGAAACGATTTTTGCACCAAAGCTTTCTAAAAAGTAATGTCACACATGACAAACCAACCAGGCATCCCTTCATACCTCCCTAAATGTCAGTAGGAAGATCTGATACGGAGAACGTTTAGACTTTTTCTACATTTTCTCGGACATTTCCTCTTAATGACCCGGAGTTTGGTGAACGATGGGAGGACGCTAATCAAGTTTCACTGCATCGAGGTCACATCCTCGTTTAGTACGAAAAGCCATCAGTGCTTCCTACAGTAATGGTGAAAGAAACTTTAGTCCTTCCAGCATCTTCCTCATGGGATTTGAATTCGTTTAGTCAGTGAGGTCGCGTATGGGGAACGCATCGGACGTAAAAACCTTTTAGTGCTGTTTTCCCTCAGATGAGCTTTGGATTTGATGACATGCTCTTTGGCTGTCGTTCTTTATTCGGACCAGGAAATGGAATCAGAGCTTCTTTAGAGATGGATGGATATCACAGAAGGAATTTTCATCTTAACTTTATCACCGTTTTTATTTATTTATTTATTTATCCTGCAGTCTTTGTGAGCTAAATAATAACTAGTCACTTGGACTACATTTCATTCCACAACAGTCAAAATCAAGTCCTAAGTCTGCTGGTACATATTTAACATTACTTTGGCAAATCTGAGTTAATTGTTGACTCTTTTTTTTTTTTCTTTTGTCTTCACTTTAACTGAGTGTGGGTTCAGATTTGTCAGTCCCTCAAGAGCCTCAATTAGAATAAGAAGCTCAAGTGTTATGCAAAATTTGCGTCTTAATGCTTTGTTTACAGAATCAGCCTACGCGCTCAAGTGTCCTGCTGTTGAGTAAACAAGTCACGTGCGCCGTATCCGATTTGCCGATAAATCTGCGATAATTCTGATACGTGAGCAGCGAAAGTAAACATCGCTAATGTGTTGGTTTAGGGAAGAGATTAAAGAGATTACCAGGTTGAAATAAAAAGGAGAAAGAAAAGAAAAAAAGTTTGTGTTTTTTCTGTCTGTTCTGCCAAGCACCCACACGATTTTGCATGCATTTTGCATAGTTATTGTGTTCCTTTGCCAGGCCGGTCTCTGATTTCTCCGCTCTGACATCCTCACCTCTCACTGCCGCCTCCACAGCTAGCTTTCCATCATTTCTTTCAAAGCACGTTATCAGAGCCGTCTCTCGGCTCTTCCCCGAGCTCCCGGAGGTACAGTTGATAAAAACGCCGAGCTATTAAAACAGCCTCTGGATGTCACAGAGGCTCGATGGTTGCACCGGATGCTCAACTTTCCCAGAGCCACATCTGCAAAAGAGTTTGGAGCCGAGAAGCATAGTGAACCGCCCAAGAAAACAGCGAGCTCTCCTTGCTCGGCTAAGCCATCGAGCAGCCGCTTAACCTGGCACAACCCCTCGCTTCCTGTGATTCGAAAGTGTCGCTATATTTTGATGAAGAACAATGAGGGGGTTTGTGCAGGCCTAATATGGCTGCTAAGAGCGAGGCTTGATTGCCAGTGTCAAGTTCCATGATGTTTTTGCCATTTGTAATGACAAAGTGCCTCTGACCATTCCACTGATTGTAATGCAGCCGAGTGGGTTTTGGAAATGACTAGAATCCATTTGGCTCTGCCTTCCATTATTCCTGTCAGCGTTGTCTTTTTGTGCCATTTTGTGTGCACTTCTGGTTTCCTTTTTCACTTGTTAGATGGACTCGGCCTGTTTCGTAGATATGCAGGGTCATAAAAGCTCGGTGGGTTTTCAGTAAATATGCACCGATCCCCATGTTCCGTGCACTCGATGCCATTTTCTCGAGTTCGATACGATACTGATTACAGACGTCTGAGAATCAGCCGGTAATCGTCTACAAGGTGTTGCTTCACTTTTGACGCCCAAGCCCTGATTTACTAAGAGATAAAAGCTCTATTTGGACATGCTCAATTAAAAACAAATCTGCTCGAGGAGCTACTTATTGTTTTTTATTTCCATTCCATTGGCCATGTCGGTGTGTGTGTTCAGTCTGTAATAAAAAGCTGCTAAATGAATCTATTTGCATAAAAAATTAATGAAAAAAACCCCCTGAATTTTGCATTTCGAGGTAGAAATTGCATATTCCTTCAGGCCAGCATGTAAAACGGACAATGCGTTTTAGGTCAACATCCGTCCGATCCCTGGTTTTCCTGGCATGTCGTTCACTGCTGTGAAGAAACACACGGACATTCATGTAACCTTCTCATCCTCTGCGACATGTCGAGCCCCTCAGCAGAAGATGTTATTCGGAAAGACATAAATGTCCCCTTAAAACCTAAAATAGTTGCACGATAGCGGCCAGCGGCATGGGTTTTATTGCGTTTCCGTCGGCAAACAGGCCACAGTGGTGGAAAGCGACCTTGGAATTCAGTCTGGAAAAAAAAACAACACTTTCCCATCACTTCTTTTACATCTCATTAGGCGCGGGTCCATGCGAGCAGCTTCGAAACAGCTTTACACAGACCCTGGACAGAATTTTTTATTTGGTGGGGAGGGGTAATCCATTGTGTATGTTTATTTTATTTTTTTATTATTATTATTATTATTTTTTTTAAGATTAACAGCTCATTAGGTGAAGTAGCTGAGAACTAATATGCCAAAGAAAAGCATTTAACATCATTTGAAACATACTGCAAATAGACACGGCGGTTCATATAGCGTTAAACCGCGCTAAAGTGAATATTTGGCTGTAGTAATCGAGCAAGCAACGGGAGTGAAGCGGGTTGACAACAGGATAACGCACATGTTTACCTCATATTTGTTGATTCGCATCATTGACAGATGTTAGGAGATATATTAGGGAAATGTTCTCTCTTTCATAGATTTTGCTTCCTAACTGGAATGGGTTTTCCAGTGAACCTGACATTCGAGGGGTATATTTAGCAATCGTTGGAGGAAGGAAAGTATCGAGGCACAAGATGACAGTTCTAGGCCAGCAGTCTTTGACACACACACACACACACACACACACACACACACGAACCCATAACATATTCAGTGCTCTTTCAAGTTAAAAAAGAAATATTTTTGTCCTAGAACACAGAGATGGTATTACGTAAAAAGTGTGAAAAAGTGTGTGTGTGTAGCTTGGCTTTGTACGTGTCTCTCCCTTCTCCTGACTCATTGGACAGCTCTGTTCTTTCTGATTCATCTCTCTCCAGCTCTGACTCTCTAAAAGAAGCCCATATTTGACCAGCAGCATGAGCTCGTACACACGGAACGATTAAAAAAAGACCAAAAAAACCCCCAAAACAAAACACGGAAAAGAGTAAGATGCTAAGCTCCGGCTGACACCACAGGGTTTACATAATCGTTTGGCTTTGGATGCTTTTATCCATAGTTACAAGCGAGTCTGTTCCAAGCTCAGAGCTGTTAAGAGAGACAATAATGGCCACAAAGCCAAGTTTCCACTTACTAACCAGAAATAAGTGTGAGACACGATCTCGATGTGTGATCAACATCCCAGTGGATGAAAAGTAAATAGTGATGCCAATATGATAGTGTCATCAGTTCAGATTCAGTGCTGTGCAACGAAAGGGCTAGATATAAGTGTGAGGCCACGCCTCTTTCAGTTGACCTGGCACATAGGCCATGCCTCCTTCTGTGGGAAAGACAGGCAGGAAGCCACGCCTACTAAAGTGGAACTGACAGGGCAAAGGCCACACCTTTCTCAGTAAGCCCGACAGAAGCCACGCCTCCTTTACTGAGACTAATGGTGCATTCGAGTCATGTCAGAAAGATCGTTTTTACGAGTTGAACCCGCATGAATACTACCACAAAGTCATAATTACCAGTTGTGGGGGCGTGTCTGTAGTTGACGACGGTAAATTTGTCGACATTTTAAACGTTTACTCGTCTCCGAAGCTGATTTCAGTTACTATGTGTTCGGTTTACGCAGCAAGTTATTGTCAGGCCTTTTTTATTTACGCTAAAAACAAGCAAATCGCCCGCGCAAAATAGCGATAGCATTATACAATTACGATATAACGTGTAACGATCAACTTTACAGCGGCTTCATGGATTGATTAAAAAAACACATCTGACACGCATTCTTTATATTTCATTTTCTAGACGTGGAGCTAAAAAAAAAACTTTTTCAGTTTTTAGTTAATTACGAGAAGGTACACCACCATCTCGGTCCGACCGAAGCGACTTGAGCACACCTGACGTCGTAATTACGACTTCGCAACTCGTAAAATACAAACTTCCCTGGAGGACTTGCACAGTCTCTGTGCACGGTGACCCACACAGAGACTGTGAGAGAAGCCATACGTCCTTTAATAAGACGATTCCTCGTTTTGAATCAGTGCAACGTAAATATCGTCGTTGGAAGATCCTTCTTCTTCTCCTTCTGGCTTTAATCCCACTAGGTGGGGTCGCCGGTGCGGGTGACTCTTCTCCAGACCATTCTATCGCACGCATCCTCTTCCGTCTTTCCTACTGTCCTTAAATCCTCCTTCACGCAATCCTCCAATCGCCTTCTTGGTCTACCACGCCTCCTTTCTCCAACTACTAACTTTCTCACTCTCTTCCCAACGTAGCCTTCATCCCTTCTCACTACGTGACCCAACCATCTCAGTCTTGACATTCTCAGCTGCACACCCATCTCTCCCACCTTCACTGTAGCCCTTATCTCTTCATTCCTAATTCTGTCCATCCTTGTCTTTCCGAGAGAAAATCTCAACATTTTCATTTCCGCTACTTCCATTCTCCTTTCTTGACCTCTTGTCACTGCCACGGTTTCCATCCCATTCAGCATTGCAGGCCTCACCATTGTCTTGTCGTTGGAAGATCCGACTCTTCAAAACACGCGAAGCGTCAGTTTTCCGGCTTTCCGACGCAAGTTTTCTACGTTGTGTCAAGTGTAATTGTCATTTCTTTGAACTCGCCTTTGAAGGGTGTGTTCAGGATATGTTACAGTCAGATTTCAAGAACACGATATAACAATAACACCATCAGTTCAGGGAACAGAGCGAGAGTACCAGTATGATGGTACCGTGATAAGGAAAGCTGATATCTTTAATATGAGGAACATTATACTGTGGGCATAGATTCATCTGGGATGTTCAGTGGTAGACATATATGAGGTCCTGGTTCGAACCTGGGTCGCTCTGGGTTACTGATCAGAAAGTCAGAGCTTCAAGCCACAGTACGAATACACTGCTACTGTTGGGCCCTTGAGCAAGGCCCTTAACCCTATCTGTACCGCTGATCACGGCTGACCCTGTGCTCTGACCCCAACTGTTCTGCAATGTATATGTGACAAATAAAGGCGTCTTCATTTCCAAGAGCACCTCTTAAAACAGCATGCTTTACTCTACCTTTACTTTACCCTTTAATTATTTACCTCTGATGACTATTGAGCTATCCCTTACGTTCACTTTTGCCACTGCAGGACTTTTTATGTACCGCTTTGAAAACACGACGTTGGAAGCAGATGCCGTGATGCCGAGCATTTGCTCCTTCACGGGATTTTTAATACCGTCCTATCCCTAAACGTGAGAATTCAAAACAGCTCCGTTTTCCCTTCCTGTCCGTTTCTGGCAGACGTACGCTACGTGATTCACGACACGCCTGGACGAGAACATGTCAAACGCGTGTCAGAGAAGAAGAATGGCCCTGCTTTTACGCTCTTCACCCAGAAACACTCGTCTTCTGTTACCAGCCGGTGTTCCCAGCTTCCATGAGACGATAAGAATCTGGCATTTTCTTACCGTCGGCTTTGGTTTTTCCAGCCCGAGGCGTCTGACGTGTGAGAACAAGCTAAAGCCGGGTCTTGTCACCATGGTGGAACAAAATAAAACTACTGTATTAGCTGACTTGCTTGGCGAGTTTGCATTGGATTCTGTCGTGCGAGGACTAAAATGAAACTCTAAGCCCTGGCAGGTTTCGGCTTTGAAAGCCAGCTTGCGTGAAAAAGAGGTTTAACGCGAACGCTTAACAACTAACATGCAAGCATTGATGCAGAGAGAAATAACACGGAGACGTAAATGCCGACTTTTTCAAGGTTTCTTGAGGGAACATTGGGTTACCTTCTTTAAATAAGAACTGATATCCGGACCAGAGACCTAAACCTTAGATAGCATTGTGTCTTTAGTGATATCTGGGCTTTTTAGCTGATATTGTTAGAAAAAGCGCTGTTGTTATAAGACCGGAGCTGTGTTTGGTCTACAAATGGATCTCATCGGCGCGAAGACGAGACTCTTTGTCTCCTTTTCAAGGTCTTAGTGTTAAAACATGCCGCTGTTGTTGTTAATTTGATGGCTATATACGCCAGAAATTCATTAATGTGACAGATGTATACCACAATTAAACACTGTTAAATGCTTGAACCTGATTGGTCAGCTGGTGTTGAGTAATTAAGAGCAGTTTATATTAATGTGACTGCTTTAATATAATCGTGTTTCTTTACTTCTAACAACTTCTACAGGGACTTGAGGGACTTTTGAGGTTTTCTGTGAGGGGATGTTTATTTAGCATTTATGGAAGGAGTCTCCAGTGTCAGAGCTTTGTAACAGTCAGAGGTAAAGCTGTAGCATCAGTAGCATCTCAAGCTGCTTTGTTTGTCTTATTAACTAAAAGACGGGACGACTGTTTATAGCTCCTAAAACCTAAGTGATAACTGATGGAACTGACGTTTTGCGTGCATTCCACAACCTTAAAGTGACTATAAATGGATAAAAGCGCAACGTGTTTAATTTAATTAATAATAATGTTTCGTTCCATACTTAGTTTATTCGTCAGACACTTTAATTCAAAGTGAGGCAGAATTGAATCCAATCCAAACCCAGAGTTTATGGTTAAGGGCCACTGAGCTACCGCTGTGCCAATGAATTTTCGAATAAGATGACCCCATTGCATAAGAGTTGAGTCCGAAAATGTTCCAAGTATGCTTCCTTGGAAAACTAGAGTAACTATCACGTGTTTCATGTTGTAAGATTCTTAATCTCACAAAGAAGACGTCTAGTCAGACTTCAACATCATGTTCAGGAAACAAGTGGTTGTGGGCAGAGAGAGAAAAAAAAAATGAGAAAGTGAGAGACTTGGCACATTTCTCTTTAGTGAGACAGAGAAAGTCTGAGGAAACAGTTACCTATCTGACAAAAAGGCTTTTATTCCAAGATTCTGTGGTTCTTTGAAGCAAGATTAGATTCAAGGCTAGCCACAGACTACCATGTTTATACACAAGCTTCACAAAATGACTCTGTGACTTTACTGTTAAACCTGCGGTACAAACATTAATCATTCCATCCTGCGCTTCATTTCAAATCTTAAATCTCAACGTTTCTTCAGAAGAAAAAACAACAACAACAACAACCACCGACTGGCTCCTTTCCTTACATTCGCTAACGTTAGCTAACGTTAGCCTGGCTAATTTTAGTTAAAAGTTAAGCTGAGATACCAATACAACGATTGAAGATAATATATAAATGAAATAGAGTGTTCTTTTGTAGAAGGTACTTCATGATCCTACACAACACGATTCACATCAATATGCTAGCAAAACGTTTTAAAACCAAAGACAGGAAATATCATGTGTGTGAGCAAAATTGTGAAAACTGATTTAAAGGAATCATTTAAACTAATCCCCCTATATTCCAAGGCTAAAAGATATACTTTATTATCAAAATTTTAATGATCAATTTTTTTTGTTTGTCTGCAAAAACTGTGGAAATAACAAGCTTTTTTTTTTTTAAATGAACAAATTAAAGAGCAGTTATACTTTATTTTTCTTATTTGAGTGTCAATGTTTTTTCCCTTTCCAACTACATATATTATATATATATATATTTTATAATGAACTAATTTTCTCTCATAATGTGGTTGATGGCTTTTCACCACAGGAAGCTGATTCACTGCTGGGTTCTCACGTCTGAAAGAAAAACACAGCGCTAATTTGGTTTTTATAGCGAACCTCCTCCTTAATTAAGGGTTTTATGTCCTTTCATTTGTCATCATTATATATTTTCAATGAAATATTAAGAGATATCAGCAGTAGCTCACTTGAGTCCAGTCATAAGATATTTAATGAGTAATCCATCAGCTTCACAGGACACAAAGTTGCATATTTTGCTTTAAAAAGAATCAGACGACCACTATTAGTCCAGTGTGTGTGTGTGTGTGTGTGTGTGTGTGTGTGTGTGTGTGTGCTCTGTTGGCTTTCAGGTGTTCTGTCAAGTTGAAATGTAACAGAAGAAAAACTTTTTCGAGGTTAGGTTTCTGCATGATGGTGTGACTTGCCCAGGCTTTCGTGAAGCGTGTTGGGAACTGAACGAAGGCGTCATACCAAGAAGGCCACGTAAGGCCACGGTTGCATTTTTATTTCTTTATTTTTTTAATGTATCAGGAATACATTGATCTTTGACCAAGACGTCATGGTTGCTGGTGCTAGATGGACCGGTTCGCGTATTTCAGAAACTGCTGATCTGCTGGGACTTTCACGCACACCAGTCTCTAGAGTTTACAAAGAGGATCTGCTGAGAAATGCTTTCTTGACGAGAGACATCAGAAGAAAATTTCCAGACTCGCCACTCTTTACAACCGTGCTGTGTAGAAAACACATCTCAGAATGAACAATACATTGAACCTTGAGGAGGATGGACTAGAACATCTCGTCGGGTTCCACTCCTGTCACACAAGAACAGGGTGGTGGCGGGGTCTTAGTCAGTGTTAGTCAGCATTACTATGGTATTAGTTTAGTCACTATAAGTTAGTATTAGTCAATATTATTAATGTGATGTTCCTGAAGTGACTGGTCAGTGTATCTGTAATATGTCTATGAGTATATATTATTTGGAAGGTCACATGACCAGATATATCTGTTGACTCAATGATGCGATGCTTGAACAGGAACTTAGACATATTTGAAGTACAAATGTCACGTCTGCAACTCTGGAATTGCCCTGTCGTAGAGGCATTACGAACGCAGACGGAAGAGCATCATTGGGAGATTTTATACTGCAAACAAAAACTTTACAATTGTGTTTTGTTTTATGTTGCTCCATGGTCCTGTAGGAACGTCCTTTCGTTCTACCGTGTACCGTACCAGCTGTATACAGTACGGTAGAAATAACGATAAAAAGCCTCTTGACCACTTTGTGATCCCAGGGAATGTTTTGCAGTGGGATTACACACTGCCCCTTGGAAATAATCAGCTTCTAATAACAGGAAAACCTCTTAAAGACACAAAATAAAACCCTTAGGCTGCGATTAACTCTTGGAATGTTCTGCCTCTCCCTTCTCTAGCAGTGACAGGTTGCAGTATGTGATGTTCTGCGAGATGGTGTACGCACCAGAGATGTACGTATTGAGTAAAACGCCGCAGGTTAATTGCCCAATCATGGACGCATTGCTTAGTTTGCACAGACGATTTCGGGAATGGGCTGATGTGTCAAATCGGTGTTCGAGGAAGGAAACTGCAAAACTCCACGTTGCAGGTGTACAGGTTGATAAACTCTTTACTACGGTGCTTTAGGAGTGCTGTTTGTTCCTTATGAGCTGAACAAATGATTTCCACATGAACCTGTGTTTACCCTGGAGCTGGCCCAAGATGTACAGTAAGCAGAATTTATGACCACGGTAATGATAAAAAAAAGTAAAAAATGACATTATGAAGATTCAGCTAGCCAGTCTTGCACATTTCTGTCATGTCTTGGATTAGCTTTTTTTTTGGTGCTGCGTTGAAACAGATCCAAATGGTTGACTTTAACAAGAAGTTCTCAGAAAATAGGTCAAGTTAGGTTAGGTTCCTAGAAAATAAGTTCCATCTAGCAGCTTGATAGAGTGATGGAAGTGTTCTTCGGTTTGATCCTCTGGAGAATCCCTTAAAGGTACTATACAGAACCCAGATTTGTCAAGCTTTATGGATTTTTACGTTGGAACTCAGGACCAGTCTAACCCTCTCGCCTCCAATAAAAATGGTAGAAGATCCAAGAAGATACATGTGAATCTGGATAGACTGCCAGTTGCGGAAGGGTTTCGAGTTCTCTGATATGAACTGACCCAGTAGAAGCCCCGCCCCTTCCCCTCTCACATTCGTAATCTCTCATATTCGATTCCTGCCACAGTAAATGATTTGCGTTCATAAATGTGAAATAAACTCCATCAGGGTATGTCTGGTTATCTTAAAACTTCGTATTTACAGACACTCCAGTTTCTACCCTGCGCAAGTCATTATATTGAAAAAGTTTTGCATATATTTTATCGCCTACCAACACACCCCTGGCAGAACTATCCATTATTCCTCTTTGTGGTTGGCAGGTTTGAGAATCCTTTCCCCATTTCACAGAGAGAAAGAACCCCCGAGGAACCCTTTTCCATAGTCATAAGTAAGATTTAAATATCTTACTTATGACTATAAGTTGTCCGTTCTCGGAGCTGTCCATTCTCGGAGCTAGATGAGGGGATCTGGGATCTGTGGCAACCACCAAATCTCCCTCGAGTTTAAATCTGGAAATGATCCAAGCCTCGTTTCATGAAATTAAGCCTCGTTCCGGGCTGATTATAGACGGGACGTTTGGAATTTTTAATATGCAGGCTCTTGTTGTGAGATTATAACAGCTTTCGAATTTTGCTGTAATCACACGCGTAGAAAATGACCTAGAGATTAGAGGATCGTTGTGGGTCCAAAGGGCAAGTATGCAAGTCAGACTGTGTTGTCATAGCGGCCTACGCAGAACTATGTGTGGAATCCAAAGCAGCACAACAGTGTAGTCAGGGCCCTCTAAAAGCAGTTCGAGCAAAACAGTCGGAATCGTTATTTTCACACACACTCTGTATTTTAATCAGGTTATATCAGCAGGGCGTGTATGTTATTTACCTCGCCCGAGGCAGTCAACACGGCTTCAAGTGTGCCTGGCATTCGGACAATATTTACTTTAATCATTGCAGAGTGATTAATATCGCATCCTATGCAGCAGAGATATCTAACAGATTAGTTTACACCGCTTATCTGGCATGCTACGTTCTGATTTTACGTAACAGCGACTGTTTTCATGATCTCAATCCTCAACACCTGCTTATTGAGCTTACATCCACCGCTCATCCAAAGCTGCATGAGGTCACGATGTGCAGGAGCCGTGTGGAGGACCCGATCGCTGGGTGCGTTGGAGCTGCATTCCCTGAGTTCATTTTTCATATCTTGTGCAAGTGTGCGGCAATGCCAAAGTTGGGAACATGGAACATTCTTCACTGACCGTATCACTGCATCTTCCAACATCTGTTCCCAAAATCGCCCTGATGTCATCCAGATTGTTTTGTTTGGTTGGTGTGCCAGGGGAATTGAAATGTGTGACTGCAAACAGCTTAATATTAGCATGAACTTGTCTAAGCGGTTTCTAATAAACGTGGTTTCTCTTAACAGAAAAATAATAGCTTGTTTTTGTAACATATATCCTTTTTAGTCTGTTTATATACACGATTCTGAGTAAGTCTTTACAAAGTCATTACGAAGCGTACGGTATATACAGAAAAGGCTCTTTGGTCTGTCCCTTTCTAAAATGTCTGTGTAAGTCTATGTAATGTCTCTGATCTTATGACAGAAGATATCCTGGTCAGAAATGTCCGTAACCCTCAAAAGAACCTCTGAGGAACCCGTTTTTCAGATCATAGATGTATATTAATTAATTACGCACAAAAAAGTGGCCGAGTTTAAACGCTTTGCCTGAATACCCGAGTCTGACTGATTCTGGGTTGGTTTGGTGGCGGGGCTCACTATTTCGATCGCAGTTCTCCGGCAATAAAAAACATGAAATAGGAGGTAACATGACAAGTTGAACAGGCGTTACTCGCCATGCAGGACGAAGAGCGGATAGCTTCTACACCTGCAGCTTGTGGACCGTGCATCAGGTCAAGCCCCAGGCCAACGTTTGTAAGACAAGCAGGAATCGGTTGTGTCGGAGCATTTCTGGGCTCGAAAACAACTTTTACACTTCATAAAATGTACCGACTTCTCAGGCCAAACATTAATTCTTAAATCTGGGGCACTTTTTTAGCAGCTTGACAGTATCAGAATGCATGTCTCTTTCTAATCCAAAGCCCTTGGTAGTGTTTCATAGCTTGATTCCAAGCCAGGCCAGAAACTCCACTATCACTAACTTTCATGGCTTACACTAGTGATGCAAGGCAGACAGCCAGGGACTCTTTGTGTTTAGACTGAGGGGGTGGCTTTAAACCAACTGCCTTCGTTTGGATTGAAAGAATCAGACAAGCGGAATCATTGTTTCTTCGGCCACTCGGCCACATCCTGTGGCTTCGCGTCTGTGGGAAAGATGACTGTCCCTTTCAGACAGCATCGGGCTTCAGTTCAGATAGGTTTAGAAGCTGTAAGATACATTGACACCTCACGTTCACTTGCAAAGACATGAAGTACCCATCCTGATTCCATGTCGAAATCTCACAGAGCCCTGCCACATGGTTCTGATTAATTCATTTCCTCTTTGCATTTTACACAAGCCCTACCGTGGAGGATTGGAGTAACTGAGGCCCAGCTCTTGGCCCGCTGCCGGCATTTTAAACATGACTTCTTGCTGTGTCATGCACAAGTTGTAACAGGGCTTTTTGGAATCAGACCGAAAAATCGATGGGTCACACCATTGACAAGCTTGCCAAAACTGGACCCGATAGACATCCAATACTAAAACATGGCTCGCTAGCCATAGTCAGTGCAAGCAACCTGAATTCTGTACCAGTCAGAATTATTAACTTCTGAGTAAGCAAGTGTGGTGTGCTGACTAACCGTGTGGAGACAGCACCAAGGAGCCTCACCCCGTACTTGTCAGTACTACACCCTCATTCTCCCGCATTTAATCTATCCCTTGCTGTATTCTTGCACTGTAAGCTAAAGCTAAGCTAATTCACCACTGCCGATATCTAAGCCAAGACCCTGAATCCACACCAGATTGTCAATCCACATCGCACACGTTCTACACGCTACCAAGGTGTAGACTTCTACGATTTATCCACAGCATCGAAACTTTTGACCCATTGCTAGGTGGATATGGGAGACATAAGTTATGTTAGCGATGCCTTTTTTTGTAGCTTGCTCAACGACAAACACAGAGCTTAAGTACCGAACCGTAAGTTAATTTGAGGTCTGTTGGAACGCTAAGCTAAACCAACAGCTAAAGAGTGCAGTCAGATGTTCTTGATTCTCAGGCCATTACCTAGTTTTAATTTCCTCCGTTTAATTCACTACTTTCCGGTGACTCAATTCAACTGGCGTGCACGTTTTAGTTAATATGTGGTGGAAAGCTATGCTAAACCAGTGCCATTTATGGCTGCTGGTTGGTCAGTAAATCTTGATCCTGGGTCTTGCTTGTTTGGTTCTAAGACTGGGAAAAACTTTGGGAACATTTAGTCTTGTGCGACGGTGGGGTGGTGGTAGGGGGATTCGACGAGCAGCTGCTTTTTTCCGGTTAGAGTGATGTGTGAAATGTGTGGGTTATCCAGCCTGTGGTAGCGTCTCCCTCTCTCCCTCTCTCTCTCTCTCTCTCTCTCTCTCCCCCTCTCTCCCTCTCTCTCTCTCTCTCTCTCCCTCTCTCCCTCTCTCCCTCTCTCTCTCTATTTCTCCCCCCTTTTCTCTCTCTCTCTCTCTCTCTCTCTCTCTCTCTCTCCCCCTCTCTCCCTCTCTCTCTCTCTCTCTCTCTCTCTCCCTCTCTCTCTCAAGGACCTTGTGGTGAACAGGAAAGAAGCGTGGCCTCCGCTGCCCACTCACTCACTCTTCATAGAGGCCTCCTCCATTTCCTGTAACAGAGATGAGTGTGAGCGCAGTGTGACTGGGAGACTGGTGGAGATTGGTACGGTCATATTTCTATGAGGAACAAATGCCTAAAATGGGTTTGTGAGTTCTGCGAAGTCTTCTTAAAGAAGATAATTACAGTGAGACTGACTGACTGACTCACTGCGTTGCTCCGGAAGCCAGGAGATTATTTGAAGCAGACATGCGAGGATGCCCAATAACTGAGCGTGTTCCTGGGATTTAGGATTATTACAGACTTTGACCTTTTTATCTATGGGGTCAACTCTCGCAGACCGTTAATTTAAGGCTATTTTTAGACGTGTAATGTCTACTTACTGCCCACTTTATTAGGAACATCTGTACCCTTGATCATTCATGCAACTGTCCAATCAAAAATCACCTAAAAATATGGATATGTTTTATCATTCAGAAATCAGGGGGGGTCGGCTTAACCTCACGCTTGTCAGTTGATAGAACGTTTCTCACAGGAGATAATACGTTTTCAGAGTTTGTACTGCAGTTGCATAGCGGAAACCGTTTATCTTCACTCGTGACATCTGACCTTTTCACTCTTGCTCTTCTGTGTGCTTTAACTACCATCTGACTCCACTGGCTGTTAGGAAAATTACAGAAGTGAGCAGTGTTCTGGCACTGAACGATGACTTTACTGTACCATGGACATCATAATGCACAGTTTCATGTGCCATTTGGAGTTGGGATTGGAACCCCATGTCTCCTTACAAATGCAATTCAAAAGCAATAATAGTAATAATGCACACTGTCATGAGCTTATTAGCCAGTCAAGTGTTTACCATGACCATGAGAAACAGGGCGTCTCTCTTTTTCATATAAACCGCACGACAAGGCTGCTTTCTCTGGTTTTGAGTTTCACAAAGCCTCATTTAACGAAATGCACAGCTATACCGTCTCTTAGTTAATGACACATAAAGAGGTCATTTACTGCCACGAATCTCCCGCTGATGGTCCGTATTTCTCTCGGCGTCATGAATAGGCTCTAAAGCTTTTACAGACACCAATGATCACATTAGCAATTCAAAGGGTAATGGATCCAAAAGGCTTGAATGCACTTTTTGTTAGCACAACAGACGTTTTAGGATTGATGATCTCCTGTTCTGTAATCAGACGTCGCCCCGAGACGTCCTACAGACGGCGCGTAAGTGCGACGTGTAGAAGAACTCGTTCTTTTGAACCGCGCAAAAGGTTAGAATGTACATATTTGGCGAGTGCTACCTCTACATGCTCTAAAGAGACTTTTTTTTCACCAGCATTCCAGCCCTGGGCCTAAGGATAAACACAGCTAAACTTTAGCAAAGTGTAACTGGAGATGTACGCTGGCTTGTTAGGGAGGCCGTTTCCAAGACGCATAAACATTCGCCTTGATTTTGGTCCTTATTTGTCTCCCGACGTGGAAAGACCTAGGCCGGAGAAAAAAGATTTAGTCTTCTCTCTTTTTTTGCATGAAAGTGATTGTGGTGATGGTTAAGGACAAGCAATGAAGCTGTCCCACGTCCAGGAGTGTTAGGAGTCCATTGACATATAGAATAAAACAGCCTGAATGACTGAATTTCTAGATCAAACCGTGCTGGAGAAAAATGTTGGCCTGTGAATGTAATATTTCAACTTTTTTTGTGTGTGTGTTTTTTGTAAAATGGTTTGCTCTGCTATGTGTTTGTGGTAAGAGTGTCCACACCCTTTTGGGCTAATTACTAGGGGTGGAGTGCTACACAAAATGTGTGTGTTGTTGCTTATTTTCATCTCATTCGATTGACTGACAAAAATGGTGATATTGGCGCAGAAGTGTAGATACATGTGGGGTTAGCGCTGGTATTTGGTACTTTTACTTGCAGGATTTAGCACACTATCAAAACTTTTTGGTTCATCACTTGTTGGCCGTCAACATTGTAACTTACAGGGCCTCCAGACCTTAAAGATTTTGGAAACTTTCTAGATCCTGCTTGCTCTTGACCAAAAGTTATTGCTATGTTTCTTGAGCTAATGCTAGTATGCTAGTGTATTAGCTTGAGAAAAACAGCATGCTTTGGAAAAGTGTTTTTTATTTATTTATTTTTAAACGCTTGTGTAGCCTGTCCTGATCCTGATTCAAAATATAGAGGTAGTTACTTTTCAAAAGCGTTAGTGTGGGCTTGATTAAGTTGGTGTTTTTAAGACAAATACTTTATTTATTCTATTTTCTATTATATCTAATGTATTGTTTGATACGAACCACATATCCTTACCAATTTCAGACATTTTCTCAAATGTGCCTGAATGGCCTGGTTAAGGTCACCTAAAGTTCGGTTCTTTCATGACAAGGCATAAAATCTATAGAACTCTTTAAGTTGAGACCAGTGTTCATATATCTAGTCAAAAAGCACCTTTAAAGAGGCCAAAAATAGGGGTTCATGCTGTATTATTTTTCAGGTAGCTTTAACCATTAATGTATTTAACATTTCTTCAATGAAATTAAACACTTTATTCTACAGTAGACGCTCAGCATCTGGGTTGACTCACATGCGTGCCTTCCTCCACTGATCAGACTTTGAGCCTCTTCTATCCTCCCAGGAGGCCACCAGCATCTGCAATTCTAGCAAAGAGTTTTGCTTTCCCCCTTATAGGGAACTTCCTGAAAGCTAGAAGAGCCAGTTTTTCAAAAAGGATGAAGGAGGGGGTAACATCCTTCAGCCCTCTTTCTAACCCCCCACTTCATTTGGCACACCCTCAGACCTTGTCCCAACTGGTTTTGGTCCAGTTCCTACTCACGGAAGGAACCGTTCTCATGTGCAGCTCACAGTAACAGGTTTAACAGATCAAATGCGTAGCATCCATCCCTTTCCAGATGTGGATTTATTTATTGTATTTTGAAACTGTCTTTGTTTAGGTTGTATGTAGAGGAACAGGCCTTCCCCGCCCCCTGAACATATAACAATTAAGTCCTAGTTGGAGATGGAAGTGCACAGGAAGGCTGGAGGAAATGCTTTTATTTTCCTCACTAAAGTTGAGAGTGGACCTCTGCGATTTGGGCCTCTTTTCAAAACCGTGGGTCTGGAAAGGGAAATAGTAAGCTCTTCTGTTCATCCAATGCGGAGGCTTCAAGGATATAAACATTGCCTGGCAGAAACATTAGCGATTTGCTTTTATGGTTTACTGAATGATTGTTTTGATATTCATTTAAACCAAAGAATGATATTAGGTTTGCACTGTAATTACCAAGGAAAACTGATTAGCATTGTTTCTTCCTTTTAAGCATGGATATTCGTTCCTCTAATTTGTTTAATCAACGCTAATGGCTAATGTCATTGCAGGTAATGATCCTATGAGGAACAATGTTAGTTTACAATTAAGGCTCCTAATTGTTGATAAAGCTCCAAACAATGCGTGTTGTTTTGTACCATTCTTCTTAGCAGTAAATTAATCTTGCAATCGTGCTTAAACCAGTGTTTACCCTACAGTGAAAAGATAGAGCTGTAAGGAACAGAAATCAGCTCACACCCAGTTCCAGATAGATCTTTTGAAAATCCCTGTGTACATAGTCCTGTTGAGTCATCTGACCACATATTGGAACAAGGAATGGCATCAGGTGGCTTAATCGTATTTTCATAAATTGCTAATGGGTGATAAAGAAAGGTTGTGATTATATAATTTAATGATCAATTCCTCAATGATAAGTTCCTTGGAAATGCCCACATTTGTCCACTTATATTTATTTGAAATAAATTTATCACCAATAATCCCAGTACTCTTGGGTACTGGTGATATGAGTGAGGCCAGTGGAGGCTCAATGATTAAGGCTCTGGGTTACTGACCAGAAGGTCAGGAGTTCAAGCCCCAACACCACCAAGCTTCTAATGTTGGGACCTTGAGCAAGGCCATTAAGCCACTTTGCTCATGGGTCGTCCATATCACATTTTAACACTTAGGGGTAATAGTGGTACTTTGGTTGTTAAGTCTGCATTAGTGAAGGAAACGTTGTTTGAATTCCAGGGCAACAAAACAACAACAACAACAAAAAATGCCACTGTTGGACCATTCAGGGTTAAAGCACTTATTCATTTATTGCTCAGCTATATGCTTGGATTGTATTCTGCCTCTTGTATCTGTTGATTTCGATGTCTTTAAACGTTTTTTCTTCAAGTATAACGGGCCAAGATTAGAGCCTTGAGGAACCCCTTTAAACCATCAGCGTGCAATAACTGCTGTTAAAAGGTAGCTTCCAACACAATTCGATTTAGAAATATCTATAATACTGACCGATATCAAAGTCCAATTGGGTATTTAAAATCAATAGAAAGCACTGTATCTAAGGCAAGCTGCTTTATGTGTTTTCTTCAAAGGCAAACACTTGATAATTATTTAAATAATAAAAAAAGCAGCTTTTGCCAAAGGAAGTGACTAACAGCCTTACTCATTCTTTCCAATACATGTCAACACTTAACACAGGCAGTGTAAAGATTTTTTTTGTATACATGATATAAACAGTTACGACTTGCACGCATTGTAGTTGGCCTGCGTTTTGCCTGTTTCTGCTGGCCACTCCTTACCTGCAATGCCTCGTCCTCCAGCCAAAAGAGTTACAGCACATACAGGAAGTGATGCAGTGCTCCAAGTTTTTATGATGGCATGTACAGGTAATATGAGGAACCTCTGGCCATACTGACATCATCAGAGTCTACATAAGGAAATAACAACACACTCTTGGTACATGGAACTGGCACTGGTCCAGCCACATGAGTCGTTTCGCTTACCCACTTGTTACTATTTGACACAATTCATTACCATTAAACTTTAAGATTCACTTTGATTTTACTGCACTGGCCCTGCTAAGCCAAACACCATTCACCAACACCATTCCTCTATCATTACCTCCTGGATGAAATGTGCTAGTTAAGTCAAGAGTATTATTATAGGGATTGTCTGTATTCATGACAAGGTCACAAGCTGGGAGCGAAACCATGTGCTCTAAGAGAGCACCCTTCATGCAGGCAGGAAGTAAGCAGCTCTTTATCAACTTTCTTAGATAACAAAGCAGTAAAAGCACTGTTTAGGAATATATCTCGTCTTGTGCGTGGGAGATGTACGGATCGCTAGCTGTAAAACACACAGCGTGCTTTGTAACAGTGAAACTAATGCATTGCATCGCTATCGCACCGAGGCTCGTCTTACCTTTAACGTCACCGTCCTCGCTGTGCAAGATCGTTCTAATCTCAGGTAGATCCACCCTAACGTTGCCGTGGAAGCAGGATATAGGTCAGAAATGCTTACGCAACTTCTCTAGTGAGCAAGTGAATGAAATAAACGCTTTAATCGCCTGCATGGGATGCTTATCTCATTATACTGTATCTTTTACTAATGTTTTGGGTTCCGGATGCTTTTTCTGTACTATACTTTTTTGAAGATTCCTAGGGTTTTAATAGCGTTAAATGAGTTTCACTATGATGCAGACAATTTAACCGCAACGCTGTTGAATTCTCAATTTGGATTGGTCGGGCAAATCACAGATTTATATTAAGAAAATGTGTGCAGTTGATGATATGGTGAAGTTAACTGTTTTATTTCGCATTTTTGGAAGGAGTCTCCAGTGTCAGAATATATGAATAAAAAAAAAAAGAGTGATGATGTGGTTTATGCGGAATAAAACACTTTATGATGTGCAGATATATTAAAATAGTCAACCTCAAGGTAGTAATAGTAAAGCTAGTAATATTCCTGTAACTTTTCGCCCCCTAACTTATTGCAGCTCTATCCAGTTTACACTAGACAGTCGGAATATTTACGTCAAATTTTCCGATTTATAGCTGCGTGTTATATGTTGCTTCATCAGAGCCAAGGAAATGATCCATCTTATCATCCAATAATTAAATCTTACTCTAAAGAAACAGGCTTGGGCCTGGCTTGTTTGGGTTACTTTAGCATGCGAGAGAGGAGTGTGTTATGAGGATCAAATAAGGGAGAGGTGAACTTTTTTTGTTCCCGTGTACCTGCATTCTTTTTTTTACTCGGCTGGTTTTGTGTCTGTGTGTGTTTGGATAAGGAGACAATAGCAAATCCCCATTCTTGCTTCATCGCACATGGACAACTGAGTACAATAACCAAACAGCAAAAAAAAAAATACCCTAGGCAACCCGTTTTGTTATCCTACTTTGTGCTAAACCGGACAAGTTTCATTCTTACGTACACTCGATGAGACGACAACCATTTATATCCAAACACAGTGCACATGCTGCAGCAAATGATGATTTTTAAAACCACATATGGACATCATGACGTGAATGACGAGCTCTGCAGTGAGGCAAAGCTTGCCATCTAAGTGTCTAATAAGCAGCTTCTGGATGTGTTTTCAAGAATTGACATGTCGAAGAATGCGACCTAACCAGTCAGTGTCTTGCGGGAAAAATCTCTGCCTTTTTTTTTTAAAGTCTGTTTGCCTCAGTAGCAACAGCAAACATGGTAAAGGAACACTTTATGCAACAGGTTATTTTCAGGTTACATTTTCTGCTGAGCTCAAGCATCAGCGATTTTATGAAAACTACAGCACTGAGACAGAATTAAATCTAAGAACTAGGATTTGAACTCAACCATTTGCTTGCTAACTTGAACCGCTGAGCTACCACTACTAACGCTATGTGCAATGCGCAATGATGTAGTATGATGAATCAATGTAATTAAAGAACCATGAAATAGCAGTGATAGGGTTCTCTAAAGCTCAATAGCTTCTGAAAGTAAGCTAGCCAGTGTTAAGAACACCAGGAACACATCAGGGAACACATCAGGGAACACATGCTAGTCGAACATAAATGCTCAGCTAGCTAATGGCTACATAGAAATCACGTTGTAGTTAAATATAGCTAGCTGGCTAGTATGATCGCATGATAGAGGTCGTTATTGGAGTAGCTAAACATAAACGGCTAGTTACGTAGGTAGAAAAGTAGCAAATGGTAGAAAGAAATTGTTGCTACCTGGTTGGACTAGTAGTAAACGTTTATAAAAGCCAGCTAGGTTTATAAACATCAGCGAATTTACTTTTTAAAGATGACGATTTAGGATAATCGCCTCTACGGTGTTATTAAAAGATTAAAAGAAAAGATAGTTCTGAGACGATAATATCAAGATAGTGGCATTGTAGGAGTTGTGCAAGTGCTGGAATTGAGGAGATTAAGAACCTATTTGGAATAGAATATTTGCTATTTTATGCTGATTGTCATATAAGGCGTAGATTTGCAGGATTTTAACATTTTCACTTTGCCGTCATACCTTCATAGGGCACTTTATAACTAAAGGCTGGAGAGGAAATGACTGTTTATAGCTGCTGTAACATAAGTGATTACAGGAAATAAACTGTTATCTTTATAATATACTACACAATATACTACAGGAACCTATGTTGTGGTATAAGGCAAATGAAACAGTATGGGATATGCTGTTCTTGGAAAATAATCAACTTCAATCCCGCACTATTTTAGCAAGCTTAAAGATGAATAAGATTTTTCCTACTTTTTTTTTTTCCCCCTCGACCATTGTTTATAGGACAGATTTTTCCAAATGACTTGTCTTTGTAACTGCGTTTGTGTCTTTCTATTTCCAACTATAAACTTCTGGTAAATTACAAGATGAGCAAATTCTACGTCTCCACTCTGCGCTCTTGATAAGATCTCTGAAGGCGTCTGTTCTGCTTACAAACAGACAGTGGATGTATTGCGAGAATGGATGATTTGAAATCACATTCCAGTATATTCAGTCAAGTGTTTAAAAAAAAACAACAACAGTGTGTGCTGTGCAAGCTCAAGAATCTGTTCTGCTTACAGTCAGAGAAAGGGAGTTTCTGTGCACGAAGTACGAACGTGTGTGAGAAAGAGAACGTCCACCAAGCAGACCGAATCTCTGAACACGCGCTATTTCTCTTGGCATGTGGTTAAAGCTTTCCACTGGCATGCAGTTCTGGTAAAAGATACACCCACTGGCTCGGTGTCCGTGAACCAAACGGGACTTTTGTGATTCCCAGTAAAGAAGGAAGAGTACAGAGTTCCTGAATTGTGGAAGAGATGTAAAATTCAGTGTTACAAAATCAGCTGCATTATATCTAAGCCATGGTGGTTGTAGTGATGAGAGATAAAATCATATTTCCTAAATGCTACCATGTTTAGAAGGTTTTTCTAAATGCTAGAACATCTAGAGTCTATTCATATAAGATGCTTTGATATGTTATTATTAAGTGTTTAAACAGTCTAGGCTCATTGTAGCTATAGCTAGCATATTTACATTTTATAGAAAAATTTGCCAATATAATTTTCAAACAAGTATGTAATGAGTTATATGTAACATATAGCTAGAGGTCATTTGTTAATGTCTGTGCGCTATGTCAGGCTTGTATAACTTGCTAATTAGTCGGTTAGGAAGTAGCTAATCTAGTAGCGAAATTATGTTTAAGTAAAACGTAATAGTTGTCAAATGACTATGGTGTAAGAGGAATAAAACACTTCAGGGTGTGCCGTTATAGGAAAAGAATTAACTTTCGGGCACTAATAGCAATTTCCTTTGTCGTTGGGTTGTCTCTGATTTATTTATTTTTTTCTATAAAAACACGCCCCCAAGTGTCCTATTCTTAACATAAAACCTGCGTCACAATTTCTTGTTTGTTGTGTTTGAAAACGTTTGAAAACAAAATGGCGTAACAATTTGATATTCGTGTGTTGTTCGATTGTTTAAAAATACCAATTTATGGTGGAAAATTTACAATAACAATAATTTAAAAAATGACGATAAAGCCAGTCATAAAAACTAACAAGATATCAAGGCTCATAATTAATTAGAATTTAAATATATATATATATATATATATATATATATAATCACTGATACATGCAAGAAGCAAACAAATGCAGCTCCCAACGCTGGGTTAAGAAGTTGGCAGGCTTTTGGCACGAGAAGATGAAAACGTGAAGTAAACAAGGAAACCACGGTGTGCTATAATATTTCAGATTTCCACCGCATTTTATAGAATGTTGTGTAACGTTCCTGAGCTGGAGTGTCTTTCATTAGTAATGTAATTACTTTAACCTTAGAAGGATTATGATTACTGTTATTTTTTTGCCTCCTTAGTATGTCAGGGCGGGGCCAACAGAATGAATCTTCTGGGCAGTGTAGACACGCACTACCAGAACATGGTGCAGATGTACAGCAACTGCACCGTGATCCTGGAGAACCTGGAAATCACACACACCACAGACAAGCACGATCTGTCCTTTCTCAAGGTACAATGAGCTGTCTTTTCACTGCTTATACAAATAATCTGCGCTTGTCTAATACACACGCACAATGTTCACATAATCCACCCTTCCAACTTTGGAGGAGGACATTTTCTGATTGCCCTGATTTTATATGTTGTGACACATTATTGCATGGATTCATGTGACAGTTCTATGTTGTAATGACTGGATTATTTAGAAAATAAAATAAATGCTGGATGCTCTCAGTTTCATCAGGCATTTCACAGGGTTAGTACTGAGCTTCCATGTTCTCTTTGTGGCCTCTTGACAAATGAAATTTGCTGGCTACTTGGGAAGCTATTTGCAAAGAATGCTTGGACCCCAGAGATTACTGCTTGAACCAAAATCAACGTCAAATTACTGCAAGTTACAGCATATTATTTTATTATTCCCATCATCTATTTACAACCAGTATTAGGCAGACAGCCAGAATGAACATAATAGTGAGTCGTCTTATTAATTTATGCATATCCCTTGTTATACAACTTTTATACACCTCTAAATGTTTCTCGAGTTATCCTAACACCAGTCAGCAAGCTAACTTGCTAATGTTTAGCTAACACTCCTACCAGGATCTCTGATTACACACCCCTTAGATAGAGAGAGAAGATTCCACATAAATGACCCATGCTTGTGAGGAGGAAATTTACTGACAGGCCTGAGGTCAAGTTGGGACACAATGTTGATGTTTTTCTTAATACGGCAGAAACCATAGATTGCAGTTAATGCTAACTACCGACATTGGAATTTTAGCCAAAGAGAGTGTTTTTCTTAGTAATTTCCCAACACATCTGAGGAAAATGTAGATATTCCTGAGAGTTTTGTCTTGTCGTTATTTGTCACTAGCTAAATGTGCTAGCTAAATAGTTAGTCTCAGCCATTACTTAGTTTATAGCCTTATGGTCTTCATATTTCAGTATGCTTGTGACTTTAAGCACTTGAATGCTATCTTGTGTTTGCTTTTCCATGTCGAAGGACAATAAAGGGATAAACTACAAAAATGGAATCACACTGTTACCTGAGACTGAACTATATATTAATGTAGGCAGAGTTGGAGCAGGAGTGGGAGAAAACTGAATGTGAAAAGGAAACTTTGTTTTCTACATACACCAGTTTCAGAATGCGTACATGCTTGATACACGGACTATAGATGTAGATGTTATGAAATTAGAACCAACTTTTCTTTGTTTTTCTTTAGACCATTGAAGAAGTTGGCGGCTACGTTCTCATAGGTCGGAACTCAGCACCAGAAATCCCACTGAACAACCTGCGCATCATCCGAGGCCACTCGCTGTATGATACATCTGCTTTGGCAGTTCTGTCAAATTTTAATGAAACCGTAGTCAATTCAGGTGTAAAGAAGCTGTTCCTCAACAGCCTCACCGGTACGTCATGATCGTACACCAGTAACGAATTAATAAAGGATAGAAGATTTAGAGATTGTATATTTGTACATTACATTAATTAACGGCTATGTTAGTTTTAATTAGTTCATTAGTTCTTTTTTGTACACTATGACTTTGTAGAGTACAGACACTAGTAAAATAAACTTGTATTGCTATGGACAAAAACCTGTAATGTTAACATTTGAGAATAAAGAGCTAAACATTTTACTGTCAATTATGCATTTTACAGTCTTTCAAAAGCCAATACCTGGCTAACAGAATTTTTTGAGCACATTCAATAAGTGTTTTGCAACAAAGAGTTAGACTAACCATTCAGAAATGATTTCCTCAAAAGAACTGCTGTAATAAACAGTCCCAGTTACACAGCAAAAAATTATAGAAAAAAAACGGTGATATTACCAATATTTCTACAACTTAAACGTTGGAACATCGTATTAAAGCATTCTTTAAAAACTTGACTGATGAAATATTCTATAGTAGTCAATTCAGATTGTATTTGTTCACGTCCTGTCAGATTTTAAACTCGGCTCATCGATATGCAGGTTACATTGCTCTGGTGCATTTAGGGATAACTTCTAACATTCAAATTGTTCTTCTCAAGAAATACACCGGGGTGGTGTGAAATTTAACTTCAACTATTACTTATGTAACGTGGAGACCATCCAGTGGGCCGACATCATGAACCAGAAGAGCGATCCTATTTATGTCGAACATCAGAGCAATTTGAAAAAGTTCTGTAAGCAGACCCTCTATATTTTTGCAAAATTCTGCATGTTGTATCCATTGTTTCTTTTAATATAAAGATGTGTCTTGCTTTATTTTCTCTTTTACAGGTAAAAAGTGTGACCAAAGCTGTTACAATGGCTCGTGTTGGGCTCCTGGCCCTGAAAACTGCCAGACTTGTAAGTAGTAAATATTCAGGGGATTTCAAATGAAGGGATTAAGCGTTTTCCGGTTTTTACAGCTATGAATGAAAAAACTTTTACGAGAAGTGCTGAGTTGCCTAAATTACTACAAAATGTAGTCATTATTTCTGATTCACCCGTAAAATCGTTGCACGTCCTAGTGACTCCCACACTGATAATGATGCGATGAATTGTATTGTCAGGGGTCCAAGAACAAAATCTCTTTTTTGTTAGAATTTTTAGGGCTCCAAGCACCACTTTATGAAAGAAAACTTGTTTTTCTCCAATATTTTGATATTTTCTCCAATATCTTAATTTACCCAAATGTCTGTAACTTGGGAATTATTGCATGCATTTGAATAGGCAAGGTTTCAGTTTCTGACATCTGTGTAGGAGTTTCTCAGAAAGCGTAATTACCATTGACGTGAAGTTTGGTGTACTGTATTATTGTACTATAATCTATAAGTAGATTTCAAAGGATGACTGGATTACTTGAAAACATAGCCGCAACCAGCCAATCAGATTTCAGCAGGTAATTTACAGGGTGAACATTGAGCTACAGACACAAAACCTGAATCTCCGGACTCTTAAGTACTCTATGTAACTTGCGAAGAACTGGCCACTGGATGCGCTCTTTGGAAAGGGTGCTTGGACCCCACTGTTCACTGCTTGTGGCTATACTTAATGGTGATTATGGCGAGCTGGTTATAGGCCTAATACGTTTCTCAAGAGAATGCAGTGGTCAAATAAGTGTGAAATAATGTAGAGACAAAACTATCAGTTTGTTAAACTTTTAAACATTTCTGAGTACTCAATCTGTAAATGACAAATCAATGCTTTACTAAATGCAATCAAGCAATCTATAAATGTAACCTAATATAAAGTAATTATACAGCTTTGAAATGTATCTTATTCTAATTACAAATGCTTGATTTTGTGTCAGTCACAAAGCTGGTATGTGCTGAGCAGTGCTCCGGAAGGTGTAAAGGCCCCAAACCCAGCGACTGCTGCAACGAGCACTGTGCGTCCGGCTGCACCGGCCCGAGGCCTACAGACTGCCTGGTGAGGAAGCACTCAAAAAACACTTCACTGTCTGCGTGCTTGAAAATGCATGATTTATGTTGCTCATCCGGTGGTGTTTATATCACTACTGCCTGTGAGGTTTATTGGTTGGACTGACCTTTGAAAGTTAGAGGAGGAGGCAGAACCCTATCTTAACCCTGTCAGACCAAGACGGAATTCCATGTTGCCTCTTATCTTCTGTCATTAAAATACGTTCGGTTATTTGATTATTAGCGCAAAACGGGTGGATTTTTGAATGGCTGATTTTGATTAGATATTTGAGAACAATTGCTATTGTTATTTCATAACACTATGCGAAATCAACATCATCCCCCCCAAAAAAAAACCAAGAAGTGTTACATTTAAGTAGCGTTACATGAGTTCAGTTAGTGATGTCGCTAAACAGCATCAATGGCTCCAAACTATCTTGTTTGATATGCAAATTATTAAACTATAACCAGAAGCTTTTACAGTTCTATTTTTAAAAGAAAGTCATTTATTTTGCACCTGAACATAACAGCGTGTTTTGCAGATGGATGGCTGTGTGTCACACTAACGCTGCAGTCTGTGTGCGTCAACAGATAACAATTTATAACATGTCCAAATGTTAAAGTGTATTCAGCGTAGAGCTGATAATGTAATCCATTACTGACTATTCTCCAACACTTATTTATTGTTGACACAGTTTCTTAAAAGCTTCTTGTATCTTGTATCACTCTACTGAGCCGTCTTTACTGTTGTGTGTACATTGTGGCTGAACCTAGTGGATTCGTGATTAAACATCGGTCAGCATCGCAGTGCCTCCGGCTCTATGCACAGCTGGAGGAAGCGTAATCTCTGGGGCAGTGAGGAAATGCTTGGTTATCAGAACTGACCGTATATGTGTGTGTGTGTGTGTGTGTGTGTGTGTGTGTATGTGTGGGGCAGGCCTGCAGGGACTTCCAGGATGATGATACATGCAAAGATGCATGCCCTCCTCTCATGCGCTACAACCCCAACACACACAATGTGGTCCCCAACCCGGACGGGAAGTACACATTTGGGGCCACGTGCGTGAAGCAGTGTCCATGTAAGATTCAGTTCATTCAGTCAGATGGATTCTGTTAGGATTTGAAGACTGTCAGTGGGAAATGTGTTGCTAGATTGTTGCGAGATTTGGCGACTCCTTAGAACCATTGTTCCCAAAGACCAATCACTGATCCCCATCATTCCCAAAGACCAATCACTGATCCCCATCATTCCCAAAGACCAATCACTGATCCCCATTATTTGAAAGATCAATCACTGATCCACATTATTCCCAATGACTAATCACTGAACACCATAGGTTGCAATGACCAATCACTGATCACCATTATTCCCAAAGACCAATCACTGATCCCCATCATTCCAAAAGACCAATCACTGATCCCCATCATTCCCAAAGACCAATCACTGACCCCCATCATTCCCAAAGACCAATCACTGATCCCCATTATTTGAAAGATCAATCACTGATCCACATTATTCCCAAAGACCAATCACTGATCCCCATCATTCCCAAAGACCAATCACTGATCCCCATCATTCCCAAAGACCAATCACTGATCCCCATTATTTGAAAGATCAATCACTGATCCACATTATTCCCAATGACTAATCACTGAACACCATAGGTTGCAATGACCAATCACTGTTCACCATTATTCCCAAAGACCAATCACTGATCCCCATCATTCCAAAAGACCAATCACTGATCCCCATCATTTCCAAAGACCAACCACTGATCCCCATTATTCCAAAAGATCAATCACTGATCCACATTATTCCCAATGACTAATCACTGAACACCATAGGTTGCAATGACCAATCACTGTTCACCATTATTCCCAAAGACCAATCACTGATCCCCATCATTCCCAAAGACCAATCACTGATCACTATTGTTCCCAAAGACCAGTTCATTTGACTCTATTTTGTAAATACATAGTGTTGGTTTGTGGTACAATGACCAAAGACTTCTTTGTAACGTTTTTTGAGCAGGCATGCTTTTCGCTAGAGGTTTAATCAGAGCTGAAATGTCACATAAGACCCTAAAACATGTTGGGCGGACCCAAGACAAGGACCGCAAACCAAACACAGAGTAAAACCCAATATTCCTAGCAATAGTGTAGGAATTTATGACAAACTCAGTCATGTAAGTTTTTGTTTTTTTTTTACCAAATTTTCTCCCATCGCATGATTAGCCATCATCACCCTAAACAACAGGTTTGAAAGAATCGCCATTATTCTCTCTCAGACTCCCAGACATGCAAAGCATCCTCAGAAATTCAATCTCAACATTCCTTTGACAAGAAAACGCAACCTTAGGCAATTGCACAACTCAGGCACCCATTATTATTACATTTAAATTCCATGTTAATGAATTTACAAGCGAACAAAACCTCGTTTCGTGTTTCTTCCGGCTTCACTAAATTGTCTTTGCCTGACTCACGCCATGGCTTTAGGTATATCCATTCTCTTGCAAATGCATTGTCATGTCTACCACAGTGTCAACAACACAAGTAACACTAGACAACCAGGTTTAACCCCTTAAACTCCCAGGAACCGTTGGCAGGTCCTCACAGTCACCATTCTTATACCTACACACTTTCCATATTAGCGTCACTGAAGATCCATTTATATTTCCAGCATTCGTAAAAAGGCCCTCCATTGGTTACTGAATAATTCGTAGCAGTTACTAAATTATATTTACATACGAAGGACTGAGTAAATTATACACCAGGATTTTAAGGGGTTAACAAGTTTAAGGAAACAAAAGTACAGAGGAAAACTAAAACCAAAGCCAAAATGTAGGAAGTGAATTGCATCAAATAGACTGAACGAACCAGAAGAACCAGTTATTTCAACCTGACACCAAGCGTATGAAATTCGATAAAGCTTTTATATATATATATCATAGCTTTGGTGATTATTGAACAAGCACTTGAGAATATGAAATGTGCAAAACAAGACTCGGATACCGAAATCACACTCGTTTGAGCTAGTTTATTAGCCGGCTATGTGTCTTACCATGGCAGGATGGTATGGGCGTGTTTTGAATTTGCATATTCATATATAGTCAGTAATCCTGTTGTTTTTAGTTGAAAGTTCCTCAGAGATTTTTAGTTACTTGGGCAGTAAGAAGCAATTTATTTATTCAATTCAACTCGGTTTGTTTTATTAGCGTGATTGAGTGTTAGATCAGTTGCAGGGGGGGGAGCAAAAACAAATAATCACTTAGTGTAAAGGTCTTTCTACGTTATTATTTTCTAATGGTTTAAAATAGCGTGTTCTGGGATACTTTAAGAGAAGCTGTGGTGGAAAGGGAAACTTTATTTTTTTTTCACGTCATCGCACAGATCCGTGTGTCAGAGCACCATAGTTAAAGTGTGATCGATTCCAGCCGAAGCAAAGACAATCATTGAATCCTGAATCGTGAGCTTGCATTCGTTTCCGCCTGTCCTGGTTTCTGAGTAACGTCAGAAACATCGTTTTTTTTCTTTTCTTTTTTCATTTACAGATAACTATGTGGTCACAGACCACGGCGCGTGTGTGCGATCGTGCAGTCCTGGAACTCATGAAGTGGACGAGGACGGGGTCAGGAAGTGTAAGAACTGTGACGGTCTGTGTCCGAAAGGTAACGTATGCAAGAACGGAATTAAAATCGCATTCAAACACCGATCTCACGGCGCCGTTCAGTTCTTGAATCTGATTGGTCAGAAGGGGTGTTGATTGATGTTTGTGCTGCAGCAGCTCTGAGAGTAGTTTCTTGCTGCACAAGTTTTCATCAGTATTATCGTCTCCATAGCAACTAATTCCCAGGGACTTATTGAGTATGACGTACACATCTAATCATAATCATAATCATAATACTAAACAACTTTAGTTTTAAAAAGTGCTGTTACTTAACAGATATAAAAATGGAATTGATATTGACGTGGTGAAGTTTTCTCCGAGGAGATGTTTGTTTAACATTTATGGAAGGAGTCGTCAGTGTCAGCACTACTGTATTGCTCATTTGTTTTTTCCATTAAGTTTACGAGGAAACAGGCTGGTGAGGGAATGACTGTTTATAGCTGCTATAACATGACAGGAACTGACTTGTTTCATAGACGTTCCACAACATTCAAAGTAACTATAAATGGATAACAAGTACAATTTGTGATTCTTCACTTAGTAAAAAAAAAAGTAATTAATCGCAGTGTTGTGGTATAAAAAGAACGAAACCCTTTGCGATGTGCCGTTATTGGAAAATAACAAATGTTCACCCTGTTGTTGATTATTTTCCTATAATATCTATGTTTTCAGTGTGCTCTGGACTAGGAATGGGTAATCTCTTTGAGGTCATATCAGTCAATGCCTCCAACATCGATTCATTCGAGAACTGCACGACTATCAACGGAGACCTGTCGTTCCTGAAGACAACGTTCCACGGGTGAGCTGAGACATCCAGACATAATGAAGGGGGATTAGCTGCTACCCCAGGATGGCCAAAGAGCCATTTCCTCGAAGTGTAACCAAGCTGGATAAAATAGTCCTCAGAATGAATAATAACCTGAAACCTGCCTGTCTGTCTACCTTTCTTTCTTCCTTTCTTTCTTTCTTTCTTTCGTTCGTTCTTTCTTTCTACGGTATCTATCTATCTGTCTATCTATCGATCTATCTAGCTGTCTGTCTATCTATCTATGTATCTATGCATCTGTCTGTCTATCTATCTATCTATCTATCTATCTATCTATCTATCTATCTATCTGTCATCTATCTATCTTTTTCTCTCTTTCTTTTTTCTTTCTTTCTACAGTATATGTCTGTCCGTCTATACTTTCTTTCTTTCTTTCTTTCTTTCTTTCTTTCTTTCTTTCTTTCGTTCGTTCGTTCTTTCTTTCTACGGTATCTATCTATCTGTCTATCTATCGATCTATCTAGCTGTCTGTCTATCTATCTATGTATCTATACATCTGTCTGTCTATCTATCTATCTATCTTTTTCTCTCTTTCTTTTTTCTTTCTTTCTACAGTATCTATCTATCTGTCTGTCTGTCTGTCTGTCTATCTATTTATCTAATCTATGTATCTGTCATCTATCTATCTATCTATCTATCTATCTATCTATCTATCTATCTATCTATCTATCTATCTATCTATCTATCTATCTATCTATCTTTCTCTCTTTCTTTTTTCTTTCTTTCTGCAGTATCTATCTATCTGTCTGTCTGTCTATCTATTTATCTAATCTATGTATCTGTCATCTATCTATCTTTTTCTTTCTTTTTTCTTTCTTTCTACAGTATATGTCTGTCCGTCTATACTTTCTTTCTTTCTTTCTTTCTTTCTTTCTTTCGTTCGTTTGTTCTTTCTTTCTACGGTATCTATCTATCTGTCTATCTATCGATCTATCTAGCTGTCTGTCTATCTATCTATGTATCTATACATCTGTCTGTCTATCTATCTATCTATCTATCTATCTATCTATCTATCTATCTATCTATCTATCTATCTATCTATCTATCTATCTATCTATCTATCTTTTTCTCTCTTTCTTTTTTCTTTCTTTCTACAGTATCTATTTGTCTGTCTGTCTGTCTGTCTATCTATTTATCTAATCTATGTATCTGTCATCTATCTATCTTTTTCTTTCTTTTTTCTTTCTTTCTACAGTATATGTCTGTCCGTCTATACTTTCTTTCTTTCTTTCGTTCGTTCGTTCTTTCTTTCTACGGTATCTATCTATCTGTCTATCTATCGATCTATCTAGCTGTCTGTCTATCTATCTATGTATCTATGCATCTGTCTGTCTATCTATCTATCTATCTTTTTCTCTCTTTCTTTTTTCTTTCTTTCTACAGTATCTATCTATCTATCTATCTATCTATCTATCTATCTATCTATCTATCTATCTATCTATCTATCTATCTATCTATCTATCTATCTATCTGTCTATCTGTCTGTCTGTCTGTCTGTCTGTCTGTCTATCTGTCTATCTTTTTCTTTCTTTCTTTCTTTCTGTCTGTCTGTCTGTCTGTCTGTCCTTTCTTTCTAAAAACATTTGGTAAAACTGTGGCTACATCATATCATTAATGGGTCTAGTACGTTAGATTCCTCAGCGAACTGATAACGATGAACAAAACGCTGGTTAGTCTTTGGTTAACAAACGAATGTTTATGATCTTTTATTTCAGGGATCCATATACGAACACCAAGCCGTTGGATCCTGCCAGACTCAGCGTTTTCAAAACAGTCAGAGAAATTACTGGTTAGTGCAGCTCCGTCTGTCTAGACGCCCGTGATTTATATTGAATTATAGTTCTATTAACCGCACATGTGCAATATAATAAACAGTTTTTTTTAAATCCCTTCTCCTGAGCGTTTATGTGTTGTTTAATGACTTTTATTTGGTTAAAAAAAATTTCAAATAATTTATTGTACAACAGAAAAGAATGTTTACTTTTTCGTCTCATTTGAGCCTGCTGCTGATTCCCACACATGCATACAAACCTCCACACCCAAGCCCTATGACGCTTTAACTAGCATTAGCATGCTAACTAGAGTTAGCATTAGCAAGGACGTCACTTTCCATCTCAATTCCTGGAAACGCTATAAAGACTTCTTGTTAAGATCTTTTTGAAAGCATGTTTTCGCTAAGATGACAGAGGGCGTGTCTAGAAAATCTACTGACAAGCGGCTCATCCAAACGCATGGAGCCACGTAATACACTTGTGCTGAGGTCGCGGCTTAAACCGTTATTTTGTGGTCATGTTCTACATATTTTTCCACGTTAATTGTACTAATAATATATCGTATCGTTTTTAATAACGTGTAATAATGACAGTTTTGCTAGGATTTCCGAACACACACAGCGCATCAGCCGAATGTGTAATAGTGACACCTTTCATCATAGGGTCAGTGTAATTATTGAACACGGTCAGAAAAGTGTATCATGATCTGATTCATGATATTATATTCATTCATTCATTCATTCCCCTTCAACGCCAGGCACTCTGCTGATTCAGGTCTGGAAAAACATGACTTCTCTCAGCCCCTTCGAAAACCTGGAGGTGATCCGCGGAAGAACCAAACACCGGTAAGCTTTAAAAATGATGAGGAGCTCTGGTATCGTATTCATTTACCAATAATCCGCGCTCTGATACGCAAAGAGTCAGCATTTCATGAGGTTTTATTATTTTGTTTTCTTCTTGCAGAGGTACGATGAGTCTGAGTGTCAGCTCGACTCCTCTAACGTACCTCGGCCTGCGCGCTCTGCGGGAGATCAGCGACGGCGACGTATTCATCGCGAGCAACCCCGAGCTGTGCTACAACAGTCCCGATCACTGGAAAAGCCTGTTTAAATCTAAAACGCAGTCCGCCAGATTCCTTCAGAACGCAGACGCTGCGGCCTGTGGTACAGAGTTCAAGCTTAGAAACATTTCCACATTGTCTTTGAAACTGGTTTTTATAACTTTTCAACCTGGAATCGGAGGAAATATGCGTTTTATTTCACACAATTTGTTTTTTGTACAAGGTTTCCTCGCTTCCTGGTTGCATATTGCTCATAAATAAGAAAAAGTGTTGAACAAAACAGGGTTGAGGGTTGTTTATTCTATCAATTCAGTCTTTCTTTCTGTCTTAATCTTTCTTTTTTTCTTTCTGTCTCTCTGTGTGTCTATCCTTTCTTTCTTGCTTGCTTTCTGCATCTTTATTTATTTGTTTGTTTATTTCTGTCTCTTATGTGTCTAACGTTTCTTTCTTTCTTTCTTTCTGCGTATTTTTATTTGTTTGTTTGTTTGTTTGTTTACTTATGTCTCTGCATGTCTATCTTTTCTTTCTTTCTTTCTTTCTTTCTTTCTGTCTATCAATTCTTTCTTTCTGCGTATTTATTTATTTGTTTATTTATTTCTGTCTCTTTGTGTGTCTACCCTTACTTTCTTTCTTTCTGTGTCTTTATTTATTTATTTATTTATTTATTTCTGTCTCTCTGTGTGTCTATCCTTTCTTTCTTACTTTCTTTCTTTCTTTCTGTGTCTTTATTTATTTATTTATTTGTTTGTTTGTTTGTTTATATCTCTCTGCATGTCTATCCTTTCTTTATTTCTTTCTTTCTGTCTATCAATTCTTTCTTTCTTTCTTTCTTTCTTTCTTTCTTTCTTTCTTTTCTTTCTGTCTGTCTGTCAGTCAGTCGGCCTGTCTATCCTTTCTTTTTTTTTTTTTTCCTTCTTTCTTTCTGTCTGTCGGTCAGTCGGCCTGTCTATCCTTTCTTTTTTTTTCTTTCTTTCTTTCTGTCTGTCGGTCAGTCGGCCTGTCTATCCTTTCTTTTTTTTTCTTTCTTTCTTTCTTTCTGTCTGTCAGTCAGTCTGCCTGTCTATCCTTTCTTTCTTTCTTTTTTTTATTTCTGTATCAATTCTTTCTTTCTTTCTTCCTTCCTCTCTTTCTTTCTTTTTTTATTTTTCTCTCTCTTTATTCCTGTCTGTCGTTCTTTCTGTCTGCCTGTCTTTCTTTCTTTCTTTCTCTCTTTCTTTTATTTGGTCTGCTTGTCTATCTTTCATTCTTTCTTTCGGTCTGTCTGTCTTTCTTTCTTTCTGTCTCTCTGTCTGTCTATATAACCTTTCTATCTGTCTGTCTGTCTGTATCCATTTATCCTTCCCTTCTTTCTGTCTTTCTGTCTGTTCTTTCTTTCTTTTTTGTTTTTCTTTCTTTCTATCTGTCTGTATGTCTGTCTAACTGTCTGTCTGTCTATCCTTTCAATAACCCCATCAATATCACAATGTCATATCATTGTAAATAACAAAACAAGAGAACTGAGAGAACTTCCTTTTCTTCTTCTTCTGATGACCTTCAGGAAACTCTGATGCAGTTTCCGAAACATAATGCAGTTTCCTCTGTCCTCTGCAGCGGCGCAGAACCGTACCTGTGATGAGATGTGTACGCCTGATGGTTGCTGGGGTCCGGGGCCTACCATGTGCTTCAGCTGCATGAGCCACAGCCGCAAGAAGAGCTGTGTGGCTTCCTGTAACTTCCTGGAGGGGTGAGTCAGATCTGGACCATCTAGTTAACGTCACACCTTTCCACCAACTGGTACTGGTACTGGGATTTTCATGTAAGAAACATGTGAGATGAGAAAAAATGTCAGTGGTACGCACATTTGCAATGAAGTGTGATATCCGAAACAGGATGGATTTCCATTACCGTCACATGACCGAAAGTATCAGATACAGTGTGCAGTGTATCCTACCGTAGCACCAAGTGGCTCATATTTTTTATTTGTGCCCCTTTATGATGTGAACGCAGCCACAATTGTTATATCTGGCCTGAAGCATTAATTCGTACGTGTCTGAGCAATCTTGCAGAATGTTCCGGAGCTAAATATGTAGTTCTAGAGGAACATGCTGTATCCCTGAGTGCATAATAACAAAATAATGGAGCTTGTGTTTCTTTCAACAGCGAGCCACGTGAATATGAGGTCAATAAGACGTGTCTGGAGTGTGACCTAGAGTGCAAGCCTCTTAACGGAACTCTAACCTGCTCAGGGCCTGTGAGTAGATTCAAGAGATCTCCAAAAACACACCACAACCAAACACAGGAAGTACTGTAGTACAGGAAGTACTGAAATATCTGTCTATCCATCGATCCCTCCGTCCGTCTGTCCGTCCAGCCATCCTTCTGTCCATCCATCCATCTATCTGTCCATCCATCCATCTTTTCATCCATCTATGTATCAATCCATCCTTCCATCCATCTATCCCTCTATCTGTCCATCCATCCATCCATCCATCTGTCCATCCATCCAACCCTACCTCCAACTGTCCATCCATCCCTCCCTCCATCCATCCATCTGTCCATCCATCCCTACGTCCATCCATCCATCTATTCATCCCTCTAACCATCTATCTGTCCATCCATCCATCCATCTATCTGTCCTTCCATCCCTCCCTCCATCCATCCATCCATTCAGCTGTCCATCCATCCCTACCTCCATCTATCCATCTCTCATCCATCCCTACGTCCATCCATCCATCTATTCATCCCTCTAACCATCTATCTGTCCATCCATCCATCCATCTATCTGTCCTTCCATCCCTCCCTCCATCCATCCATCCATTCAGCTGTCCATCCATCCCTACGTCCATCCATCCATCTCTCATCCATCCATCCCTCCCTCCACCCATCTATCTGTCCATCCATCCATCCACCTATCTGTTCATCCATCCATACATCTGTCCATCTATCCATCCATCTGTCCATCCATCCTTATATCTGTCCATCCATCCATCCACCTATCTGTTGATCCATCCATACATCTGTCCATCTATCCATCCATCTGTCCATCCATCCTTATATCTGTCCATCCATCCCTCTCTCCCTTCATCCATCCATCCAACCATCCATCCATCTATCCATCCATCCATACATCTGTCTGTACCTCCATCCGTCCATCCAACCATCCAATTATATTTGCATCCATCCATCCATCCATCCATCCATCCATCCATCCGTCCGTCCGTCCATCCGTCTATCTATCTATCTATCTATCTATCTATCTATCTATCTATCTATCTATCTATCTATCTATCTATCTATCTATCTATCTATCCTTTCTTTCTTTGTTTTGTTGCTTTGCTAGTTTGTTAGCAAGCTAATTACTTAACACACTAGTTAGATAGCAAGCTGACTAGTTAAAGTGTTGGCTATTTAACTGGTTTATTTTAATGTACATGTAGCTTGAAAGGAATTTAGTTCATAAAGAGTAAAACCTATGGCTTCAGGTAGTGTTTGTGTTGCCTGTTGTCCTTGTGCTACTTGTAGTTACATATGTGTACACTAGATGGAACATATTTAGTGTTAGCAGGCTCCAGAAGAACAAGGTGTAAAAGTCTGTGTTTTGGTTTGCAGGGTCCTGACAATTGTGCGGAGTGTCTTAACTACAAAGACGGGCTGCACTGCGTCTCGCGCTGCCCTCAGGGTATCCCCGGGGAGAAGGACACGTTCGTCTGGAAATACCCGGACAGCATGCGGGTGTGCCAGCTCTGCCACCCCAACTGCACCCAAGGGTAAGAGCACCGTCTTCTTCCTGCTGATTTGACCTCGGATTAGATTAGATTAGATTAAATATCTTCTCTGCCGCATGCTTTGTACCGAAGATTGTATTTTGATGACTCCTTAAAATTTTTTAGATGCACCGGACCAAAACGTAAAGACTGCAAAGGTACAAGGTAAGAATAAGAAAGACAAAAAAAGACTCAAGTCTTTTAAAACCAGCCACAAAACCTATTCCGTTTAATAAACGAGCTCTTCTTGTCTCTCAGTGACACGAGCACGTCGATCATCGCCGCCAGCGTGGTCGGAGGGCTCCTGGCTTTCATCATTCTCACTCTGGCCGTGGCCCTGTTAATCAGGAGACGGAAGATAAAGCGGAAGAGAACGCTGCGCAGATTACTGCAGGAGAAAGAGGTTCGGCTCAACACCTGACCCCCGGCCGAAAAAAAACACGCGCTCGAGTATTAATGCAAGAGTAAACTGTAGACTTGAAATGACATGATGAGATGGACTGGAATGATATCAAAACGATATTTTATTTAAAAAAAAAAGAAGATATTTATATAACGGTGTAAAATTAAGGTCATAAGATATGATTTTAAGGTCTTTTAAGAACGTCTGACGATCGTATTCCTGTCGTTACGGTGTAAGCACAAGCTCTGGGTCAGTGGGACATCCGTTGTTTAGTAGTGGAGCTCAGCAGGCCGATAAGTAGGACACAAGTACGTCTCTCTTAACAAAGCCGAGTGTTGTATCGTTCATCACGGGAGAGGAAGCGGCACATTAAGACAGGATGCGCTCCTCACTGAGTGTGTAGAGATGTTTCCTGACAGGACATGTGTGTGTGTGTGTGTGTGTATGTTCTCAGTTAGTGGAGCCTCTCACTCCCAGCGGACAAGCTCCGAACCAGGCGCTGCTGCGAGTCCTCAAAGAGACCGAGTTCAAGAAGATCAAAGTGCTCGGCTCCGGAGCTTTCGGCACCGTGTATAAGGTGACTAAACTTTTTATTTCCCAGGTCACATGACCTGCATGCGATACAGAAGCCTCATACATGACCTCATACAAGTCTTTTACAGCTAAATTAAAATCTACACTGCGTCATTCTGTCTTTCTCTTAAAGATTTAAAGACTGTAATAAATGACTAGTTGCTGTGGTGTAATTGGAATAAAACACATCAGGACTTTTTTGTTCGTTTGTTTGTTTGTTTGTTTGGCTTTCCGTCTGAGACAGTTTATTTCTAGGCTTTACGTCACCGACTCCTTTATGCCACTGGCTCATGAAAGCCAAGCCGTGTGTATGTTTTGAAGTGATGAATGTTCATATGAAGATGATTTAAATCTCTTCACGCAGGGTTTGTGGGTCCCCGAAGGAGAAGACGTGAAGATTCCCGTCGCCATTAAGGTTTTGCGGGAGGCCACGTTGCAGAAAGCTAACAAGGAGATCCTGGATGTGAGTTTTTTTTTTTTTTTTTAAATCGTGATGAAATATAGCATCACGGATTATAATATATGATATAACAGCTTTGATTATGGTGAGGTTCCGTCCATGTATGATGTTGAGCACGTTCATTTACTTGCCCTTGATTAGAAATTCATGAGATACAAGCAGATGGTATATTTAGCACCAGGACACTCTGTTGCTTTAGATGAACCAAGCAGTACACATGTACCCCCTTTCATCTGGCACTCACTCATACTGCTGTGGAATGATGATGATGATGATGATGTTATGATAGTGATGTACTCGACCTTAATATTAAGCACAAATCCATATTGAGATGCTAGTTTAAAAAAAAACAACAACTCTATATTCAACTATATACATATAGTTGAATATTCAAATTCTCAAATTATGTGGATAATAATGATTTCTTCACAACATTTGAAAACTCAGACAGTACTCAGACAGTCTGGGCTGTAATTTGACATCTGTTCGCCTTGATTCAAGAAAACGTGGACTGTCAATGCTATTAAATGTTTATATTTTGCATGTACTGTGTATGTGTGTGTATATATATATATATATATATATATATATATATATATATATATATATATATATATATATAATCACAGCACTGTTGAATTCTCGATTCTGATTGGTCAGAAAGTATTGGTTCATTTTCCATAGCAGCATCCTTGACAGTATGTTGACATTTGTTCTAATACATTATATACGTTTCTATAGTTACAACTAATTGACAGAGACGTGGATCACATAGATACGCTCACATAAACTGAGGCCAACTATAAACAGATTTATATATATATATATATATATATATATATATATATATATATATATATATATATATATATATATAATTTATTTATTTTTTTACAGGATGATGTTTTCTGTAAGGATGTTTTCTTTAGTGTCAGTTTAACCACCATGGGGACGTCTTCAGGACAGAGGAGTTTGAGCTTTCTGATTTCTCAGTAACATGAAAATGTCTTATTAACTTCGAGAGAGGGGGGGCAGAGGTCGGTGAGAGAACGGCTGTTTATAGTTGCTATAGAGTAAGTGAAGTATGACAGGAGCTAATTTACTGTTAAAATTGTTTTATGAACGGATGAGACCAAGATAGAATTTTTTGGTTTAAATGGGACATGTTATGTTTGGAGAAAGGAAAACACTGCATTCCAGAATAAGAACCTTATGCCATCTGTGAAACATGGTGGTGGTAGTGTCATGGTTTGGGACTGTTTTGCTGCATCTGGGCCTGGACGACTTGCCGTCCTTGATGGAGAAATGAATTCTGAATTATAGCAGCGTATTCTAAAGGGAAAATGTCAGGCCATCTGAATCTAAATCTGCTGCACAATGGAGTCACACCAGTTCACAGATATGTAATACTGGATCATTTTCCTCAATAAATAAACGATCAAGTATAATATTTTTGTCTCATTCGTTTAATTAGGTCCTCTTTGTCGACTTTTAGGACTCGTGTGAAAATCTGATGATGTTTTAGGTCAAATTTATGCAGAGAGATGGAAAATATCAAGCAAACTCTCAAGCACCACTGTATTTGAATAAATCTGGGAAAGGCAGAACGCACTATCAGAGTCCGCGCAGAAAACGGCCTACGCCGTTACGTGTCGTCATGTTTCTTGGGAGTTCTGTTTCTGTCCCTCGTCCTTGAACCCAAGAGGCGGAAAGGTCTTCCTGAAGATGAAATATATTAGTTTAAAAGAAAATCCGCTTTGAATAAGAGGATGTGTTTTCAGCGATAGCCTGGGCGGCAGGGTTACTCTGATGATAAGTCAGACATGTAAACACGGCTGCCTTTGAATTAGTCAGAAGAACTTACAGAAGCAGAAATGTGACAGGGAACAGGCCGGCAAATATTAATAAGGATGTGCTGCATGAGGAACCATCTGGAATACACGCCGTTGACTCCCTGATGACTGAAGACGAAAAGAGCAGTTATTTGTGTTGGCCGAGCATTGAGTCTTTTTCCAGAAAGTGACTTGTTTTTAAGTCTAATGCTACGTTTGAGTTCGTTGTGCTTTCCGGTAAAGCTGAATTCCAGCATGACAACACTATTACTGTGAAGATTTGTGCTAAACGACACACACGCGTTCACATAGCCTTATAGTCTATAATTCCTGTCTCAATTTGCTAGCTGTTTTGGGTTTTTTTTTTGGTTTTTTTTAAATAGCTAGCTTAATTATTAGCAGCTTTTTTTTAAAACACTCCTGAATCTGTGGTGCTCTCAGATCTAATTGTTTTCCCCCTTAGCACGTAAATACTGTCAGGTGTGGACAAATGATCAATTCATTAGCTAGCTACAGTGTTCTGACAGGAAAATATATTGAATCTGGCTAGCGTCTCTCTTCTTATGTTTACCAGCGATTTGACTGCGTGTGGTACTAGCGGGCGCTTCTAGCTGTACGTTATTTCCGTTCCCGATGCTGAAAAGCTGCTAATTAATCCACCTAGCAAAATTCATTCAAATGTAAGCAGATGCTCTTTAGCTACGGAAGGAGGAAGTTCACCCCTGTAAGAAGGCATATTGAGTTTCACATTATGGCTACATACCAAATGAAATTTTATTATTTTTTTAAAAATCAATAAAGAGTTCTTTTCTTTCAAGGGCTCCCAGGCTATTCAGGTTCACTAGTGGCATGCTAGTTTATTCGTAATATTAACACACTCACAACACAGGGATGCTAAGCAAGCATGCAGTCTTGCGCAGTGTTGTCTTAAAATGAACTCGCTGCGAATTCTCATACGCTAGCGTTTCTGTGCTTTCAGGAGGCCTACGTGATGGCGAGTGTGGAACACCAGCACGTGTGCCGGCTGCTGGGCATCTGCCTGACCTCCAACGTGCAGCTGGTGACCCAGCTCATGCCTTACGGCTGCCTGCTCGACTACGTCAAGGCGAACAAGGACAACATCGGCTCGCAGGACCTGCTCAACTGGTGTGTGCAGATCGCGAAGGTATGGACAACGGCCTCCATCTTGGATAAGTGCCATTCAGAGGAAGAGCAGAGCCAGACCAAAGCCAATTATCACTTACAGTAGGGTGCAAAAGCCTGAGTCGAGTGCGCAGACCTGGTTATGACCTATTGTACACTTTTTATTTTTTGTTTTAACGCTGGGGTTCAGTCCAGAATGTTTGAAACGATAAAAGGACAATATTATCTTTTTAGGTCTCATGAGTGTTGTTTTGATCCCTGCTTGAGAAATCTGTGCCTAGAAAAGAAAAAAAAAAAGCTGTGTCGCATTAAACGCCATTTGAGGCACATTCATATAATATAAATTAACCAGGGCATGTGAACGGGGGATGCAAACTTTTGAGCTTGCGTGTGGGAAATAATTATCAGTCCAAAAAGGAGCGGTCAAATTTTCCCTGAAATCCATCCTGGATTTCTCATAGTGACTCTGAGCGATATATGAGTCCATGAGGATTCATAAATAAAAAACGATTATCGGAGCAGTTTTTCATCATCGTCATCGCGGGACTCGGATAAAAATATTCGTCAGCAGTTCGTCAGATTTCCCCGATGACCTTGGGAAGGAAATTGATTTCCCCAGTGCTTTAAATATAAAATAAGATACTGTAATAGTGAGGAGAGGAATAAAGCACATTGGATGCCTCATTACGTTTTCAAATCTGAAATTTGACCTGCATCATATTAATCCACATCTCATCAATCATCACCGTGTCATGACATGAATTGTAATATTTGCACAAATGAAACAAAAAACAAACAATTTATTATAAAGGAAAAATGGCCACTTGTGTTATCCGTCTCTTATATCCGATTCCCTCTTTATGGAAATTGTGTTTTGCTGATTATTTCAGGGTATGAACTACTTGGAAGAGCGCCACCTGGTGCACAGGGATTTGGCCGCACGCAACGTGCTGGTGAAAACCCCACAGCACGTGAAGATCACTGACTTCGGCTTGGCCAAACTCCTCAGCGCCGATGAGAAAGAGTACCACGCGGACGGAGGGAAGGTGAGTGCGTACAGTCCTGATGGCTGATTCTTAAATACTTTACATGATGTCTGAGAAACAAGAAGGTTGAATGGATTATGGTTGACTGTGTTTTGGTTTTCTGGCGTAAACTTATCATTTTAAAATTTACCCTAAGTTTGGTAGAATTCATGAGTTTGTATACATATATATATATATATATGGAGTCTGTTCACAATACTAAGCCCCAACCCCCACCTACTCGAGGATTACTTTCCATGTCCAAAATTCTACATCTGGAGGGGGTTTTCTTCATCTTTGAAACCAGAAATTGCTAAGAGAAACCTAGGCTTGATAGTTAAATGGTTAACTCTTGGATTTTGATTGGAGTGTCACTTTAAGATTGGAGAACGATTAAAGAAAAGCAAATAGCAAGAACCTTATTAATGAATCGTTTTTTTCCAATCTGCAGTTCTATGGCTCTGAACCCTGAAACACATTAAACATATTTTAAATTTTTTTTAAAATGATGTATTTTTGGCCAGTTTTCATTTGGTTGAGCTTTTTTTTTTCTCATTCACTCATTCCCCAGCGACGTCTAATGTCATATTAATGAGAAATCCAGTGTAGACGTAGGGGAGACGTCGATATCCGGAATGCCTCGATGCGGAGACTCTGATCTATGAGATGACGAGCATGATGCCGTCGACGGCGGAATTAGCATTAAAATAAAAGCTGACAATCTGTTTGAGCTGGACAGAGTTAAAGGACTTCTTGTAAGAAGGACTCGTATTTAACCCTGGCCGTGTTTCCCGTCTGTTAAGGTGCCGATAAAATGGATGGCCCTTGAATCCATCCTCCACCGGATATACACGCATCAAAGCGATGTATGGAGTTACGGTAAGTAAAGAAATACGTCTCCCTGTAGTGCACGAGTGAAAGAGCAGCACGAGTGAATGTTTTACAGTAATGTACCAATAAGAGGATATTTGTGCAATGTACTAGCAATGAATGTAACTTATTAAGCCATTATTAACATCTCCGGGTCACTTGCTTGGCGTATTATTAGCTAATTGGTTCCTTCTAACGTGTGGTTGTTTCTGGAGGTGTGACTGTTTGGGAGCTGATGACATTCGGGACGAAGCCTTATGACGGAATTCCTGCCAGTGAAATCGCCGGGATCTTGGAGAAAGGAGAGAGACTCCCTCAGCCGCCTATCTGCACCATTGACGTCTACATGATCATGGTCAAATGTAGGTGTTGAAGGTTTGGAGGTTTGGGGTGTGTATCTTCTCCTGAGATAATATTTATAAAGAACAGATGGGATATGTTTAAGGCAGCCAGTGATGTATGATATGATATGATATATGAATTGAAGGTGAAATGCAATGATGTGAAATAAACATGATAGTGAGTACTGCACAAGCATATTACAGCTATATATATATATATATATATATATATATATACACAAACTAAATACAAATATTGCATCATGTTGTTTTTATTGATCTCAGGCTGGATGATTGACGCAGACAGCAGACCAAGATTTAGGGAGCTCATCGCAGAGTTTTCCAAGATGGCGCGAGATCCAAAACGCTACCTGGTCATTCAGGTGAGCTGAATTTTTTTGAGTTAGCCTCTTTTATTTTCATTTGTAGTCCGGCTGATGGATTTATCACCAGTATTTATAGCATTCCTAAGTGTCAGCTCGTATTTCTTAGTCCTGAGACACTAGTTTCCCAGTCGGCTAGTTTCCTCAGAAGCAATAGCATATGAGAAGGAGTGCATGAATATAAACCTTGTAGGCGCTGTTACTATCAGGGCTGCTGTTAATATGCTGATAATATGAAAGGCATAAAAAAACATTTTTGGTCCTGCAGGGCGATGAGCGGATGCACCTGCCCAGTCCCAACGACTCCAAATTCTACCGCAGTCTGATGAGCGGGGTGGAACTGGACGAGGCCGTGGACGCCGATGAGTATTTATTGCCCAACCATGGCTTCTTCAGCAGCCCCAGCACGTCTCGTACACACCTGCTGCACTCTGTGGTAATAACACACACACACACACACACACACACACATGCACATACTCCTAGTAAACTCATCTTACCCTCAAGCATTATGTTGATTAATGTGTGTTATAGTAGCAGAATGGTATGTATATTTAACTTTATAGTAATGGACAATAAACTACCCATACCGCATACTGTCTAGTAGTCAAGTACCCACACACCATACTTAATAGAGATTAGTAAGAGAGTACTAATGCACCAAACTATGGAGAGTAACAATACACTACACGTCATTGTAATAGAGTAATAATACACCGTACTTTATAGTAATACAGTACCCATACTCCATACTTTGTAGAAGTGTAGTACTAATACACCATACTATGTAAGAATAGAGAACCAATACCCCACACTTCATTGTAAAAGAGTAATAACACACCATACCTTGCAGTAGTAGAGTACCAATACACAATACTGTGTCGTAATAGTGTAACAACACACCACACCTCCTTGTAATAGAGTATTATTATAATATTCTTTATAGTAATAAAGTACACAATACTATGTAGCAATAGAGTAACAATACAGTGTAATAATATGCCTCACTTTAAAGTAATAGAATAACAATACGCCACACTTCCTTATAATAGAGTGTTAATATAACATACTTTATAGTAATAGAGAGCTAGTAGAAAATAATATGTCGTAATAGAGTAACAATATACCACACTTATTTGTAATAGGAATATAGGATATAGGAATAGAGTACCATTATATACTATACCTTAATGTAATAAGATAGCCCTACTGCATATTTTATATTGATTTAGTACCCATATTGCATACTGTACAGTTTTGTGGAAGGCCCATAATGTCATTTTAATCAACTATTCTAATACGACTTGGTTTATACGTAGTAATAGAGGATCAGTGGTGCCTGTGTTAGTGAGCATAGCCAGCGGATCCACACTGCATACCGTTAGTAACAGAGTGCTTATACTGTAGCATGTGATATACTCCTTATAGCACCATGATGCTATACGAGGTAGCGTAATAAGATTTTTCAGGTAGTGCGTAGCCACACGTGAGCCTGAGCGCTCTAGTTTGAACGTCTGCTGCAAAAACAGATCTGCTACCTGGCCTGCTTACTTCTGGCCCAGCTTTACGTTCCCACACGTTTCCTGTTCACTCATGTGCTGCCGTCTCCGCACCCCCGCTTCCTCCCAGGTGCCCGCTGATTAATGAGCACTGTGCACTGAAAGAATCACAGAAATGGCCTCATCGCATTTTGGCTTCTTGCCCATTGCGGAGTGCTCGCTAAACTCCCTCAAGCCTTTCAAGTGTGATTGCCTTCGCAGGCAAAACTTCTTCTTGTTCAGAATCGTTCGGCCGAAGGGGGTTTATATAACACAGACTTCGGGCTAAAGCCATTTATGGGCTGGATCTCGTCTTCACACATGGTGGTTTATTTAACCGGTTTCTTTCCTTTACCTCTTTAAAACAAAGAGTGCTTTAAAAAAGACGAACCTCGTGACCTCGTCTTGCTTAAGTCAGGTGGCGTGCGTGTGAAGCAAAGCCGAACCCGAAAGACGAGTTATTATCTTGTCTTCAGTCGTCCATCAGTTGTGGCTTGGCTAAGTATAAAAGCAAATGTTGACAGAGCTAGTCAACTGCTAACAAACTATATGGTTAGAAATATACGTCAGACTGTGCTGTGATCCAAAAGCGAGAAAAACCTGAAAACAATAGACCCAAAAACAAAAATGCATGAAAAGCAAAATAAATTTGTTTTTTTTTTAAATGAGAGAAAAATAAAGATTAAGTACAGTTTGATGGTACAGCAGAAATAAGAGGATAAAATAAACAAAAACAAAAAAAAGAAAGATAAAGAAGGGGAAAAAGTATTAAGGAAATTTTTTTTTAAGTACATATCTGGTCATGTGACTTAAAAACAACTCAATAGATGGGATGATGCAGACTAAGTCCCGTAAATAATTCAGTGCATTTTTGTCACAAACCACAATTTGGTCGGTGTGATTTAACAGCTTTCATGGGATTGTTTTATTAGCACGACTTTTACCGTTCTCGGACTGGTTTGCCGAGAGTACTTTTAAAACAGTAAGCGCAATTAAACTGTAAAATCTTCTGGAGGTTGTTCACACCGCCGTGTTCCTTGTTCTTGTTTCAGAGCCTGAACAGCAGCATCGGGTCGTGCCAGAACAGGAACGGGGTGAGTGATTTATATATTAAAAAGCCCAGGAGCGAAGCGTGTATAACCAAATGTGGACATTTTTTTGCGCTGTACTGTGTATAGTGATGCTCACAGTAGGTGCTTTGACTCAAATTTGATACCAATCAACATCTGCAGACTTTCAGACTGCAATGACTGCGTCTCAGAGGAGATTTAGGGGTTCAGGTTAGGTGTGCTTGCCTTGCATACAGTATATGGGTGGTGGAAAGTGTAAAAACACGCTGGCTTGAGCAGAACTAGAGTAAGTTTAGACGTCCACTTGACATTTAGTGAGTTAGTAGTAGCATCGATCATTCCCTATAAACAGACTGTATATACAGTAAGAACACTCATCAGCTAGTCGAGACCAGGAAAAACAGATGCTAGCTTGCGCTTGCTACCTGACGTTAGTCACATTTCAGGTACTGCGTCGAGTGGAGGTCTGAATTGTGAGAAAGAGAGTCAAAATTGTGCGATGTAAACTCACAATTGTGAGGAAAAAGGTCAGAATTAGCTTTTTTTATTGTTATTTTTTTTTTCTCCGTTGTGGAAATTTTACAAACATTACAAATGTTGTTTTTTTGATTAATACAATCAGAAAATACCTGGCTAGCTAACTTAAGGTTTTCATCAGCTTGCTAGCTTAACTCATGTTTCTAGCTAGCAACGATGCCCCTTACACGTTCTCCTATATCCTGTTAAAGCACTTACCTGGGATATATTTAACACAACAGACAGTCGCTACCGAGCATCAAAGTGACATGTTAAGTTTAATACAGAGCTTCCTATAAAAAGAAATAAACTATAAAACAAACAAATCAAAAGCTCTGACTAGCTAGTCTAGCTCACTCAGCTAGCTAACGGCGTACCTGTGCATGGTTCCGCCGGTCGGATTTCTCCACAGGTTTTTTTTTTTTAGGCTTTATTTTATCTCAAATAAAACAAATGATTTACAATGAAAGTACTCTGATTACAGTGATGCAGCGGGGTACTTTCCACCTCTGGATATACGTATGGGAGCTTTGGAAAACCATTTGACATGGCCGTTTTCTGTTGTGTATTTTTGCTTCTATCCCGACAGCAAGTCAAGTTCTAGCACCAAAAGTGAAAAAGGAGGAAAATTGGATTCAAATGAAATTGACCTCTACATTTACGCTAATATACAAGCTACAATACTGACCAATTTTGAAGGTTACAATTGTTTATAATTCATTCTAGCAAGAAAACCTTGAAAAATACCAACAGAATGAGACCGTTTCAAACCTGGGATTAATAAATATGTGTAGAAATAATCTTGTACTTATTTAATTACAAAAACAACAGTAAGAAGAATATGAATAAACGAATCAATTCATATACAGTGGTGTGAAAAAGTGTTTGCCCCCTTCCTCATTTCCTGTTCCTTTGCATGTTTGTCACACTTAAGTGTTTCGGAACATCAAACCAATTTAAACAATAGTCAAGGACAACACAAGTAAACACAAAATGCAATTTGTAAATGAAGGTGTTTATTATTAAAGGTGAAAAAAAATCCAAACCATCATGGCCCTGTGTGAAAAAGCGATTGCCCCCCTTGTTAAAACATACTATAACTGTGTGGTTGTCCACACCTGAGTTCAATTTCTCTAGCCACACCCAGGCCTGATTATTGCCACACCTGTTCACAATCAAGGCATCACTTAAATAGGAGCTGCTTGACACAGTAAGGTCCACCAGAAGATCTTTAAAAGCTACACATCATGCCGAGACCCAAAGAAATTCAGGAACAATTGAGAAAGAAAGTAATTGAGATCTATCAGTCTGGAAAGGGTTATAAAGCCATTTCCAAAGCTTTGGGAATCCAGCGAACCACAGTGAGAGCCATTATCCACAAATGGCGAAGACATGGAACAGTGGTGAACCTTCCCAGGAGTGGCCGGCCGCCCAAAATTACCCCAAGAGCGCAGCGACGACTCATCCAAGAGGTCACAGAAGACCCCACAACAACGTCCAAAGAACTGCAGGCCTCACTTGCCTCAGTTAAGGTTAGCGTTCATGCCTCCACCATCAGGAAAAGACTGGGCAAAAATGGCCTGCATGGTAGAGTTCCAAGGAGAAAACCACTGCTGAGCAAAAAGAACATCAAAGCTCGTCTCAATTTCTCCCCAACACATCTTGATGATCCCCAAGACTTTTGGGACAACATTCTCTGGACCGATGAGACAAAAGTGGAACTCTTTGGAAGGTGTGTGTCCAAGTATATCTGGCGTAGAAGGAACACTGCATTTCATAAAAAGAACATTATACCAACAGTAAAATATGGTGGTGGTAGTGTGATGGTCTGGGGCTGTTTTGCTGCTTCAGGACCTGGAAGACTTGCCGTGATAAAAAGAACTATGAATTCTTCTGTCTACCAAGAGATCCTGAAGGAAAATGTCCGACCATCTGTTCGTGTACTCAAGCTGAAACGAACTTGGGTTCTGCAGCAGGACAATGATCCTAAACACACCAGCAAGTCCACCACCGAAATGGCTGAAGAAAAAAAAAATGAAGACTTTGGGTGGCCCAGCCAAAGTCCTGACCTGAATCCTATTGAGATGTTGTGGTATGACCTTAAAAAGGCCGTTCATGCTCGAAAACCCTCTAATGTAACTGAATTAGGACAATTCTGCAAAGATAAGTGGGCCAAAATTCCTCCAGGACGCTGTAAAAGCCTCATTACACGTTATCATCGCACGCTTGGTTGCAGTTGTTGCTGCTAAGGGTGGGCCAACCAGTTATTAGGTTTAGGGGCAATCACCTTTTTCACACAGGGCCATGATGGTTTGGATTTTTTTCACCTTTAATAATAAACACCTTCATTTACAAATTGCATTTTGTGTTTACTTGTGTTGTCCTTGACTATTGTTTAAATTGGTTTGATGTTCCGAAACACTTAAGTGTGACAAACATGCAAAGGAACAGGAAATGAGGAAGGGGGCAAACACTTTTTCACACCACTGTGTGTGTATATATATATATATATATATATATATATATATATATATATATATATATATATATATATATATATATATATATATATATATATATATATATATATATATAGCGGGTAATGCTGTCGTGTTTGTCTCAGGCTCTCGTGCCGGTGCGTGAGAACAGCCTGATGCTGCGCTACATCCCCGACCCCACTGAACCCTTCCTGGATGGAGATTTCCAGCCTGCCCCAGGTAAACAAGGGTTAAAGGTCATGCCTGGATATCACCGCCCAACCTGTCTTTATGTGTGCTGGCTTTTTCAGTCCCCTAAGTAATCAGTCAGTGCTAGTGGTTAGGCAGTATCATCGGATGGAATGACAGAGAACTGGTCTACTTGCTTACTCAGTGTTGTCATGGCGCTTATTTAGTGACGGCGCTGTGAGTCATGCTGTCTACGCACATCGCCATTTCCTGAAAGCTTTAACAGCGATCTCGTCATAAGATTATTGAGGAAGTATCACTCTGAACACGTTACGTGAGCAAACATCACCTCACATACAATTTAGAAACAAAAAATAAACAGCGTCACATTTTTTTTATTTTTTTTTTACATTTTACTACTTGTTTCGGAAACATCGCTACATTTCTTTATAATTGTAAGGCGTACGCTTTGTATATATCACAGCAGTTTTACTGATACAGCTAGTTATTAACTACAAATTAGCTGTTTTTCCAGACTCCACGACAAAAGATGCACTAATTAACCATCAGGAACTGGAACCGATATGCTTTTCTTCGGAGAATTTTTCATATACTTTCATTTTACCTTCATACTTGATGTCATTTTAAGCGTTTATACTTTTCTAAGTTGAACTTAAGTGAATCTGTACCTCAGCATCTCTTCATTTATTTAGGATTCGCTTCGATGAGTAATTGGGATTTTTAGGTACTTTAGGTACATTAACTACCTTTGCTCACAGACATTTTTTTTTAAATTCACAGGCTGATCTGTTCATTATATTTTAAGACGACTCTAAATAGAGGATAGAGAATGCCTGTCCTGGACTGGACACGCATCTCATCGTAATGAACGGGACTTGGGAAACGAGAAAGAATCTAACGCACTGGAGGCTTTAAGAACAAATCCAGTATATAGTCCAAGATCAAAGTCGTAACGTGAAAAGGTCAAACAGTCCAGGCAAAATCCCAATCCGAAGAATAGTCAGTAGACACAAGGGAAAGGGAACAAATCTGGCAATAAGAATCACAAGATATAAGGCAAACGAGAAGTTGGCAAGACTTCGCGAGAGAAGATTTAAAGGTTGAACTGGCTTTCTACAGGAAGTGGTTAGTATTCAGGGAATGGGGACCTCTGCTGGTATGGAGATGTAATGTCCTGGGTGGATGTGTCACTCATTACCTTTCTTTAGTTTCCTGAAACACTAAACCTATGTCTCTTTTCTCCAACTAGAATACATGAACCAGAACGACAGCGCTGTTGTATCGGACATGTCCAACCCCATCTATCAGCACCCTGTGCCTGCGACCCTGGACGAGACAGAGGAGGAGTATCTGAACTGCTTCAAAAACCCAGCGACCGTCACTTCTCCTAAGTCCGCCCCCGAGTGCCTGAACACCTCCCAGTCTCGGATCTTTTCCCCCTTCACACCCAGCCAGAAACAACCGAACGGGAATGGCTACATCGCGCAGACCAGCATCGACAATCCCGACTACCAGCAGGACTTCTTTCCGGTGGGGACCAAGCCGAACGGGAACCTCCAGGCCGCCGAGAACTCTGAGTACATGGGTTTGGAGGTGCACTAGCACGCTTCACTAGCGGTCTGTGGACTCTATACGAGCGACATGACTAGACATATGGAGGCAGACTCTTCTACAGTGCTTTCGTGGAGGAACTCTGAATTGCCATGAACTCCTGTCGGTTCATTTGATGTTTTTATCTTTCTTCGGAGCTGGACGGTGTGTACGCCACAAGCCCGTCCGCCGCAACAGACTGCAAATTCTCCGAATTGAATCCTTTCCAGACTAAGACTAACTACGTACGGGATTCGAGCACATCCTCTATCGTCGAACTCCAAGCTTGCAGAACTTTGACAATTGTTTCACACTTGGACTTTTTTTTCTTCTTCCCCGTACCTGTGAAAAGCACTTCGGAAATACGATCCAGGGAACACGTCTCTGGTCTGGAGGTGTGTATCAGGACTGGGATCTCATGCGTCCAGTCAGAAATGTGGATCGCAAGACAAGAATAGAGAGCACATAGCTACTGTTACTATTACTTAAAGAGCAGTTTCTCCATTTTAGCATGTTTTCTCACCAAGATAGGACGAACTCTTTTGACCTCCGTTTTAGCTTTATTTGTTGTTATTTTCTTTTCTGTCAGAAGAGACGTGTTTAAAGATTAAAGAGTTCAAGATGAGCTTAGCACAAGGCAAATTTTACCACTGGAAGGGAACATCTCGTTCACATCCGTTCCTGTTCAAGTGAAATTGATTTTTTTTTTTTTTCCTTCTTTCACTTCAATTTTATCCACACCAGTCCTGACCGACTCATCATTTCACTTCCTGTTTCAGGTTTTATAATGACCAGGGAAAGACATGTTGTGGCTCTGCAGAAACAAACACAATGATACTATATGGTATACAGTATACGGAGCTGAAAACATTGACCATGAAGATGATTCTATGGAATTGAGCAGGTTTGAACGAAAGGCTAAATAAATAACACGTCGGACTGATAATGTACATATTGTCAGACACCCTTCCCCCTCCTCCCGTTCCGACGTTCCGACTTTTCGGTCCCGAATGTGAAAGACAGCCGTCAAAAGAAACTCACGAGCGTCACGTGTCGTACGTCCGGACCGGCACGTGTAGCGTGAACACGGAAGCTGAGCCTCGCGCCTTTTCCTGTGATTCAAAAACAAGACCGCAGGAGAAAAAACTCCAGGAAAATGCTGGAAGTGTCGGTCGGTCTGACGAGCGATAGGTACGCTCACGAGCCTGAGAGACACGGCTGACCTTTTCTGCTACTGCATCGATAACCGTGTGTTATCCGGCATCATACGAACTGTGTACAGTCACACGTGTATCCTTCCCCGTCTGTTAATCGGCTCTTGTGTCGTTGCGTTGTTGCACTCTTTTGAAAGTGTATATTGTAAGACTGTTGAACTGTTCGATTTTTATGGTTGTGCTATGGAAAAGAGAAACGTTTGATCGTGTAGAGTAAGATTCCGGAATATTCTTCAGTTGGGAAAAATCTTTCACCTTTTGTCTTAAGGGGAAAAAAAAAAAAAAAGCATTATTGTTGGAACACTTTCATGTATGCCCTCTGGACTATAATTATTACTTTTAAAAAGTAAACTAAATAAAGTGTGTGTGGTTGTTTTTTTTTTTCTACAGATCTGCTTTCGTCATTGGTGAATTTCTTTATTTATTTATTTGTGTTTAAACAGTAATACAAATTTGATGGTTGAGGTTTAAATAGGATAAATATTGTCGCTAAATATCCGACACTGTATTCAGGCTCTCACTGTGCTCCAGAGATGAAAGTCTCAACCAATCAGGATGCTCTTCAAAGCAGCCATGTACTAAATAATATAAGGAATAAAAACACTAATAAGTGATGGTGGTGATGTGACGCAACTTGATGTGTACATTATATCCGATAGCAGAAATCCCGAATTCCGTTATTCATCCAAACTGCCAAAGACGATCGTTTCTTCATAATTAAAGCGAATTTTTAATCGGTTTATCAAATCAAATCCGTTTATAGTTACATTTAATGACGTGGAACATCCACGGAACAATTTATTTCCTGTTACGACTTATTTTATAGCGGAAACCTGGATATACCTGGAATACCTTATACCTGGAAAACGTAAACGTTTTGTACAGCTTCGACCGTTCCAGAGTGCTGACACTGGAGACTCCTTCCGTGAAGGTTAAACAAACAAACCTCCTCGCAGAAAACTTGGGCACGTTTATCAAAATTCATCAGCAGAATTCTGACCAATCAGAATCCAGGACTACAGAATAAAGTGCGTTATTATGGCAAACATATCCAGATTCATACTCACCTGGCAGAACAAACACCACTGCGACGCTGTGATACAGTAATATTGTAAAGTAGCTTCGCAGACACACCTGATAACGATATCCTGAAACCGGGTCACGTCCTGTTTAAGCAATCAGTTTCAAGTGGAGGAGTAGCGCACAGATCTATAGCTTCACTCGCCAGATCTTAGTTCCCGAATGAAGCGATTTAGCATGTTTAAGTTATAAAATCACACATGCGTGGACGGTCCTATTAAAATAAAATCAATAAAAAAGCATGGACCGTGATTACAGGAAGTGGCTGCTTTTCACATCAGACACGTGGTGTTCTTTTCTTGTTTCAATCCAATGAATAGAGGTGAAATGAGTTGAAGAAGTAAGGGATCGTTTTCACGGTTATGATTAGCTACTGTGCACATTGATTAAAACTTAGAAATGTATCCGATCCGGACAGACACGTTGTTAAAAGTCCAAATGATGTAGAATTCAATCAAATTGTACACTATGTAGCCAAAAGTATATTCTTGCCCAAACTCTTGCCACTAAGTTGGAAGCACACAATCGTTAAGGATGCCTTTGTACGCTTTAGCGGCTGCGGCTCAGTTGGTAGAGCGGGTTGTCCACTAATCGTAGGGTTGGTGGTTTGATTCCCGGCCCACATGACTCCACATGTCCTTGGGCAAGACACTGAATGGCAAGTTAGCGCCTTGCATGGCAGAACTGCTACCATTGGTGTGTGAGTGTGTGTGAATGAGTGAATGAGAACCAGTGTAAAGCGCTTTGGATAAAAGCACTGTATAAGTGTGCCATTTATTTATTTACAATTTCCCTTCACTGGAACTAAGAGGCTCAAACATGCTCCAGCATGACAGTGTGACTGTGCACAAAGCGAGCTCTATGAAGACACGATGTGTTGAGGTTGGACTGGGTGAACTCAAGTGTCCTGTATAGATCCTTGACCTCAACCCAACTGATCACCTTTTGGGATGAACTGGTGGAAAGCCTTCCCAGAAGACTGGAGCTCATTATAAGAGCAAAGGGGGAATAAATCTGGAATGGGATGCTTAACAAGCACATAGCTGTGATGGTCAGGTATCCACATACTTTTGTGCCAATATAGAGTAGAACTCAGCAGTTGAGTTGGATGGGATTTGGCCTATAAAAAACCAACAGTGCGTCTCTGCCAGTCCTGGTGTCCGGTCTCTCTCAGGAAACTAAACTACGTTGTTGAAAGATGTCAACATGGGAATATTGTCAATAATGCTGAACTGTACAAGACCTGCACCGATGGATCCTCATCTAAATCAAATAATATTTTAGCAGCTTTAAAAAAAAAAAAAAAAAAGTGAAGTAGACCTGAATGATTTATGATGTGTTTGAGGTAAAGAGGAAAAACATTGCTCTACACTTACTGAGCGTCTACTTGTGTGTCATTAATGCAGCAGAACACCAGGGGGCAGCAGAGATTTATTTGATACTTCAATAGTCAAGAGAGGAAAATACCCAGAGATTACTGTGCAGAGTAAAGGGTTGCTTTTTGTTTGTTGTTTAATTATTTATGTGAAATCCGGTCATAATTAATATAAAATATATTATTTTTCAGACGTGTTGCGGGCATTAAATTCAGAATCACCTTTTTTTTATTTTAAAATTGTACATTTCATCAGTTTAAACATCTGATGTTTCCTGTTCTATTGTGAATAACATACGAGTTGATGAGATTTGCAAATCCTTGCATTCTGTTTTTAATTGACATTTTATACCGTGTCCCAACTTTTTTTTTTTTTTGGAATTGGGCTTGTAGAAGTAGTGATAGTAGTGCTATAAACACTTTAGGCCAATAGTTCATCTGCAAGAAAGGGTTTCTTCTTCTTCTTCTTCTTCTGACCAATTTACCAAGAACTTAAGCTACACATCACGTTTACTGACAAATGTTCCCCCACAATCACATGATCTCTCACCAGATGAAACCTCTTTTTATGAATGCGAATTTATTTATTTATTTATTTTTACACATTTTAATCCAATTACGAAATACAAACTAAATATTATTCAGAACTTTATATATATATATATATATTTCTAAAAAAATAAATAATAATAATAATAAATAAATAATAATAATAATTCCACATTGACCAATTGACCCTCGTCATAATGAATTGATTAAATACGCCCTGTTAATCGGCTCGGTCCTCAGTGCGCATGTGCGTGTTTACTCGCGCCGCTCAGTGCGCATGCGCGTGTTTAACTCGCGCTGCCCGTGCGCATGCGCAGTTCGAGCGCTGGCGTAATTACAGCCGATAAACCGAGCGCGTCAGTGTCAGTCCTTCTCTGAGCCGCCTGGTGTAGCGCAGGAGGGGCAGACGGAATGGCGCTTTCGAGAGTAAGCTACGTTCTGGGGCTGTTAGGAGTGCTAGTCTTCCTCTCGGAGACGCGGCAGGTGAGTTTTATACCGCGGGGAGGTTTTATTTCGCTGCCGGAGGTCAGGAGTCAGCGTGGCGCGGTTGCGCAAACTTGTGTGTAGTTTGTCTGGGACGGACAGCTCGCGTCACCGGCTCCACCGGCTCCACCGGCGCTTTATGTGGAAATATTAGTATGAAATAAACGGTTCCTGAGGTTTGTTTTATGACTAGACGGTATAAATGAGCCACACGTCTTCACGGGATTCCTCCGGGACGATGAAGTACTCAGTATTAGCTGAAGCGTTAGCTTCTTTTTCGGGGGTCTGGGTTGTATTAAAGGTGCAATACGCGTTTTTGTTTGTATTGTGGTGTGTTTTTTTTTTAAATGTATGATTTCTTCTCACTTGTATAAACAACCTGGACGACGTTTAGACCGGAATGGAAACGATTTAAGCCGCGACCTCGGTGCAAATGCGTTAAGTAGCTGAGAATCCCTGTTTGGGAAACTTTTGGGAGATTCCGGCCCGGAACGCTTGTTTACGTTTGGATTGCGCCATGCCAGCCTATTATATAGGAACTCCTACTTGGCAGTGTAGATCCTAGGGGCTGGGATTCCTTAACATTGGTTCGAGTGTTAAATCCACCTACTTGACTGTTGGGCCTTTTTAATCTTGACTCAAACAGATTAATTTAATCCAGTTTATGCACCTTTTTTTTTTTTTTTTTGAGCGAGTCCATATTTGGTTTATGTATTCGGTGCATCGTTTGGCGAGACAAACACTTGGTTTCCATCAGTGTTGTGAATTTGTTAACTGAAGATGTGGGTTTTTTTTATTTCTATTTTCCTCTTCCTCCTTTCTGTGTGAGAACTCTTGACTACCCAAATTACTCAGCTCTGGGCGGAGCTCCTTCCACTGGCATCCTCGCTGAATTCGGCTCGGTGTCTCATCAGTCACTGTCTCGTCAGCTGATCGCTCTCACACAGCGACACTACATTCTTCTTCAGACTTATTGTGCTTTCGAGAGAAAACTGCACCCAAAAAAAAAAAAACCAGTCCTTTTGATCTCGGTATGAACTACGGACCGGGATAATATGATTGCCGAATCAGACGAGATCGGATCTTCTTCCTGAAGGTGTTCTTTGCAACAAACGTCTCATCGTGTCAGCAGCTACTGTTCTGAGACGGACGTTTTTAAATCCGTTTAACCTGGAGCGTCTGCTGTACGGTCTTCCATTCAAGTCGTTGCTATAGCAACGGTGACTCGTTCGATAAGGAAGTGCATTGTTTTCGCGTGACCGTCCAGGCTGGAGCGTGGTATTCCGATCATAACGCAGAGATCACTTGCAGACAACTACGTTTCATTTTATTACTGAATGACTATTTTTAAAAAAGTTTGCGTTTACGTCGTGGAACATCTGAGAGACAAGTTGGTTCCTGTTCTTACCTACATTTTAGCTGTGGTTGTCATTTCCTCACCTCTCTCTCTCTCTCAAAAAAAAAAAAAAAACGCAGCCTGTCATTTTGCAGAGAACCCGGTCAGCTCAAAGTCCTTCGTCCTGAAGTGTCCAACCGAGACTCCTTCTGTAAATGTTAAATGTGTCCTAATTAAAAAAATAAAAAAAAATAACAGGTCACCTGATCGATTATACTCTAGGGTTTGCTTTGTTATAAATAATTTTGGTTTGTTTTTAAAGTGGTATGTATCGTGTTGAGTCTACATCAAGGGGTGGGCTGTGCAGTAGTAGGCAGCATGTGAAGTCCATTCTCGAAGTTGACGTGTTGGAAGCAGGGAAAATGGGCAGGCGTATGAATCCGAGTGACTCTGACGAGGGAGAAATTGTGACGTCTGGACGACTGAGACGTCGGATCTGAGCATCTCCAAAACTGCAGGTCTTGTGGGACGTCCCTGTTATGCAGTGGTTAGTACCTGCCAAAATTGGTCTAAGGAAGAACGACCGGTGAACCGGCAACAGGGTCGTGCGTGTCCAAGGCTCGTGGGGACCGAAGGTCCGCCTGGTCCGATCCCACAGAAGAGCTACCGTAGCACAAATTGTGAACGATGACATGGCAGCCCAAATCATCACTGACTGTGGGAACTTCACACAGGACGTCAAGCAGCTTGGATTCTGTCTCTTTCCACTCTTCGTCCAGGCTCTGGGAGCTTGATTTCCAAATGAAATGCAACGTTGACTTTCATCTTCCCCGTCATCGTGGTCGTGGACTGAACCAGACCGAGAGATTAAAGCCTCAGGAAACCTTCGCAGGTGTTTGAAGTTAATTAGTTGATTAGAGTCTTCTCAGGTCGACGTTTCTGTATTAGAAATTCTTTATTCTGATATTTTGAGAGATCCCAGGACTCCTCTTGAAACCGTGCACATTTGGGAAACGTTATTTTGATGGCAAATTCTTGACCGTTTTTGTGACTGGGGTGAAGTTCATATGGCTTAAAAAAAGCGGTCAAACGAGTCGACCGAGCCGGCTTCGCTGACTGCCAACGCGTGCTGTTTGCGTAAACGTCTGGTCACGTGACAAGGCTGAGAACATGCAGAACTCTGCAGATTCAAAAACCTCTTCTCTAGCTGAGTCAGCTCCTGGCCGAGAGCTTCAGGAGCGTCACTTCTCCTAACGTATTCCGTCTAGTCTTTTCATTAAGAGCCAGTTGTGTTAAGAGGAAATCGGCTCGAGGCATGTTATCTTCACAGTGCTGATCGTTCGGACACGTTATGTTGTCAGCACATTTTGTAGAAAGCTAAACCGGATGAACTGAAACAAAGAGCAAGCTCAGGCTTTCCCAAACCAGGAGCGTGTCAGGCAGGAAGCCACAGGACTGGCGAAACCACCCGGGAACGCACCCTGGTCAGGTTTCAGTACGACTCCAGTGTAGGGCTGGCAGCATGACGATACTGTGTCCATCTCCTGATAAATTATGTCACGATGCACTGTTTTGAACGTGGTTATTTTATTTATTTATCTAAGCACCACTCCAGTTATGCTGGAATCTCCTCGAGAATCTCGCTGCATGTCATCGAATCGCTCAACGCTAAGCCTAACGCTAAAGGAGGAAACGCATGTCGGTCATCACATGTTCATGAGTTAGGATTTCATCAGGCCAGCTTTCTCTTTCGAAACGAGGATCACGTGGACAAATGAGTCGAACGCCGTGTGTGAGCACTGCGACGCCGTGTGTGGGTTTTTCTGTGTGATCTGTTGACGTTGCTAGCTTCGGAACATCTGTGGTACAAAGTCATTGTGTCCGAAGCGTTGCGGTTAATATTACCTGGTTATTACAGGTTAGCGAGACCACAAGATGGAGGTCGGACAGGTCCTGTAGGTCTGATTGATCTTCGTTCCTCTGACACGTAACGGTCCTTCGTCTAGCGGGTCTTCCTGATCTGAGCCTGTTGGTCTGGTTCTAATAGTCTACACGTAGGCCTACGCTGTAGAGTTAAGAACGCGCCGGTGTTTTTTATTTTAAATTTGCTGATGAGTCAGTGCACCAGGGAAGTTTCCTGACTCTTGATGAATGATCGCTCCATATCGTGATACTCCCACCACCGTGCTTCCCTGCGGCCTTGAGGTACTTTGGATCAACGCACTACCCTTCTTTCTCCAAACGTGACGAGCTGAAATACTCCCGAGCTGAAATACTCCCAAACTGTTTTGTTTTTGTTTCGTCTGACCGGAGTTTATTATTCCAGAAGAGTTTAGATCACTTATTTATTTTATTTTTATTTTTTTCCCTCTCCGTCTTTGTCCCTGAGAACTTCAGGAAGCTCCTTCAGCATGATTGCATGAAATCTTCCCAAACAATGGGCAGTGTCTTGTATAATGACACCAGGTGCAATTTTCCTGAGGATATCTTTTTCTTCCTTGTGCACGAGATGTTTGCACGCGATGGATTTTATTATTTTTTTAATAACAAACAAAAGCATCCGAATATTTATTTCCTCTTTAGTGTAATTTCCAGAAGCTCGAGTTCTTGTTCTAAAGGTTATCTTCCGCAATCTCTTTCAGGGGCTTTTACACTTAAGTTCAACATGTGTACCCGGGGGGGGGGGTTGGTTTACCTTGTGACGGTGTTTTTCACGTAGCACACGAGATTCTCGACGAGAAGCACAAATCCATAGGAACGTTTATACAGGTCTCGAATTTTACAAACAGATGCTATCTTGAATTCTAGTTTGCCTTCTAAGTACTTTCGTCAAAATAAGAAATTAAAAGTGGAACTGAAAACAAAACCCACACACTCCTAGGTGGCGTACAGTCCCGCTGCTGTAGACGCACACAGTCTGCATGATGCTTTTGAAGGCGTGCCGCCTCTTCAGCATCTGCAGTGTCACGGTGTGTTTACTACATCGTCTAAACTACGGATGGACGATATGACGCAAATATCACCGTCACAAGTGTTGCATTTGCAGAAAGAATTGAAAGGATAAAGAAACCTTAGGTTAATGAGATTTAATTCCTCGAAAAGGAATTAAAAAAAATATATATATATTTTTTCTTAATGAAATATTTGGGAATTACGCTAAGGGAAGGGGGGAGAAGGTAAATGAATCATATGAAAATGAATAAATAAATCAATGAAGAAAAGGGGGGGGGTAATTTATGGACAGTGTATATATTTTTACTGCTTTAAAGCTGAATGAATTTGTACTGCTTGGAGTTTGATTGTTTGAAAATCCTGTAATACGATACCTGCAGCGTCTCCCTCAAGTGTGTTTGTGTGGATATTATATCCTCATATCGTCCACCTCTACACCACAATACTACTACAACTGAGAAAATGTCAGCGTTTTTTTTTTTTTTTTTTAAACAGTTACAAAAACTCTCTCTCTCTCTCTCTCTATCTATCTATCTAGGCTGAGGCTCAGCATTGTATCTGGTACGGGGAATGCGGAACCTCTGCTCTCCTCCCAGATAAGAAGTACAACTGTAACTACACAGGACCTCCTATACCCCTGCCTAAAGATGGACAAGACCTCTTACTGGTATTTATCTTTCTCTTTTTTTTTTCCATTATTCAGGCCTTTGGAGTAGCCGCTACGGAGAAAATGGCAGCCACGTGGATGTTGGACACCTGGTTTGTAGAAGGGGTTTATATACTGAACATGCCTCTGATTTGCTGTACTTAAAAATCCACCATCGAACCGAGTTTTCATGTTCGCAGCACTTTCCTACGACTCTAGTAACGTTAAGCCTTCGTGGGAACGTTCTCTGATTGTTGGAGCTGTTTAACACTGTACTATTAAATTATATATATGAATGTGTATATAATGTATATGAGTAATAAAAATGTAAATCTCATGAACCTATTGGACTCTGCTTGGTATAATGTGTAGTAGCTGTTCTATTAAATGGTGACTTTTGCCTCAGTGTTATCTTTTATTTTACTTATGAAAAAATCAAGTTGCATAGATCTATATCCATTAGGTGTTGTTGTAGTGAGATGTTCTTGTTGACTATGTTGACACCCTTATAATTAGCTTGGGTGGCTAAGTATGCATGGGGCTTCTCTCTTGTACTGTTCTGCCATGAGGGGGGACTCTAAGCTGTTACTTTCAGTACTTCTGTATGTAATCCGTGGCTGAATGGGGCGATGTGGGATTTATTATACTACTTCGTGCTGAGCAGGTTGTTTTTGCTGACTTTATGCTCTTGTGTGCAGGAACTTTGCCCAGGTTTGGTCTACGGTGACCAGAGCGTCTGCTGCGACACCCAGCAACTGAAGACGCTGAAAGACAACATCCAGATACCGTTACAATACCTGTCCAGGTTTGGATACCACCTTCTTCCACGTTAAGAGAACCGAGTGTAATTGACCTACATCCATCTGTGATGACCGCTTGCTGGCGTGAACGACTTTATGATGCTCTCGTGACGCGTTTATGAGCTCTGGCCTTTTCGGTGAGGCCGAACACTTGGTGAACTTGGTTTTTCATCCACGTCAGGTGTCCGGCATGCTTCTTCAACTTCATGACGCTGTTCTGCGAGCTGACCTGCAGCCCGCGGCAGAGCGTGTTCCTCAACGCCACCCAGTTCACGCCCGACAACGGCACCAACGTCGTCGAGCTCTCGTACTACATCAGCCAGGACTTTGCTAACGGTGAGAAAATCGGACGGTTTGGTCTGAAGTGTGCCGAGAGCGGCTAGTGGTTCTCACGTGCTTTTTAATGTAAACACAACCATTTGAGTTTTAGGAAATTTGACACTTGGACAAGTTAGTTCCTGTTCTCACCTACATTTTAGCTGTGGTAAAGTCACTTCCTCATTAGTGTGTCTCCTTCTCTTTTCTCTCAGCTATGTACAATGCGTGCAAGGATGTAGAGGCTCCGTCCAGCAACGTGAAGGCTCTTAGTTTGCTTTGTGGCCGAGCCCCCCGCCCCCCCCACACCAAAAAAACAAAAAAAAAAAAACAAAAAAAAAAAAACCCCCCTTTTTCCCTCCCCCTCCTTTTTTTTTCCACCCACACAACAACACAACAAAATACCCCTATAATCTTTAAAAAAAAAAAATATAAAAAAAATAAAATAACGTCGCCCCCCCTTTTTTGTTTGTTTCTTGTATAACGGATCAGGTTTGGATGTCCTTTTGGAATTTTTCTCGCCTGGCGAAATCGTGTAAAGTTCCATTTGTCGTTCGTCTCCAGGTAATCCGCCCTCTGGAATGAGCTTCATGAAGAACCAGACGTTCGGCTGCACCGAGTCCCTGGATGACGGCTCGGCGCCGTGCTCGTGTCAGGACTGCAGTGCTGCCTGCGGGCCCTCGCCCGTCCCTCCGCCCGTCCCTCCTCCGTGGACCATTTTGGGCTACGACGCCATGGTCTTGATCATGTTTCTCTCATACGTGGCCTTTCTTTTAGTCTCTGGCGGCGTGCTGGCTTTAGCGTGGTGCTTCAGGTGAGGACGAGCACGTGTGGATCACCGTGAGTCGTAACTGCTCAACGTGAGCGGCTGATCCTTTCGTTTCTTTCCCTTTTTTTTTTTTAAGGAAAAGGAGCATCACGTCGGAGTACGGCCCCATCCAAGACAGCAACGAGCCTCTTTCGCTGAACAAGGACTCTGCTAGATCATCCAGTAAGTACCGACACGTGTCACGTAGCAGGTTTCCCAGAGATCACGCCTTAATGTTTCATTATGCTCGGTGATCTTCCAGGGTTCTTGTATTTGATTGCAGAGAAAGTTAGAACAGCAGCTCTAACAGTAATTCAGCTGCACTGCCAGTATCTGCCCTCAAAATGGCCGACACCCTGATCGGTGTCCCGAATTAGGAAGCTGACTGAGACGCACGCTGGGACTGTATGGCAGGGGTTCCACATGATGATAAACAAACCCAAGAACCATGAGGTTACGTGACGTGATTGTGTGAAGTTTTCAGTAACAGGTCTCTCATGGCAACCAGTCAGTACGTTCTTCACCGCAGGCCTAGATGGAGGTTATTCGAGATATGAGTTTACAGCTGCTATAACACAAGCGATCACCTGAGCGAACTTGTTTTGCAGACATTCCACGTCATGTATAACTATAAACACATAAAATAAAATTGACCTTTTAGTAATAAACTTAAAAAATATAATTGTTGGTAAATTGCTCTGGAGGATTCAAACACTTCTGTTGTGAGAGTTCACTTCATGTCAGGCTGCGTCGTAAAACTTCATCGATTCTTTTCCTCTAACAGCCCCCCCCTCCACCCAAGCTTCTCAGCCGTTCAGTCGGTGTGATCAGAACCACTCCTCTGTTTTCTCGCAGGCGGCGTGACGTGTTGCGAGTCTCTCGGCGAGCGCTTCGAGAACTTCCTCCGTCGAGTCTTCAGCTGCTGGGGCTCGTTCTGTGTGCGCTGTCCCCTGCTGGTGATCTTACTGAGCGTCGTGCTGGTGGTGGTCTGCTGCATGGGCTTGAGGCACATGCGCATCACGACCGACCCGGTGGAGCTCTGGTCGGCCCCTCACAGCCGCGCCAGGCAGGAGAAGCAGTACTTCGACGAGCACTTCGGCCCGTTCTTCCGCACCGAGCAGCTCATCATCACCACACCGTGGACCAACTGGTTCCAGTTCGAGTCCACCACCGGGGACAATATCCCCTTTGCGCCCATCCTGAACATAACTCTTCTCCATCAGGTGAGGAACCAATGCTGGCTGACTGAACAGCACTTATCCTACCCCCAGTTCTTCTTATCCACCTTATCATACCTGTTCTTCTCTTCTTCCCACCAAGATTCTGGATCTCCAGACTGCGATTGAGCGACTGGAGGCAGACTTTAATGGAGAGAAGGTTACCCTTCAGGACATCTGCGTATCTCCTCTGGCTCCCTACAACAACAACTGCACCATTCTGAGCGTGCTCAATTACTTCCAGAACAGCCATGAAGTTTTGGACCACATCTTCCGTGATGAGTTTTACGTGTACTTTGATTATCACACGCACTTCATGTACTGCGTGAGGTATGCGATATTTTATCCCTTTATTTTTATGTAAACGTGTTCAGTTGCTTCTTATTAACGGCTTGAGGGAAACCGATCGAAGACGAATAAGTCTAGCTATTGATTTTGGGACAAAAATAATGGCACCCTATTAAAAGAGCAGTGCGTGTACGTGGTAGCTGATGCGCTGCAGTGGCTGAGCTGCATTACTGGAAGATTCCGCGCAGATCATGCTTAGGGATGGTCAATGTTTCTGTGCTCCTCAGCCTCGCTGTAATGATCGATGCCATACTCTTGTCACTTCTGGCCGGTTTTTATTAACATGCACATAAAGCATTCCCGAAACTTCTGACAGGAATTCAGTTTAGTCATGTTTTATAGAAGCATATAACACGGCTTTATTAGTAACTGAGACCGAGGGTCAGTGTGATTCTGCTGTTTCTACTTTTCCCCTTGCGTAATTTCTTCAACATTTACGCTTGCTCTAGTTCCCCGGTAGCCCTGGATGACACGGGGCATTTCCACGACCCATGCATGGGCACCTTTGGCGGTCCCGTCTTCCCCTGGCTGGTCCTCGGAGGCTATGAAGGTCAGGAACTGTTTATGGCTTTGTTTTTATTTAGACTTCCATGTTGTGAAATTGGTTTAGAGGCAAGTACACGGCTAGTCGAACACTTTTATACTTGCACTACATCACGAGAAACATTTCAGTCGGGTGTCCACAAACTTTTGATGGGACACCCGCTTTATGTAGTGATGTCTCGTTTACTGTTGAGTAAACGGCGCTTTTTTCTTTCTTTCAGGTACGGCGTACAACAACGCCACTGCGCTAGTGATCACCTTCCCGGTCAATAACTACCTCAACGACACGGAGAAGCTGGGCAGAGCTCTCGCTTGGGAGAAAGTGTGAGCGATCTGACCGTGTAGTCTGTGTACAATGCGTTGTTTGTGGTTTCTAACGATGTTTTCAGTTTTAAATGAAACCTCACGGGTGCGATAGTCTCTTCGTTTTTCCTACTTGTACAAATAACCTGCGAGATATTTAGAACGTGATTTTAGACAGACAGACCCAGATATTTTTAATTCAAGTGGCTGAGAGAAACCCACTTCTAGTCCGTGAGCAGTTGAGGCTTGAAAGCTCTCGTCAGTTCGTACCAGAATATAAACCACAGGCCTACCGCAGTCCTCGATTTAACCTGCACGTTCCTCTTTTCTGTTTCTCTCAGGTTCGTCGGCTTTTTGAAGAACTACAGCAACCCCGACCTCGTCGTCTCCTTCAACTCGGAGCGCAGCATCGAGGACGAGATCAACCGGGAGAGCAACGGCGACATCGTCACCGTACTGATCAGCTACGCCACCATGTTCGTCTACATCTCCCTGGCTCTGGGGGACATCAGGAGCTTCCGTAGCGTGCTGGTGAGACAGTCAGCACTGGCTGCGCGTCGACGTCTGGTTGCTACGTTTGTCCTGCGGATGAACGGGTTTTTACCTTGTGGGTTTTTTCAGGTGGACTCGAAGATCTCTCTGGGAATAGCGGGCATCCTGATCGTATTAAGCTCGGTCGCGTGTTCTCTGGGCGTCTTCAGCTACGCCGGCGTTCCCCTCACCCTCATCGTCATCGAGGTCATTCTTCTCCTTCCGGCGGCGGTGCTGGCCGGCGGGGGGGAAAAAAACCCCCCCCCCCCTCCCTCCTTGTGGGGGGTGTTTTGGACATGCATTCAAAAAAAAGTTTATCATACCAAACCTTCAAGGGGGGGAGTGTGAAAGGGGGGGGGTGGGGGGGGGGGGGGGTTTTTTTTTTTTTTTTTTTAAAAGGGGGGGGGGGGGGGGGGGGGTCGCATGCTTTTTGCACCGTGCTTGCTTGTTTTGGAAGAGGAGTAGTAAAAACTCACACAAGGTTTCTCTTCTTCTTTTGTTCATATACCCGAAAATACATCCAGTACTGTATCGTGTTTAATGTGGTTATTTTGGACGTAAGGGAAGTCATTTCTCGACCACCGCAAGCCTGAAATCCTACCAAGTTGAGTTTCCTTCACTGGTGAGGGGTTTTTGTTTTTGCGATACCTAACCTGAGGTTTTCATTAGCTCGGTGACCCAAACGTGGAGGGATCGTCTTTGGTATCGGTGTCGTATACAAAAGCAGCTTGTTTTTGTTTTCCTTCCACTGAAGCTCAGCTTCCATGAATGCCCATGTGACTTTTGTTTTGTTAGATCTGTAATTGACTTTCTCCACCTCAGTTCTTTGGGGTTATTGACCCGATCCATTTATATCCATGAGCTAATGATTTTTCGAGTCGTGCTCGAACAAAGGAACAAAAACATGGCCGATACACTTCAACTCGCTTTGTTTTGTTTGGTCTGGAACTCGATCAAGAAATGAGAGTTCACTCGCTTCCCAATGGTTGGGTGGTTTTGGTTTATTTGTTTTTGTACGTGCTGAACTTGCCCAGAGATTTGAAATGCCTACATAAGATGTTGGTCGACTCTTCCTGTCTTGAGTTACACCAGAATATGAATCATGGGCGTAAATGCACAGTTTAATCGTGAGATCTTTTTGGCGTATTGACCTCAGCAGCAAGAATGTGGTGACGTCAGTCGATTACCTCACCTCTCTGTGTGTGTGTGTGTGTGTGTGTGTGTGTGTGTGTGTGTGTGTGTGCGCGTGCGTACACAGAGAGATGAGCGGATGGAGCACGAGGAGCTGCATCAGCAGATCGGCCGTATCCTCGGAGACGTCGCTCCCAGCATGTTCCTGTCCTCCCTCTCCGAGACCGTCGCGTTCTTCCTAGGTGAGCTCCATGTTTTAGAACCCGGCATGCGACGAAGCGTCTGCGGGGTTTTCCCGAGTCCGTAGGATGTTCTATGTCGCACGACTGGCTTTAAAAAGCATTTGAAGTAACAAAGCGGATCCTTTACACTGTTCATTCATTATTTTCTACAAGATGAGGAATTAAAGCGGTGTATAGGGTAGTAATGTACTTTACATGCAGGCGCTGGTTCGCGCCGTGCCGAGCTGTGCGGGCAGGGTTTTTTTTTTCGGAAACGTGTGCAGGGAGGGGTGTACCTCGGTACCTGACTTGTCTTTCTGTGCAGGAGCTCTGTCCCACATGCCAGCCGTGAGGACGTTCTCGCTCTTTGCCGGCTTGGCTGTCTTTATCGACTTCCTGTTGCAGATCAGCTGCTTTGTGTCCCTGCTTGGTCTGGACATCAAGAGGCAAGAGGTGAGGGTCTCAGTGATGCAAACACCCAGAGCAGGTGTGTTAAAGCCAATACTGCCGATGTCTGCCATCTCTGGGACTGTTAATCAGTGTCCGACTCTGCAAACCAGTCTTTGGTTTTTATTGCTGTTTTTGTATCCTTGTGACTTTCTATTTCCCAAATTGTATAGAGCTCCTTTCTCAATCAATACTGTTTACAGCTTAATTTTTATAAGTTTAATGAAGTAATAATCTATTAATACCTTTTCAGAGAAATCGGCTGGACATTCTGTGCTGCATCAAGCTGCCTGACAGCCAGGAAGAGAAAACCGACGGGATCCTTTACCGCTTCTTTAAAAAAGTCTATGCTCCCTTTATTCTGAAGGAGTGGGTGCGCCCTCTGGTGGTAAGTCTAACGTGGTGTCGATCAACCCATCCCAGAAAAGCAGGATCATTATGTAGTACATCACTGTGAATTAAAGTAAAGAATGAGGTTGTGTGTGTGTGTGTGTGTGTGTGTGTGCTTTCAACCATCTGCTTGATCTCCTCGAGGTTGCCGTGTTTGTGGGAATGCTCTCGTTCAGCATAGCGGTCACTGACAAGGTAGACATCGGACTCGACCAACAGCTGTCCATGCCTGACGTGAGTCTTAACACTTCCTGTCATGATTAACACATTCGCGTCCACGAGTCTGAGCGAGCGCACGCTCTGCTTTGCCGACATGTCGCGCAGGACTCGTTCGTGTTGCACTACTTCGGGAACCTGACCGAATACCTGCACACGGGCCCTCCGGTCTACTTCGTGGTGAAGGAAGGTCACGATTACCGCACCTCAGAGGGACAGAACCAAGTGTGCGGCGGCGTGGGCTGCAACAACGACTCGCTTGTACAGCAGGTCTACACGGCATCGCTCATGAGGGACTAGTAAGTGACCCTGACTCATCGATGCCGGTCATAACGAGCAACACGTGACCTTTAAACACAGTTTATCTATGTATTTATTCCCCTCCTCTCTCAGCACAAAAGTAATGGATCAGCCAAGACGTGCTGCTTCTTTAGCTTCGCACTGAATGTGGTGTTTAGCATCTAGCAGCTGCGTGACTAAATTCTCACACGCACGCACGAAAGGGCGGTTATGCTTCCTTTTTAACGAGTATTTCAGTCCACACCAGGTGCGTCAGTGGTATGAGTAAGACTCATGAGTAAGTGTTTTTACACACCATGAAGCTTAAAACGATCATTTAGTCCTGATTGCTGCGTCGCGACGTGTTTATACGGTAGTGACGCAAGCCGAAAAGAGAAGCGTACGTGTTTCATTTCCTCACTGTCTCCTGTCATGATTAGTCTTCGGAACGGTCTGTAGCAGAACAAGACGTGGCTTTGCTGTAGGACGACCAACAAAGTGCGCGCATGTTCATGAGGCTCGACAGTCACTTCCAACCCAAAAACTACCAATCACCTCATTACCCTGGCCCTTTTAATGATCCTCTCCAATAAAATGTAATTATCATATGGAGACGTGTTGAGGGGAATTGATTTATTTATTTATTTTTTTCTTTCCCTTGAAAGTCATTCGTGGAAATGCGAGTCTTTTCACATCAGGTGGAGTGTGACTGGGTGCGGTTAGAAGTTGTACCTCAGCTATCCACCAGAGGGCCTCAGAGTGGTTTGAATTAATAAAGCTTCCTTTATTTATTTATTTTTTTATTTAAAAAAAAAACAAACAAATTTTATACAAGGCTATAAAGCAGTTTAGGTCCAAATATTACTAAGCCTCGCACGCTCTTTTAAAGAAATCCGAACTGACCTTTTGTTCCTGGTTGGTGTGTGAGTGCTTGGTCAGATTGCGCAATTTGTTCTAATCGCTGAGAATTTTCCACTAAAGTGCAGCGAACTGACTTTATGAAGGTCACAGTTTAAAAAAAAAAAAAAAAAAAAAAAAAACCTTCACATTTCTGTGTAACATCGTCTCTAAGCCAAATGCATGACCCGTAGTGTGCGTTCCTGCCAAAAGTTTTGGGACACTCGACTGGAGTGTTTTGATCTGAAGGTGTATGATTTTAAAATGTTTGAAATCGGTGTTGATCAAAAATATAATCGTGCCGACATGAATTTCTTTCATTAGACCGAAACTCGCATTTTTGTTTACAAAAGTGTGCATTTATTTACTTTATTTTTGAAATGGATGACCGAGCGAAATATTTCCAAAAAGCAGCCGATAGTCCAGCGTCGGTGTGCACTCTTTTAATCCTGTTTAAAAAGCATCTGGGGTGGTGGTGGGGGGGATTCCTCAAGAAATCGATTGAGAACACCAAGAATACATTTCTGGAAATTCTAGGCGAAAAGAGCATCAGTTTTGAAGATGCAAAATTATGATGATTTTGATTTTTCTTTGGGATTTTTACATAATTCCCATAGCTCCATTTGTTACTCCAGAGTTTTGATGACACCCTTCAGGAGTGTGTAAACTTTTGAGCGGTAGTATAGTTGTACCAAGTACTGAAAAGTAAACCTCGACGTTCTCTTGGCTGATGCGCTACAGTTGTGGGGAAGTTGAATGTGGCAGGCGTTTCGGTCCATCATGGCCGGTGTATTGATGACGACACCAGGTTTGAACGGGGCATAAAGCTAACGCTAACCCTGCTTTACAGCTCCAAGATCAGCACGACCCCGTCCTCGTGGCTGGACGACTACTTTGACTGGGTGAAGCCCCAGTCGTCCTGCTGCCGATACTACAACGCTACTGGAGCCTTTTGCAACGCCTCAGGTAAACGATTAGCCACAGAGTCAACATGCCTCCGGGACGTAGCTGCCAGGGGTCATGGTGAAAAGCCGAACCCGTGTGGTTATCGGATTCTTCGCTGGGTTTAGGTGCTTCGCAATAATGTGTTTTATGGGACGTTGCTCTTAATAAAAGAGAGGGCAAGATTTATGTTCGAGATGAAATTAACATGACACCCGGTCTAAATCTCGAACGAATCGACTGCCTTTTATTTACCTGTACTTAAAGAAAATAGAGAGCGTGTTCCCTCCTGAATCCTTTTTTCCACTTTTATAGTAGAATATCCTCTCTCTCTCTCTCGCTCGTCTGTCTTTGTGTGGCCTGACTTCTTTCATGCCCAAATTTGGGCGCTATGACACTTAACCTATAGGAGCTGTCATGATTGTTTGCCGTGTGTGTGTGTGTGGCAGTGGTGGATCCTTCCTGTGTGCACTGCAGACCTTCGACTCCCAGTGGCAAACTGAGACCTAATGGCACTGACTTCATGAAGTTCCTGCCAATGTTCCTGTCTGATAACCCCAACATCAAGTGTGGGAAAGGGTCAGTAAGACTTCATTTATTTATTTTCTAAGCGAAGCCCTAAAGCGGCAGCTTTTTACAGCTGAAAGGACCATCTGTTATCGATGTCCTGATGACAACCTCCTGGTTATTCGCACTGATCACCGGGGGGACCTTCAAAGGACTGACTCGTGAAACCAAACGAGTTCTGGTTTGAGTTAAGCGAGCATTAATATCCCTGCTGTCCTCTTGTAGAGGTCATGCTGCATACAGCACCGCTGTGGTCCTGAAGGACAACACCACCGACGTGGGCGCCACCCACTTCATGAGCTACCACACCATCCTGAAGACGTCCGCGGACAACATCGACGCCATGAAGATGGCCCGAGAGCTGGCCCAGAACATCTCGCTGTCCATGGGGCTGGAGAACGAGACGCACGGCGTCTTTCCTTACAGGTACACGCGGTCCGGACGTGACGAACCAAGTCGCAAAGACCACACGAGAGAAGTGTGTTGGTCCAGGGACCTACAGTGTGAACGACTAGTGTTCTGGTCCCGATTGCTCGCTCGTGATTGGTCGGGACTCCTGTCGGCTATTTCTGTAGAAAAAGGACACTGTAGGCAATGGGGGCGTGGCTTTGTGAACATGGGTGAAAATTGGCTCGAGGAGTGGGGGAAAAAGCTCATTACTCATAACTGCCGTAGATCAAAACCTTTCACACAGATTTGTGCTTTCGAAAAACCTTTTTTTTTTTTTTTTTTTTTTTTTTCTCTCTGCAGAAACTCTGTTCAAAGTTAAAAGGTCTTCCGATGACCCGTTTTCTGCTGCGAGTCATCGAGTTTTGCACAAGACCTGACATGATCTTTGCGTATAACCTGTGCGGTGTTGTAACACGTCAGCCGTTTTAGTGGGAGGCCTTTTTAGAAATGAATAAAGTACATGTCCGTTAGAAATGTAGAATTGCTAATAGCTTGAGGTATTGTTGGGGGTTTTTGGGGTGGGGGGAAGAGGGGGGGGGATGCCCCAAAAAGTAGCCGCGTTTAGTTTTGTACACGACTGGAACTGAAATTCAAGAAGACAAACTCGGGATGTTGACCGTTTATAGCACTCCCTTTTTATTAATTTATTGTATGTCTGGGTGAATGAGTGGGGAAAAAATCCTCTAACAAAATGATTCCCCTCTCCTCGTTGTATTTCTTCCCTGTCCCGACAGCGTATTCTACGTGTTCTACGAGCAGTACCTCACCATCGCCCACGACACCGCGTTGAACCTCGGCATGTCCCTGGCGGCCATCTTTGTGGTCAGCGCCGTGCTGCTGGGCTTTGAGCTGTGCTCGGCCGTGCTCGTCTCGCTCACCATCGCCATGATCCTGGTCAACATGTTCGGAGTCATGTGGCTGTGGGGCATCAGCCTCAACGCGGTGTCGCTCGTCAACCTGGTCATGGTGGGTTTAAAAACAAAATGTCTCGGTTAAGCCCAATGTTTGTGCAGTGCCTCTGATTGTTCCCCTTTTTCTCAGCTCTGTGGGGGGATATTATTGGTCTTGGCGTTCCGATAGTTTTGGAGGGGATCGCGTAATTGGCTATTAAACCATATTTCGTACATGTGTTTATTCTTTGCTCTTGGTGTGTTGTGTTTTAGAGCTGCGGTATATCGGTGGAGTTCTGCAGCCATATCGTGAGGGCGTTCTCCATCAGTACTAAGGCCTCGCGGGTGGAGCGAGCCGAGGAGGCCCTGGCACACATGGGCAGCTCCGTGAGTGCCTCTTATGTGTAAACTTAACCGTTTTCCTAGAGGAAATTCCTGTCGTTCCTCTTTTATCTGCTTGAACTCGTGTGCACGGTCGTCACGAGGGGAAACGCTTTCCGAGTAGCAGTTGCGCGTCCTCTGTCCGTAGGTGTTCAGTGGCATCACGCTGACGAAATTCGCCGGGATCATCGTCCTGGCTTTCTCCAAATCGCAGATCTTCCAGGTCTTCTACTTCCGCATGTATTTAGCCATGGTGCTGCTGGGAGCGGCTCACGGTCTCATCTTCCTACCGGTGCTCCTGAGTTACGCAGGTACGTCTGTTTTACCCTGAACGTTGGTGAACGACGAACTCTAGTAGTTTATAGTGGTCCTCTTTTGTCCATATACGGCCCCCTCCGAAAGTATTGGAACGGCAAGTCTATTGTATTCGCTGTATGTTAAACACTTGGGGTCTGGGATCCATCGAAAGATGAACACGAGACGACGGATCGGAATTTCGGCTTTCTTTTCCTGATGTTTACATTTCCATGTGTTCGACATGCTACCGGGGTTTTGTTTTTTTTTGTGGATCCGGCCGTTTTTGGCAAGTGATTAAAAATATTGGAACATGACTGTTTCTCGCTGACCAGGTGTGCCCTGTTAAATTGATCGTTTAAAGAAGCATTAACTCCGAATGTCTCTCTCGGTTCGAGGCCCCGAGTTTTGTATTTGACGATGGAATTTGTTTTAAAAAGGATAAACCAACGTGAAGATCAGATGAAATTCTGAATCTATCGTCTCGTGTTCAATTTTTGATCTCAAACCTAAATGTTTTCAGTGTGTAGCGAAAACGTTCGAATTTGCCGTGCTGTTCCAATACTTCTGGAAAGGTGCTGCGGAACATCCACGGAGCGCTTTTTTTTTTTTAAATTATACCAGCCCTTACTTTGAACTCTTTTGTGGTGAAGACAAAAAGGAAACCACAGCTTGTCGTAAAGCGTAAACTCCTCTGTAAGCAAAATTTACAGCTGTATCTCGGACCGTTACTTACGAAGCTCTGACACTGGAGACTCCTTCCGTAAGTGCCGAACATTTCCTCGCTAAAGCCATAGCGACATGCACGTTGTATCGTAGCGATCTCGTTCAAATTAAAAACCCCTGGCTTTTCGGAATCAAAACTCCGACGGCCTCGCGGTATAAATCTGAGAGACAGGAGTGTATTTTGATTCTCTAACGCCCGCGTCTTCGTCCGCAGGTCCGTCTGTGAATAAAGCCAAAGTCCTGGCGGCACGCAGCAGGTTCACCGGGACGGAGCGCGAATATCTGATCGCCAAATGACCGCACCGAGGAAGCTGAACCATCACCTCACAAGGGGCTGTGTTGGTAGAGCAGCTTCTCACAAACACACTAACGCACACACACCTCGACTAAGACTTTAACTCAGGACTCCTGCTTGGGAGAACAAAATAATAATAAAACGGCTTGTGTGGTTATGGGGAGTTTTATTTATTTTATTTTATTTTTCTTTTCTTTCCACTTTGGGATTTTGTTTTGGTCGATCCCTTGCAACGGATCAGCCGGAAGCCATGACCGCATCTGTGTTCAAGCTACGTTTATAACACAGAATTACAAACATGCGATATTTTCTTGAACAAAACGCCACTGAGAAGCATGCCAGATCTCTCGGCTTATTTATTTATTGTGTCCGCGTTTATAATTCGTCAGCCTAATTCCAATAAGGGGGCGTTTTACTCCTTCTGTCCGAACGAACATGAGGAGTCATTTGGCTGAGAATTTATTCTTTATTATAGTTATAAATCATTTTGATTTAAGCATGCTGCACATAAAAAAAAAAAAATTAAAAACACACCAATGGTTAATTTATTGAATTGTTGGAATTAGATATTATTCACATGGGAGAACACCCCCCCTACCCCCCCGTCCTATTCTAATTACTCAGCTTTGAGGGATCGGCATTATAATACTACATAAGAAGTTAACATTCCCCGAAATGGGTTCGTGGGCAGGATTGGACTCGGTACCCTTGCACTGGATGTAGAATGACCCCGGGTCAGGATTTGCCAGTTATTATGAAGTGCTGTGTCTTTTTCTAGAACAGCGTGTTCTTGTACCTCATTTCCAGGTGATCATGAAGTTTAAATGGAAGATTATAATATGTTCGTGAGGCATGTTGCACAGATCACCGTTGCGTGTTTTACACACGCACACCACCGCGACCCGCTGTGGCTGCGCTTACATGCTTTAGCGGCATAGGTCACGCCCTGACGGAGCCGTAAGACTGACGTGGCAATCGAGACGACGTGACCTCTCGGAGAAATGTTACTGTTGAGACACAGCGTGTGTGGGAGATTGTATTTTTAACTTTGAAATGTACTGAATTGTTGACTGCATTTCACTGTCGATAACACTTTAATATTGTATGATTTTTTTTGTTTGTTTGCAATAAAAGCATGCTACTAATTTGTAGTTCTTGGATTCATTCTCTCTCTCTCTATTTTCCCTCATTTGGTTTTCTCAGCCACTTCGTACACTTGTGCTGAGGTCATGGTTTAAACCAACACTTATCTATTTACCATTTTCCAAAAAGAAGCCCTAACTAAACTAAGTGCCCTTTTTTTTTTATTATTTATTTATATTTTTAAAATAAATTTATCAACGTTGAGTTGCTTTCACACGATCAGAATTAACTGCCGCTCTTTCAAGAGTCTGAAATAATACTCTCCTGCTGTCTTTTGCTTCTCAAGTACCTCTAAAATGGCTTAAAAATATATAAATATGATGACGCTCGATGGTTTAAATATAATCACTTTGGATTGAAAAGCTGTTTATCTTGATTCATATGTTGTAATGGGGGGTGAGCAGTCACTTTCCTTAATACAATAATAAAATTGTTTAAATAGACAGTGACACATAATCAATTTAACGGTGGTTTCTCAGCATGAAAACTGCTGTGCTTGCTAGGCATTGTGGGTAAACCCTACGTACACACCCTTGGCAGCAAACCCTGAACGCCACACCTCAAAGATTCCTAGCTAATGATGTTGTAAGAACAGCAGTTATGCCTGAGATTTTTTTTATTTATTTATTTTTTATTAAATTATTTTTTTTTAACCCAGATCTCCTTTTCAAGGGCTTTCAACCCTGCCTTTAGTAACAGCCTTCTATTTTTAGCCGTTTAAAGAGGTTTGCCCCGTTTTTTTTTTTTTTCTCACATCCTTTCTTTTGTTTTCTGCTCAACCTCATGGTGGTGCTCTGTAGCTGTATGGAAAGTATCTGCACCAGCATGCACTCAACACGCTCCTTCTGTTTTCCGTAGTCTCCACTGACCCAGTTTTATGTAACCTACCTTTTGTAGGTCTGGGTTTTTATTTATTTATTTATTTAGTGACCATTGTGACTAATCCTTTTTTTTTTTTTTTTTTTTAAACCTGGGAAATGAAACTTGTGCTCCACCTGGTGCTTTTCTCCCTCGGACCCGTAACCTGGTGTTTTTATTTCGTATCTGTTCGATTGTACTGTAACCCGTGAGAGAACAAGCAGCAGACTCGTGCTATAATCTCTTTCTTTATTTCACTGATCCCATCGGTCAGTTCCTCTTTTATTAATATCAGATATTTCTCTCCTTTGGCAATGGGGGTGAGGGGACGAGCTTCAATCCGGTCTTCCTGTATTGGCAGAAGGGAAGATTTCGGTTCCCTTTTTTTATGTGTAAGCTTTTTGCCTTGGCAAGCTCGCGTGTCCTGAATGAGAATGAGATTGGAGGGGGGGGAAGAGATGTCTACCGTGCATACATACTAATGTTAATGAAGGGCACTGTCTATCGTTTTTGTCTTTATCCAGAACAGGATAATCTGTCCAGGAAGTATTAAACACCGCAGTACTCGCGACTAAATAAATGCGAGTGTATCTAATTCAATTCTGAACGTTTTTACAGATTCTGCATGGCGTCTAAACCGACCTCAAGTGTAGTTTTAATCTAGTATCGCTCTAATCAGTGTACTGTACACGTGCAAACCAGTGACTAAAACGCCCCGATCTTCTGCCTAAAGGTGGTAAATGATTTATTCTGTGATCCTTCATTTCTCTCCTTTTTTGTCGTAGGTCTCCGAGATGTCACCCGAGACTCTTTAACATGGTGGAAAGCGCTTCATTAATTACCGAAGCCCTGTACGAGTCGGTTTATCCCAGCAGTCGGCGAATTAAACGAGCGATTAAAGCGGCACCGGTCTGTCAGTGTTCGCAGTGATGGATAGCGCCGCAGATGGCGCGTTCATCTGACACGTCGTCGGGAGTCCGAGTGTACACCGGGATGAATACGAAACGCTCGACGCCGTTCGTGGTACGCCAGATCCTTTTCAGTAGTCACAAAGAACTGGGATTTCCACGGTGTCCAATCCAGCGGAACCTGCTGTGCAGAGAGGCCTTGACAGGTCAAATTGGAGAACCGTGTTCTCTCTACGTTGTTTGGGAAAACTGTTAAAAGGCTAGATCTGCTGAAGACGCCCGCTTTTTAAAAAGACTCGCCGTTTCAGTCGTAATTAAACACTTGGGCAGACTCTAAATGTGTTTGGCATTCAGGGATGTAAAATTGTAATCCAGCACTAGGGGGTGTAATGAGCAAATTCTTATCATAAGTGAAATGTTTATATAATTATCGAAAAAAAAAAGGAACGACTGCTGTATTAAAGTGTTCACAATTTTTTTTATATATTTATTTTTTTAAACTGTTGTGATTGTTTTAGCTAGGAGATTTGCTCATAACTCTGTGTACAAAAGGACTATTTTAAGAATCATTCACAAATTAATAAGAGGCCTACCCCAAGATGGTCACACCTCAATTAGAGGCTACTAACTCATTGTGGTTTTTTTTTTTAAGAATCGAAATTGTCATAGAGATTCAGGTGTATCATTAATATCGAATCGTTGCCTTAAGAATCTAAATCGTATCGTAGTTGATTCAGTGGTGTCAAATATCGAATCGTTTCTTAATCGTATCGTAGTTGATTCAGTGGTGTCTATCGAATCGTTTCTTAAGAATCTAAATCGTATCGTAGTTGATTCAGTGGAGTCAAATATCGAATCGTTTCTTAATCGTATCGTAGTTGATTCAGTGGTGTCTATCGAATCGTTTCCTAAGAATCAATTGTATCGTAGTTGATTCAGTGGAGTCAAATATCGAATCGTTTCTTAATCGTATCGTAGTTGATTCAGTGGTGTCAAATATCGAATCGTTTCTTAAGAATCAATCGTATCGTAGTTGATTCAGTGGTGTCAAATATCGAATCGTTTCTTAATCGTATCGTAGTTGATTCAGTGGTGTCTATCGAATCGTTTCTTAAGAATCTAAATCGTATCGTAGTTGATTCAGTGGAGTCAAATATCGAATCGTTTCTTAATCGTATCGTAGTTGATTCAGTGGTGTCTATCGAATCGTTTCCTAAGAATCAATCGTATCGTAGTTGATTCAGTGGAGTCAAATATCGAATCGTTTCTTAGGAATCGAAATCGTGGCGTAGTTGATTCAGTGGTGTCAAATTATCGAATCGTTTCTTCGGAATCGTATCGTAGTTGATTCAGTGGTGTCAAATATCGACTCGTAGCTTCTGCTGTGAACCATTCCCTAGTACACTGTTTAATCAGCGTCGTCTTTCAGATCTGCAGAACAAACCACCTAACGTCTAAAGTCCAACAGCGATGAAACCCTTCTGGGGCGAGCCGTCGTACGGAAATTCTAGCACATCTACTGTAACCCACCTGTTGGTGTCTCATCCTTTTGTTCTAACGCCACGTCCTGCAGTGTTCTGTTCCTCTGATCACGCAGCAGTTTGCCAAGACGAGCCAATTTTATTTCTTGGATCATTTGATTTAATTCTACCTTGTATTTTCTACTTAAGTTTTTTTCTTTCTTTCTTTTTTAAATCCGTTTGTAGTGGTGGAATGTCTGCGGACGATGTTTTCACTCGCGTTAGAGCAGCTCTAAACGTTCAGATCCCCCTGATCTTTAAATTATTGATCTATTTCGCAAGCCAGATTCACATTTAATGGAACGGCACGGTGTTTCCGTTCAGGTTTGCTTTCACGTGTAGGTTAAAGTACACTCGAGCTGCCTTTAATGCCGCATGACCTTAACCAGATTCCTTCCGTGTCCTTTTTTTTGTTTGTGCGTCGCAGGTTCTTGAGTAGACGAGGTCGTCTGACAGCAGGCCGAGGCAGCGGGCGTTGCGTGTCCGTCTCGGGTGCAGAACAGAAGGGATCAGCTTCACGCTGCAAGCGTCTCCCTCCTTTCTTTTCCGTTCGAGAGGTCGCGTAAACGTGCGGCGCGGTGCGTCGCCTCGTTCAAAGGTCAAGCGGTAAATCCTCAGCACCACGTCCGGGCTTGTTTACAAACGGGCCCACCATCGAGTCACCATGGAGGGGAAGGAGCTAAATCGCTACCTCAGCCAAAGTGACGATCGCCACATATTTGCTTACAATGAGGGTCACTGATGTGACCATGACTCAGGAAAGACCCTCAATAGAGCCCGATTATGGCGGTCCGAAGGGGGATTAGTGGCTCAATGGCGGCGGTTAAGCCAGCTCCACGGCCGCGTGTGTGTTTTTGTTTTGATCGCAGCGTGACTAACGCAGTAATGTTGATCTTGGCCCCGTGTGTGAACCGTCCTCTCGTTATGCATCAGCGCTTTGAAGAGACCCGTGCGCTCCGTGTTTACGTCTGCATCCGAGACCGTGATAACGCCTGCGCTTGTTAATTGATACGCAGGACGGATTATCGCTGCCGTAAGCCAGTAAACACGTCTCCGCCTGACGCGGTGCGATTCAGACCTCGACAATTATTAACGAACGTGCCGGTTTCAGTGTCGCTCTCCGTGACTCTCTGCTCCGAGGTCGAAGTGCGGCGCGGGCGCAGCTCTCGTAGGATCCGGGGTGTTTTTTTTTTTTTTGTTTTTTTTCCATGACTAAGCAAAGCGTTAAATCCTCAGCGTTTCAGGAAGCAAAACACTTCTGTATTCTTAGTTGACGTGAAATTCATCTATCCATCCATCTCTTCTCCATACCGCTTATTCTACACCGGGTCCGGCGGAGCCTGCTGCTGATCCCCGGACACGTTCTCACACGCCAATCAGCCTCCATGTCTTTGGACTGTGGGAGGAAACTGGAGTACACGGAGGAAACCCCTAAAGCATGGGGATAACTCCAACTCCAAACACACACGGGATTCGAACCCCAGACCCCAGACGTCTAGCTTTGGAGATCTCGAGCGCGAACGAGCGTTATAACCTGCAGATACACCGATTTTAGATTTGGGAATTGCTCCAAACAGGGTCAAGGTCACAGCAAGGTCGAAATGTCGTCTGACATGGGTCCGTTCACGTCCGAGGTGCACGTTAAGGGTACTTCTGGCATGAGTAACACCTAGACTTCGTGTTTGACAACGATCTCTGGCTTTGTGGTGATTTATTTTAAAAGATGATCGATCAGAAGCTTCTATTGCTTGATGATGATGATGATGATGAAGAACAGTGCAGGATGTCCGGTGAGAAGTCATTCAGTACTCGGTGTATATAACTCCCGACGTCGTCTGGTTAAAGTAGAACGGAAGACCGTTGCAGTCAAGTGGTTAGATTTGGTATTTTTAAACGATGCCACCGTGAGTCAGTTTCATTCTGCCGCTTGACACAGATTTATTTATTTATTTATTTCTACCGCGATGGCTTTCCTTCCCGTCCTCGCACTTCAGTTTCATCAGCGTTGGTAATGCCTGTACTCTATTCCCTGTAACGAATGATTTTACATACGATTAGATATATATATATATATATATATATACCTTTTTTTTTCTTTTTTACCTGTTTATTTCTGCATCCAAAACACGTACACAACGCTCTCCACGTATCCCAAACGGTAAAGAGGAGCAACGTCTCGTAATTCGCGCTCCTCATCCTCGGAGCCGTGCGAACTCTTCCTTTCCTACGCCCCACGGATAATCCTAAATCTCACTCCAATCAAGACAAAACTACCGATTCTCCTTGCTTTCTATCTTTTCTTTATTTATTTAACAAGCAAAACAGAATATTTACACAAGTGTTTCTCTCGTGTTTTTTTTTTTTTGCAAAGGTCCTCAGTTGACTACGGAAATAACAGCTTAAAAGTTCTCGCCGGGAATCTGCGATCATTCAAATGTACCGTATTTCCTGGAATATAAGACGCTCGGAATTCTCGCTAAGAATAGAGGGAGGGGGGAAAAAAAAAACCAATCAATACACGTCGTTTATGGTTATTGAACCTAACGCAGACGCCTCGTTCGGTTGAGTTTTTGTCCTGTTAGTGTTGCGACAGTTCAGCTCCGCGTTGCTTCCTGAGGCTAAAACAGACCGAGGAGAAACTCTCGAGTTGGGTGTGTTTAGTTTTATTTCAAATAAAATCTTTCTTTTTTTTTTCCTCAATAATAAAATTCACAAAGTGTTTCAATCCTAAGAGTACGTCGTAAATCTGTTGAAAACGTTCCGGTGGGGTAAAGAGGACTCTTGAATGACTCGGACGGAATCGTGGACGATCCTAAACGGCAGTCTGTTGGTGTTTTTTTTTTAAAAGCTTTAAAAACGTCGCATCGGCAACATCGCAACCGTAGCGACGGGGTCAACTCCGCCCAACTTTTCAGCGTAGGAATTCCGTAGCACGTTCCTCTCGGCGCTTTGCTCAATCGGTTTTAAAGAGACTCTTGGCGCTAATTAGAAAAAAGGTGGATTAAAGTACTTGTTTATTGTTTAAGGCGAAAGATTACGACGTGACTCACGGTACAGTAAGCGTTTCGTTTCGTATTTAACGTGAAGTTCATTTACCACGTGAACATGACGTGTAACCTTTGGAAGTTGCTGGAAAACAAACTGGATCGATGTTAAAGCAAAAAGTGTCAAATATCGATGTGAATTTTCTGTATTTAAAAACAAAAACCGTAAACGAGTGTCTTATAATCCAGAAAATATGCTAACCGATTCGTCACGGTTAAACGAAAGTCTGAAATGTGCTCGATCGGCCACGCGGAAGTCACGTCATGTTGTGATTAAACAATAACGATCCTCAGGTCTGTAAGGTTTTAAGCGTGACCAGCTTAAAAAAAGAGCAAGTAAAAGACTCGACAGCGTTGCCGGACCAGTGAGCTGTGGGAGTTGGGCCGGGTGTTAATACTGCGTAGGTCTTCGATACACCGAGCGCTGTAGTAACGCACCACACACACACACACACACGCGCGCGCACGCACGCACACGCTCGCACGCTTCCTGCTGACTCGACATCTTCAGCGGCGTCGTTCTGCAGTATGACCTTTCGTACACATCTTCCCTCCTCCAGCGTAGCACTAGAAACGTGCCGAGAGTCCACTCTAACATAGAGCACGGGGACAGGAACCGCGATGGCAGCTCGTCACACCACCACATCTAGTTTCGGTTGTTTTTTTTAAAAAAACGCCAAACCAAAAAAAATGTTTTTAAAAACCTCAAACACGACTGCTGCTCGGAAACAATTTTAGTGAGAAATGTGGTCATGACGACGACGATGATGGTCCTTGACCTCTAGCGTTCTTGAACACCCATCAGCCCCCCCCTCCCCCCAATTCCCCAAAAGTGCAAAGTTGTTTTTTGTTTTGTAAAAACGTACGAGGTCCTTCTAAAAAAAACAAAACAAGAAAACCCCCAAAACAGTCATCGTCATCTTGAGAAGTTCAGTCCATTCACAGGTGGATTTTTAAGGCTATAAACAATGCAACATGCAACAGCGTCCCATTCGGGCGGGGCATAGAAGTGAATGCAGTGAGGAAAGAAAGAGCCACAATGAAAAGGATGCACTAAAAAAAAATAAAAAAAACTCCACTACAGTCACTGCAGAAGCTCGGACACGAACCAAACAGTCGTTTCTAAGTCTATAAAAAAATTTTTTTTAAACTGCGCAGGCAGGCGATCAGATTTCCAGAAACTTTGGTTGAAATATACAGTTTTCTTTCCCTCCCTTCCAGGGGAAAAAAAAATATCCAGGTTCAAAGAGTTGGTCAGGTGCATAGAGCTTCTCTGGGGGTCAGATCAGGAGAGAGAGGGAGAGACTCACAGAGTGTGAGAGAGAGACACAGAGAGGGGGAGAGAGAGACACAGAGAGGGGGGGAGAGAGAGAGAAGGGGAGAGACATACACAGAGAGAGAGAGAGAGAGAGAGAGAGAGGTCTCTCCTGACGATGAGCTGCTGCTAGGAGGTCTGCAGGAGGCGTCTGTAGTGTGGCATGACCTCGTGCTCCGGCAGATGAAGGTTGAACTCTAGCGCCACCAGCACGGGGAACTCGAAGGCGATCAGCTCGCGCCGGTTCACCCGAAACCTCTCCTCCAGTTTCTGTCGAGCAAAAATACCACCGCTTATTTATTATACAGCAGCCCTCGAGGACCAAACACCGAGGCATCATGAAAGTTGCACACGGTGGGAAAGATCTAACTCGTGTGTGTGCGCAGTTCAATCTGCTCTGTGCTGTTGGCATCTCTTTTCAATTTCAGCTACATTAACGTTTATGGACGCAGACGTGAATCGTCTTCTCGTTCCGCTCCGTTACTCTTGGATCAAAAAGGACCTGATGTTTTTCCCGACAAATGATTGTACGAGATATTTCACGCCGGTTGGGGAAACCGAACCGCGCCGCTGAGAAGGAGAAAGAAAGAAAAAAAAGAGCTCTGTAGATCTTTAACGCGAGTCGTTCTGAGCTAAACTGAGCATGAAGGTTAATCCAGGATCAATCATCAATCAAGAATGCTTTAGTGGGCGTGGCTTAAAAGGAGTCCTGCAGCCAAAAATACAGAGGCGTCCCGTAAGTCCAGCGGCGCAGGGTTAACGGAAAAGGAAGAAAACGGTCCGAGCTCTGATCGGATTTTAGCTCTGATTAGCTCCAAAAATGTGCAAGATGTGAATGAGAAAGTTTCTCATTATCTTATCTAATCTAATCTAATCTAATCTTCGAAACAACGACGCTGTCGAAACGTGCGCTTTCGAGGAACCTAGCCCTCGGGCCATGTACGACAAGCACACTTACGTCGATCAGGAGCTTGACCTCGTGCTTCTTGAGGTCTCCGCCGATCTTGGCCGCCAGCAGGACGCAGGCTCCGGCGCAGAGTTTGCGGTTCTGCTTGTTGAGTTTGCCCTGCAGCACCAGCTTCTCGAAATACACGAAGGCCATGGCGACGGTGGGCTCCTCGAAGCCGCACTCGTCCTGAGCCAGCTTCCGGATCTCTCGCTTCAGGCTGCGGCACACACAAGCGGACGGCAGACATCAGACACCAGCGCCGCTCGCGTACACCCGACTACGTTACGCGATACGACCCGGTGCCGGTCGGCTTTACCTCCTGATCTTGCTCAGCGTCAGGCGGATGTGAGGGAACTTCTCCTTGAATGTCTCGTTCATGTCCTTCTTCAGGTCGGAGGGCTTGACGTACTCGATAACCGTGGTCTGCATGGAAGCACACACATGGCTGGAGATGATCACGATCTAGTCGACACGCTAGTGTGGCATCTAACGACCAATTCTCATTTCAAACCATTTGGTATTCGACTTGTTTTGTCGGATATCGTCTATCCGTCATCGTCAAAAATCCACTCGATGGAAATCAAGCCCCTCCCCCACACATTTTAAAAGCGCAAACCGTTTTCTTCCCAATTTGGCGACGTAGTTGTAATTAAATAGTTCAAAAACAGACGTGACCGTTCCAGGCCAAAGGGCCGTAATGTCTCCTCGGAGACCAAACTCCCGGTTCCCGTTAGACGCTCCGAGACTCTTGAAGGTTCGCGATGTCGGAGCGGGCCTCGTTCACCTCTTTTTAAAAAAAAAATGTATAAACCGAGAGACGGTCCAGCGGAGACGCCATCGGGACACGGAATTACAGAGGAAGCTTTTCTTCCTTCGTCTCTTCTGTCGAACGGGATCATCGTCTTCGTTTCAACGCGGCCGCGACCAAAACCCCGACAAATAGCAGAAGGGAAAACCGGCGCGTTAAAAACAGGGTTCGAGAGCGCGGTCTGGGAAGCGGATCAGAACTAAAAAAAAAAGCAGTGTGTAGGAAAAAAAAAGGAAGGGGGGGGTCTCCTTTTTAACAGCTTGAATTTTTGAAACGTGTATTTTTAGACCGTCGAACTGTGGTGCCGTGGACGAAAACATGCACTCTGTCCTACTAGCCGTCCTTCATGAACACGATAGGAATGGTCATGACTTTAAATCAGCAATAGAAGGAAGGTGGAAGGAAGGGGGAGGGGGAGAAGGAAGGGGGAAGAAGAAGGGGGAAGGGGGGGCAAACCCTTGACAACCCTTGACAGGAGTTTTTGTTCGAGCACAAGCGTGCTATTCAGCCCAAAAACAAAAACACTGCCAGCGCAGGGAACAGAACCGGGGAGTCCCGTATTACGTAAACGCGATAAAGAAGTCGTTTCCGAACACGCAGACGTGATAACGCGCGGCGCCGGAAGACAGGAAGAAAGCCCGGACTCTCATAAATCGGACAAGTCACTCGGTGCCAGTTCACGGATATCTTTCAGGAGGTCACGAACACGGGCGTGTCTGAGGAGAAACGAAACGCCGAGACGCGTTCTGTCCTCCGTCAGAGTTCCGTGCGTCACTGAGCACCAGGTGGAGTTCCTCTGCTTTTATTTAACAACAGTGAAACTTGCACGAGGACTTTCTGTTCCGTTTTTTTTTTCTGTAATCTGAGCTCCGAGGCCTGTGGCAACCACGTGCAAAGGAGAACTTCACGTCAGGACGGAAGAAGTCTGGATCTCAGACGTGCTGCGTCGTGCGGTTGGGTCCGAGAAGTTTACTCGAGACTTCTCGAGTTTCGCGTCTCATTTGAAATGATAACTACGCTCTCTCTCTCTTTCTCTCTCTAATTATATATATATCAGATCTACCCGATCTACACACTACAGTGTGATGTTGAACGTGTGACCGCAGGACAGCGACGGAGTGAGTGCGTATCTGTGTGTTAGGGCGAAACCCCGGACTCACCATGTAGGAAGGAAATATGAGCACGCGTTTATGTTTTCCACATGGCCACTGAGGGTCGTCCAGGAGGTTGGGGTCGTAGTCCCTGAAATCTCCCGCTTCGTTCCCTGCGGGTCATGACAGAGCAAAATAAACATCTTCAATAACCGAGCGTGGGGAGGGGGAGGGTTCGAATCGTTTATAAAAAAAAAAAAATACTTTTTCTGATTGGTCAGAGAGGGACTAGTTTTCTACGGCTGCAAATCAGATCACGCTTTGTTTGTTTGTTTGTTTTTACGCCGCTCGCTCTAGGACGTTACGGTTTCTACGGTAACGGCCCGTACACGGGGACTCGTATGGCGGCTGCTCGACGTGATCGAAGACCGTGTGTGGATTTCTTTCGCAGCGACGGTTGTTCATAAACAACCCAGAGACCTTTTTATCTGGGAATCGAAGAGGGCTCGGGGCTGTTTTTCGCGGCGTTTGCTCGATTTCGTGTTTCGTTTCTGCGATCGGAAAAACTCGCGGAATCCTGCCGTGACTGACCGAGAAAAACGTCTACTTGTTGACATGGGGACGTTTCCTGGAAGGAGGTTTTTTTTTGGTTTCTCAGTAACGTGACGGTTGTTTATTGTGCGTGTCGACTTGACGAGAGGTAACAATAGCTATAATCGCACGTCCCCACGTGTTCACGTCCTCCTCTGTTCATCCAGCTCTCTCCATGATCCACGCATTAAAAACTTGATCGCACTATTTTAGATTTGAGCTAGAATCTCCAAAAACGAAAGCGCAGACCTCGCAGATCCGACCTCGACGTGCGCGTCCTTTCTCGTCTCGTACGTCTCCGCGTAACCGAACCTCTGAATGACCTTCCACGAGCAGACCCTTGTTAAGCCGGGAAATGAGACGGCGGTGAGAGAAGAAGCTGGCACACGCACCCGTGTCGAGGCTGCTCTGGTGGCTGTTGGCGCGCGCCAGGATGAGGCTGCGATGGCTGGCGTTACGCGACTGAGAGAAGGACGAGGTCGAGTCGATGGTGTTGCGCCGGCCGAGGACGTTCGTCGGGTAGAGGAACTGCATGTAGGACACCGTCTGTAGAGGCACGGGCGTGTGAAATAAACATCTCCATCACTATGGAAACAGCTCCCCCCCCCGTTTCGTGTGCACTTACACTGCTGCTCATAAGTTTTTATCACCTGGACTTCTATTATTACAGTCATTACTGTTCTAGATCCAGCATTTGGAGGGTAAAACAGAAGGAACTATAGATAATAGTCTCCAATATACTGCAGATAACGTTTAGATATTTGAGTGTTTTTGGTTGAACATCCAATTATTATAACCAATCTAAAATTCATAGTGTTCAGACCGACCCCATCCCCCCGAACTAACCCTTTAAAATGGACATTTTGTCTGTTGGAAATGTAATCATTGGAAATCGAAGGTGTTCTGTACCTACGAAAGAACGCAACAGTTATAAAATAAACGTGTGTTAATTTGCCTCACCTTGCCGTCGGCGCCCAGTTCCACGCCCTCGAGCCCGATCACCATCTCCTTGGCACTGACGCCGCCTGAGGGGTGACGCTGACGCCCGCTCTCCATTTTCACACCGTCCCTGCCAGGGTGAGACACACACACACACACACACACACACACACACACACACAAAAACACACACACACACACACACACACTGAGCACCGAACCCTTAACATACACACCAGCCTGTAACATCACTCAGTCTGATCTCACCATGGCAGCTGTTTGTCATGTTGATTAGGTGGTGGTGGGTGTGTGTGTGTGTGTGTGTGTGTGTGTGTGGGGTGGTGTGGGGGGGGATTTTGTGATTGTGGGATATTTGACTCAATAAGTGTTGCGTGAACGCTTCACTTTCTATATTAAACATCCCGTATTTCGGGGGGAAATAAATAAATAAACAAATAAACAAATAAATATGAACTGCTTGATGGTCTATTAGGGGTTTTTTTTGTACCTCATAATTATAATCTAGCATTTTAATCACATAATTATTATTTTTCCAACGTCGTTGTATTGGATCTGTGACTTAATCCTTTACTGCATGGTGTTGCCGTATGGCAACAATTCATTTATCTCCATTTTTTTGATGAGCAATAATCCAAAATGACTATTTTCTTACGTGACTGTAAAATTGAGCTTTAACTTTGCAATAATATAAATAATATATATATATATTTTTTTTTTTTAAATGCCACGTCACATGACTGTCCTGTTCTGCAATCACACAGCATGGTGGATCACAAGGTCATCAACGGAGGGCTCTCAAAATGGTATACATTTTCAATCTATAGCCAAAACTACTTCGAGTATGAAGTTAACGTATATTTTCTGGGTCAGTTAAACACGTTTATATATTTTGAATCTTCTGTTAAACGGTAACATGTCATTGTTGCCATACGGCAACAAAACACGAGAACTGAACTGTACTAGGTGCATTCGTGAATTGAAACAGGTCCACATAGCAAAAATAATAGAATATTTAATAGAATATTCTCTAAGAATAAGTAAAAGTAAGAGAATAAGTCAAAGTAAGAGAAATTGTCGTCATTTCAGACGTTTCGCAATCGCACCTTTTGGTTTCAAGATTTAAAGACCTACTTCACCCAAAACATGTTTGGATCTCGTTTTTGTGTTTTTGTATGTTGAGTGAATAAATCACACACACACTTTTCTTTCTTTCTAGTGATTTCCTTTCTAACTTCTACATGCTTACTAGATGCCAATCCCGTTAACGCAATAATCGGAATTGTAATCTCGTACACTTTTGCGTTATCTTTGACTATATGATGCGTTCCACCGTTGCACAATTTACTACCCTCCCTAAACATTCCTAAACACCCCCCCCCCCCAAATATTTTTGTTTCGATCTAAATGTAATAATTCATGCGGTAGAGCGTTAACATTTCCTTTCCATCGTTCAGTGTTTTTACACCTTCTGTATTTCATTCAGTTGTTTTTTTTCTCATTAGCGTTCTTTACTGAACTAGTTCACACCCTGATTCGTATGAATCAAACAAACTCCATTAGGTAAGTAAACAGATGATGTAAATGTTAATATAAACGGATAAAAAAAAAAAAAAAAGGAAGACGTATGACGTCATCGTTTAATAATGAAACACGTTGTAGTTGTTGGAAAGTTGCTGCGGTGTACGAGGAGCAAAACGCTTCAGGACGTGCCGTTATTGGAAAAGAATCAACTTTGTGGCAGTGACCATAACACACACACACACACACACACACACACACACCAACGTTGATTATTTTCCTATAACCGCACATCTTGTCATGTGTTTATAGCGAAGGGACTAAAAATCCCTAAAAAATATTATTATTATTATTATAGTGTGAGATTCTGAATGAATGCAAAATAAAAAGGGAACCGATTCATCGAACTGCTGAACCTATGAACTAAAATATAAATATTTTCCTTTACAGGAATGCAGCGTGAGCTAGCTGTGACGCTTAAGGTGGTCTGTTTCACCCCGGTGTTACATTTCACACCTCGGTGACGAAATTCTTGCGCTTCCTTAAATCTGAATATTGAGGAAAAGCCCGATGCTCCCTGCTCCAGGTTCCCCCGCGACCCTGAAAAGGAGTAAGCAGTTGAAGATGGAGGGATGAACCTTGACATTCGAACGCATATCTGCCATGCGTGTACAGGTTTAAGAACCTACCGATCATGTGACCGGGTTCTTAAACCTGGCTCTGTGGAGTCAAAGGAGCAGAAAGAAAGAAAGAAAGAAATAAATAAAGGAGGCTAAAAACAACCTGCTGTCAGTTTTTATGGTGCAAGAGGAAATCATGCGTTCATTTCTAACCGTCGGCATGTCATCATGCTGAGGCGGGAGTCCGAGGCCGAGCTAGAAGACGGATTGTTGGAAGAGGACAAAAATATACGACGCAACGGATATCATGATGATACAAAGCTTACGGAACTTTTATTTTTTCGTTTTTTACTTTCATTTTATTTTACGCAAATCTTTCTTTACTCGTCGTTTTAAGACCCGTCTTTCACAGACTCTGTCGCCACAGAGCTTAAAACGGTCGCGGCTCCACCTTGACAGGAGGTCCTCTGGTTGGACGCGTGGCTCAACGTTTCAAGGTGGAACTGTATGTTAGGAGTATTTTGATAACATAGTTCAGATTTGATTTGTATGTTTAATTGTTTCATGCAAAATTACTCTACGATGTTGTGCGTATAGAGTTACTAAGCAGCATGGGCGTAACCACGCATTCTTTGGGGGGGGTCGTGTGTCCCCCAATGTTGAGGAAATACCAATATGTCCCCCCACTATACAGTACAAAATATTTTCTATTCATCTATTCTATTGATTTATCTCAATTCCTTTTTAATAAATTTCTGTTTGTTAAGGAAAATAGGTGCCCCCCCCCTGCCCAAAGTACACTAGGTTGCGCCCATACTCAACGCAAGTTTGTAAAGCACCCCCCCCTCCCGGCGATACCAAGGTTAGGCCCTTGCTATGCAGGCTTGCCTTAAATGGCTATCGTATCTCCAGTACGAAACTAAAGCAACTCAACACCAAACATGTCTTCTCTGAGCGACCGCATTGGCAAACTGTAATAATGCCTTCAAGAATTATGAACGATGAGCCATTAAAAGATTAGCCACCAAGCATCCATTTTTATAGCTGGAAAAATGTGTTGGCAAAGAAAACCCAGAAGTACTTCGAGAAACCCACAGCCACCAAGCTGATTTCCAAAACCACCCATTTATTTGCTGTAGTGACGGAACGTGAGGCAAGCGCTCCCTATACACTTCCTATCCAAAGGATAGGATGTGTGTGCGCTACGAGTTTGGCGAAACCGATCAAATCTCTACAACCATCAGCGTCTCTGGAGAGCGAACGGATACGTCTGTCAGCTCCCCGTGCCAAAATCAATCAGACGAACAGGAGGACGCCGGACAGATTACTACAGCGGGGAAAGCGGTGAAGCGGAGCACGGGCCGGACAGCTCCAGCTTCCAGTTTCCGATGGCGTTTATACAAAAATGCCCGAGTGATCAAAAATGGACAAATATCCGTAGCATTCCCTCAGGGCACTTTATCGAGCTAGTCAGCATTTATTTTTTGGGGACGTTGTAGACAGAAAGCATCATACGAGGTGTGTTCCAAGCAGAAGACATTTGCCTGACCTACCTGAAAAGGAGCCTCGGCAGACGTCACGTTCATTCGGGAAATCATTCATCAGCGCTAATAGTACAGTAGCAAGCTTGCCAGGGTCAAGGTTTCTCCAAATAAGGTTGCAGGTGGAAAAGGATTTCAAATATTTTTGCTATTAAATGTCTTATTTTTGCAAATAAGAAAATGTGTGCGCACCACGGTGAACTTGTTTTCCACGTGCAGACTGAGGAAAAACACAAAAAACCGTCTCGATTTTTGGTCTAGTTTCAGGTCCGTTTTGTGCAGGAGTCAGGTTGAAAAATTTTTACCGAGACCTGGCAACCCTACCCAGTCCTCACATGACATTGGTTGTTTCCTTACTACTGATTTAGCACAGATTTTAGCGCTAGAATTAGCAGCCGTTTTTTTCCCCCACCTGGAGCTTACACTTTTGTTAGAGAAAGAAGTACAGGCTCCTTCAAGAAGGAGACGTGTAAAATATAAGCTATGGTCATATTTCGCTAAATAACTCATGCTAGCAGTAGAGAGGTAGTTGTGGGGTTTTTTCCCCCCTCTAAAAGATCTAACATTCTTAAAAAATGACGTCAAATCTAATGATGATGGTGATGACGATATCAAGATTATATTGTCAACCACTGACAAAGCAATTAGTGTTAAAAGAAGTTGCGATACGGACATAACTTTTCTGACTTTAAGGCCCTTCTGTGTTTCACAAACATTAAGTAAACCTGGAGTTCGGCATTTCTTTTCCTCCAACCAATAATATTTATCGTTAACGTTTATTTCGTTCACGGTTTTTAAAAAAATTTTCCCCCCAGTGTGCGATCTGTAAACATAGCTTCATTCTCAAGGTCATAACCAGAGTCATTAGGCAATAATTACGCCCAGCACCGTGAACTCGAATGCCTCGGAGCTGCTGTTGTTAAAAAAGCGAAAAAAAAGTAAAAAAAAAAAAAAAGTTTGCGGTCGGGCGTCTACGCCGTGGTTTTGCCCGAGGCGGATTAATGGGGGGGTGTTTGGGATATACTCCCTCCAGAAGAAAAACATGTTTCAGTCATTGGTTGTGAATGAAAAATAAGCAAGTGCCAAGGCTTAGATAGTGCCAAGAATTACAGAGGCTAATGCCGGAGCGAACGGGAGCGAAAAGAAAATAAGCCGTATCGTTCCAATAAATGCTGATTACGCTGCAGTGGCAAAAAAAAAAAAAGAAAAAAAGGGGAGGGGAAGAAAAAAAAAGGCATCAATCGTGCTTTAATTATGTTAATTAATGCAACTACGAATATCCACGAATGACATGTCGAGTAATAAAAGTGAAGCAGCGGAATAAGCACACCTTTCGAGCTTCGTCATGCTAATCTACTAGTGCTACTCATAAGCTTCCATGACTTATTCCAGTGCTAAAAATGGACAAACTACGCGTTTCCGCCTTAATCATTCCAGAAAGTAGGACCAAAAAAAAAAAGAAGCAGAAGAACAGAACAGAGGGAGGGGTGGGGGAAAAGTCCTGTGGGAGTTTAGCTGACTTAATTAAGTAGGAGTCTGAAAACTAGCCGCACTGCTAGCTACAACAGCTCTCCAAACAATGAAATAATACAAAAGATTCTGATGGTGTGTTAAGATTTTTCACCAGAAAACTCCACGTTTAGGACAGGGACATGTTCCTCGAAAAAAAAACACATTTGGTTTTCATGTCAGCAAATATAATAAATCAAAAAGATAAGAAACACTAAGCAGAATATCGCATTGTTTACATTTGGGAAGAACTACTTCTTCTACAGCTAGCAGTGCAGCTCATTTTCATCCCTCGTCTTAATAAGAGTAAAAAAAAAAAATAAATAAAATAAAATCCTTGATCCTTTCTGCCTTGAGAAGAGATTTGGTCAAACTAAAAAGTAAAACTCGTGCCGTTTATGAGGTAAAGTAAGGAGGAACTGGCGAGGTAAAAGCGGCGAGGCGTGATGGAGTAGAAGGTTTACATGCTGAGGAATACATACCCTGTTTGGCTACAATCTCGATAGGGCAGGACAGAAAATACACTATAGAAGGATCTTCTGCCACTGATAAGGACTATCCTATAAAGACAAAAAATAATAAATCAACTAATTCAGCGAACTATGCTGAGAACAGATCAGGAGATGGAGCCATACATTAGAAATATATATATACATATATATATGTAGATGTATATATACACACACACACACACACAAGTATCTGGTGTGTGAGTGACAGTGTGAATAACATTGATTTTAAGATGGGGAAAGAAAAGAAAAGAGTAGTCATGCGTACATTCTTGGAAAGAAAAATGCATTGAGGAAGAAACAGAAGAAAGAAAGTAGAACAGATCTATTGAAGAATAGTGATGATGGTGAGGATTTAGAATATTCAGCGGGCACGAGAAAACATCAACACCACACGTGACACTGTTTGTGTGACTTTCTAGGAGACACACATCTCATAAATCATTACACCGGTTGTAAATGATTCCCGCGAAACATTTATATGTATCTAAACTCAACGCGTCCTAAAGCTCTCATAACGTGCTACGTTCTAATTGTTACTATACAGCGAGGGGAAATACGTACTCGGACACTTTTTTGTGTTTGTTCCGTGGTATAAAGGTAAAGGAGCTCGGAATTGTCCACATGCTCACGTGTGAACGTTTCGGCAGAGGTGTTTCATGTGAGGTGTAGGAACGAAGATGATGATGATGACGGAGTTCGATTATCGCTCTCCGTGTAAACGTCGTTCCTGCTGCGTTCAGGTCGTCGTGCAACTCTTCTCAAGCTTCTCGAATACGTTCCTTCTGGTTAGTCGGAGAGTACATTGTGAAGTCTTGTACGGCGCGCGATTGGTCGCGATTCCATGAATTTCCCGCCTACGTGTTCTCGGACCAAATGCACGCTACGCTGCTGGGCGAATAAAACGGACCGAGCCAAAAGGGCAAAACATGAAGATTTGAAGTGTTTTAACAACAAATCGTTGGTCAGAAAATGAGCAAGAATTCAACTAATGCACTCCTGAGAGATAAAAATTAAATGAAATAAATAATTAAAAGAATAATACGCTTAACCACGAAGCTTAAAAAAATCAAAGAGAAAAGCGAACCCATACTAAACTGCTTTATTTAATATTTAAATATTTTATTTGTTTAATACGTATTTAATATTTGCTAATTTCCCGACCAATAACTTCTTTTTAAGACCATTTTAAAGCTTAATATTCTGCCATTTTGGCCCAATTTTAATTTAATTTTTTTTTGCCAGTCCAAGAATGTAGTAGCCGGGATATTTAAGGTTTATTCAATCCAATTTTATTTGATTTATTTTTTCCCGTGGCTATCGCTCTGCATCTTTTTCCATGCAAGTGTTGTTTAATGTTTAATGTCGTCTCTGAAAGATTTAAAGCAGCTCGTCCACCTTCGCCATGATTGCTTGAAATCTTCCCAACCAATGGCAACCTGCCCAGGACATATCTTTGGAGCATTTATATCTGGAACGTGACTTCTTTTCATGTAAACTTTACACACACGCTTATTGATATCGTGTCCGAATATTTTTGACCTTCTCATTAAAATATATATATATTTTTAAACACATCTTTGCCTATTTCTTCCCCCGTCATATCTGTAAGTCAGAAGTGTGTAAATTTCATGTGGACGGATGCACGGAAGCGTCTGAATACGTATTTCCCCCACTCACGTCCTCATATGGTGTACTGAACTAACCAGGACCTGCGCATAACTATATTTATTAACGACGATTAATATTCGTTTGTAAACGTTTACAGGTTAAATGGCATGAATGATTACAGTGTGAATGATGTCCAGAGCAACTTAAAAATAGCGTACAGTTAAGGCTCGAGCACCTCGCAGTGTTTCTTCAACAGTCCTGGGGTTTAACTTCGCACTTTTCTGATCGCTATCTTAGAAGCGTAACCACCGATCCACCGCCGCCACCACGATGACGCCTTCTTTTTAACATAAAACAGCTCTGAATCGCTCTGGAACTCTGAATCGAATGGAAATTTGTTGAGGGAAAACCTCAAAGCTGGCTGCGTGCCAGGAATAAAAACGACCGTTTTCTGTCTCTCAAGCATCCAGAATGTTCATGGGATCTTTGTGAGTGTGTGTGTGTGTGTGTGTGTGTGTACCTTCCGTTGTGGATGTCGTGTTGCCTCATGTTCCTGATGAAGTGGACCTTCTTGAAGCTCTTTGGTCGCGGTGAACCCGATAAGGTTCGGCATCTGAGAGAAACGGTGAAGAGTGTAGGATGAGTGTACTTTACTAGATCAAGTGATCGGTCCGTCACGTAGGAGGTCGCGTCTCCTTCCAAGAAGACATAGCTACACCGGATAATGAGTTGACGAGTGGTTCGGCCCTGCTGAATTGGTCAAGCGTGAATCGGTATCATGTTTAGCTCGCATTCGGCCTGGTTTCTATGGATACTGTGGACGTTCCGGGATTGGGATGGAAAAAAAAAGAATGAATTCGAATACTTAGTAGCAGCACATCTACAATTATTGTTCATATCATGCTGCAGGTCCGATATGATGCGAAACTTTGTACCTTTTAAAGCATTCAATATAACACAACAAAGAACTGGTTCAATGCGACATAGTCTAATAACAGTGAGATTCAGTATTGACAAAAAGTTAATTAATAAATAAATAAATAAATAAATAAACCAACCAACCAACCAACCAGGTAGGTTTGAGAGTGAGAAAGATGCAGAGACACAAAAATGCGTGCGTGTGTGTGTGTGCGCGCATGCTGTGAACATCTCCATACCTGCGAAGAGGTGCGTTCTCCTCGATGTCCTCCAGAGTCTCTAGTGAGGAACGCTGGGAAATCAGCCTCCGCCTGAGAACGGGAAGACAACGAGGGCGTGTGAGATTCTATACAAATCCGGGGTGTCGGAAGGGGAGGAGCCGGTTTGACTTCGGCTTCCCAGACAGAATAAACCCGCTGGAGACTCGCTCGTCGCTAATCGTCTGGAATGCGAGAAGTTTATTGAGATAGAACGACTGACAATGATACAACGAGCATCGATCGTGTGCCTGAAACACGGCGCTGCTCACAATATCACACCCACGGAGACACTACGGACAATCTGGACACGCCAATCAGCCTACAACGCACGTCTTTGGACTGGGGGAGGAAACCGGAATACCTGGAGGAAACCCCTGAAGCACGAGGAGAACATGGAAACTCCACGCACGCAGAGTGTCAGGAGAACATGGAAACTCCACGCACGCAGAGTGGAGGTGGGAGTCGTACCCACAACCACGGAGGTGGACATCTGCAAAAAAAAAACCCATCCATTCAGTTTATTCATTGGACAAGGACGCCATCATCCTACAAAGCGTCTCAGATTTTCCTTCGGCCCATTTTGCCAAAACGTTTAAAAAAAGTTAATGATCCTTTAACCCTCTTACCCCGTAAGGCCGAAAAACTGGCTTGCCCGTCTTTGATCTATTCCCGTAAGGACGACATACCGGCTTGGTCGTCTATGCCAAATCCCCGTAAGGACGATATAGCGGATTTACAGTGTAAACGTTATCCCCGTAAGTCCGGTGTACCGGCATTACTCTGCTATGATTCCTGACTTATTTAATTATTATTTTTTTGAGCCGGAAGGTTGATGACGTCACGACGTGATTACGTCATTACGCCGTCATTACGATGAAGCTGATCCATTCGTGAATATTGGTGTAACAGTAGAAGTGAACTAAAAATGCCAAAGCGAAAAGCTAATCGTGTTCCAGCTAAAGTTCCACCTACAGTGAACACGGGTACATCTAAAACAGTGACAAAAAGACAACATACACAGTTACACAGGCGAGAGCAAGGATTCTAGATCGAGACCGCAGTGAAAGTTCAGGCGATGTTGAAACCGAAACTGATAGTGACCCAAACTCTCCTGATTCAGACCCTGATCCGTCTTCATCTTCAGCATCAACCAGTGCGACTGACACTGCAGGGGTCTGGAGTCATAACGGGACCATTTCTGTGCGCTCGTGAAAACACTACCCGCTGGTCTGATTATCACCAGAAACTTGACTTTTAAAATGCATTTATTTATTTAATTATGATGTACTTGAATTTATTCAAAAGCATTGGCCACGCTGATGCTCGTATGGTACTTCTTAATGAGTAGAAGGATTTTAGCGAGCATTTTTTGTCATTTCTCTAGTCAAGAATTGTGCTCGAAGTAGAGTAACTGCTTCATAACTGCTTCATTTTCAAAGTAATATTAGAAGTTGTTTCAAGGCCTAAAAATGTTCAAATTAAAATGTTGATTTTGGGGCCAATTCTGGCCCGGGAACTCAGGCTTGGCGTGCTGTTTCTATGGGGAATATAGGGTTGGGGGACATAATACTGTGGGAACTAAGGGGTAGGAGGGTTGAATAGGACTCCAGTGTTCTAGCTGTTCGAGTGGGAGACGACTTTTTAAAGAATCTTTGTTAGTTCAATAATAAACAGGAAAAACATGTTCCGGGCAGTCTGGCTTTCACTGGCTTTCACCAAAGGCGGTTCGACGTGGCCACAAACACGGTTCTGCTTGAATAGCCTGACTAACAAAGAGAAATAATACCAGCCAAAATGTGGAGACTTCTCTTTCTTTTATCTAGAGCACACTCTGTGACATTTGATAAAAAAAATATATATATATATATATATATATATGATACGCTATATACAGTGGTGTTAAATCCTCTACTCTGATCTGTCAGAAGGTATTGCTTCATTTTCTGTAAGATTAGCTCCGACAATCGTTCCAGCTGCAAAAATCACCGCTGGATTTACATTAATAACCTCTTTCTTGAACAGATAAGAACGTCGATGGCATTTACCGCACGTTTACAGAAGGAGTCTACAGTATCTGTGCATTTTTCCACCATGGGAAAGCCTCGTACGTTACGCAGAGAGAGAAAGAACAACGAGACGGACCGACTGCGTCTAAAGCCGTTATAGCGCACGTGGACGGATAAATGGAAAGAAGAGGAAAGAAAAAACAACCACGACGTGTCATTTATTAATAAACATAAAAGGTTATCACTGTGGACTGTGGTATAAGAGGAATAAAAACACTCACCGTTACGTGCTGTAATTGGAAAATAATGCCAACAATGTCAACAATGCTCATTTTGAATTTTTTTTTTTTTGTATTCAAATAATGAACAACGCATCGTGCTTTTTATCCATTTACAGTTGCATTTAATGTTCTGGAATGACTGTGACAAGTTACTTCCTGTTATAATAATTGAATACAACTTAATATCACTCAGAGAGAGAGAGAGAGAGAGAGAGAGTAGGAGCCCCAACTATAGGTCTAATGCGAGTTGTTACCTTCAAACAGATTAATAAAAAATATTACTTAAGGATATTTAATGTAAATGGGCCTGTATATTTTCTTTAAGAATTCTTGGAAGAGAGTTTGTCTTCCATTTTTGCACTAAACTGTGTGGAATTGCGATTAAATGTAAGTAGGAATTGACGTTCTGAGAGTGGAGTACTGAGGGACATTAGACATGCAGTAATATACAATTGGTTGGAGTTTATGGTTAGGATTTGTTGCTGTACTGAGATCGAGATCATCCGGATTTAAATCTCACTTACTGGACCACCATTGTCAAGTCCAAGACAAGTCCAAAACTAGCCAAGACCGAGACTGAAAAGCATCAAATTCTTTTCAAGGCCAAACCTTCTTCAGCTAGTTGGCTTCATTTGCGCCAAATCGTTCAGGCTGTGTACTGGAAGAAAGGATCACTTCTTGTAAAAACTTGCATGCGAAAAGAAAAGAAAAGAAATCGTCCGGTTGCAGAAGTGGTTCTCTGGAAGTCGGAGGAATTCCTCTTCCCATCACCGACACAGAACATTACCTCGGCTACTTTAGTGGAACAGAAAACACGCCTCTGACGTGTCTGAGCCGAGAGCGAGAGCCGACGCGACCCAGCTGCTTGGCATTACTGCACAATGGAATTTCCTGGTTTGTCCTTTCTAATAAACAAGCAGCCATTGTTTCAGAAATCCAGCCGGATGGAACGTCACCGGGTTCCTGAAAAACACTAAAGCATTCCCAGAACTATTTATAGATCTCTAAACTATACACGGATCGTGGTTTGGTGGGGGTTGTATTTTTGTTTTGGTTTTTTTTGCCTTTAACGACGCTCCTGAGCTCGTTCCTGCTCCCGTATTTAGGGAGTGTTAAACGTGGAATGTCGGCGATGTCAGGGAAGCGCACGGCAGGAAAATAAAAGCGCAGACCCGGTCACACAGCAGCGCTCGACTGGAGCGGAACGAAGCGTGAAGGAATGCGCCGACGACCGGACCGCCGGTACCGCGTGACGCACTGAAGTAAAGTACGAGCGGCAACGAGAGAAAAATATAAGGAAGTCTTTACTGTGAAAAAGCTTCCGTGAAGTGCATTCGTTCTCTTTTGGCTGATAGTTTAACCGAGGTGACTTACAAATAAACAACAACAACAACAAATCAATTAGTTTGATGACTCATCCTGTACTCGTCTTGTGTTCATCCAATTAAAATGCTCTCTCGATTGCATATGTCCCGCCCCTGGCCGTAGGGTTAGGGTGTCCAAGCCCTTTCCATTCTCCTTCATACTGGGTTTAGTCAGTGTCGTCATTGGGTCTGGCACAAATGATGTAGAAGAATAAAACAAACAAACATCAGCAAATATGATCTATATTGAGCGAAAGTTAGTTCAACACACAAGTAGATTAGGTTTTACATACACCATATGGCCAAAAGTATGTGGACACCTGACCATCACACCCATATTTGCTTGGTGAACATTCCATTCCAGATGTAGTCCCTCCCCCTCCCCCTTTACGATAACCTCCACTCTACTGGGAAGGAAATTTTATTTATTTATTTATTTTTTTTTTTTAAATATTCAGAGTTCAAGATTCCGGATTCGCGCCGGTGGGTTTGATCTAACGTCGGGTTTCGCACAAACGTGTCGAGTACAAGCCAGCTCGAGCTCGCACTGTAGTTCAAACAAAAGCGTGGTGTGGCAGACGCGAAGAAAGTCTGAAGATACTACTTTTTTACTCAAGTTGTCAGGCTGATCAGATCATTCATCGTTTAAAATAATATATATATACACACACACACACACACACACACACACACTACTATTCAATTTAAAAAGAATGCAAAACCGAATCAGTTCACTCACTAGTCGCAGAATTTTGGACTCGACTGGATATAGATCGGATTTCACGTTTTGGCCTGCTTAAATCGGACATGCCGATAAAATCTGGTTCGATCTGCCTGCCTGAACAACGTCTTGGGAGTATTTTTTGGCAGGTCTTTAGCTCCGGCTTTATTATTAAAAAAAAAAAAAAAGTAATAAAAAAAGTGCAGTGCTAATTGTAGGGTGTGTCGTCTCTGCTCAGGCTGGATCTGGACGAGGAAGATAGCGCCGACTCAACCAGTTACACGACACCGACTGAGGCTCGCCGGAGCGTAACGGGTGAAGGGTTGTGCAAACTGCAAAACCCTGAACATAAAAACAAACCCGGAGCAGATCGGTGCGTCTGGGCAGGCGAGACGCAGACACCGACGTCCTGCGAAGACGTCCAAACGCCAAAAAAGTGTCACGATGTTATTTAGTGTATACGCTTGTAGGTGTTATATCCTGAAATGTGCATCTCTGTGTGTGTGTGTGTGTGTGTGTGTGCGTGTGTGAGCCTTTCACGGCCATCAAAAAGAGTGACTCTTTTGCCCCGTCTCCTTTCTGAAGCTGATTCTCTTGGCCCCCGATCTGAAAGAGTGAAAGCTGTGATGAAGAGTGGCGGGGCGGTGGGTGGGGTGGGGGGGACGATGTCTGGGAGAGGAAGTGAGGGTTGGAGTGAAGGCAGGGATGGAGGGCTGGAAGGAGGGAGGTTAAAAACCTTCCTTACAGCCACGACCCTGTAGTGGTTTTCACCAGCTGCTCCTGAAGAACAAGCCATACACTGTGTGTGTGTGTGTGTGTGTGTGTGGAAGAAAGAGAGTGTGGGGGGAGAGAAAGAGAGAATGGGAGAGAGAGAGTGAGTGTGTGTGAGTGGAAGAGAGAGGAGTGTGGGTGTGTGTGTGTGGAAGAGAGAGAGTGTGTGAAAGAGAGAGAGAGAGAAAGTGAGCGTGGGTGTTGGGGGAGGGAGAGAGAGAGAGAGTGTGTGTGAGTGTGTGAGTGGAAGAGAGAGAGTTGTGTGTGTGTGTGTGTGAGTGGAAGAGAGAGGAGTGTTGTGGGAGTGGAAGAGAGAGTGTGTGTAAGTGGAAGAGAGAGAGTGTGTGAGTGAGTGGAAGAGAGGAGTTTTGAGTGTGTGTGAGTGTTGGAAGAGAGTGGTAAGAGAGTGTGTGGGGAGGTGGAAGAGAGAGGGGTGTGTGTGAGTGTGTGTGAGTGGAAGAGAGAGAGAGTTGTGTGAGTGTAAGAGAGAGAGGAGTGTGTGAGTGTGTGTGAGTGGAAGAGAGAGAGTGTGTGTGTGTGTGAGTAAGAGAGAGTGTGTTTGTTGTGATGTAAGAGAGAGAGAGTGTGTGTGTGTGTGAGGGAAGAGAGAGAGGAGTGTGTGTGTGTGAGTGGAGGAGCGTAAGAGAGAGTGTGATGTGTGTAGAGAGAGAGTGTGTGTGTGTGAGTGGAAGAGAGAGAGGTGTGTGTGTGTGAGTGAAGAGAGAGAGTGTGTTATGTGTGTGAGAGAGAGTGTGTGAGTGTAAGAGAGAGAGAGTGTGTGTGTGTGTGTGAGTGGAAGAGAGAGAGAGGAGTGTGTGTGTGAGTGTAAGAGAGAGAGTGTGTGTGTGTGTGTGTGTGTGAGTGGAAGAGAGAGGGAGTGTGTGTGTGTGAGTGTTTGAGAGGTGTGTGTGAGAGTTAGAGAGAGTGTGTGTGTGTGTGTGTGAGTGGAAGAGAGGAGTGTGTGTGTGAGTGTGTGTGAGTGTAAGAGAGAGAGGAGTGTGTGTGTGAGTGTGTGTGAGTGTAAGAGAGGAGTGTGTGTGTGTGAGTGTGTGTGAGTGGAAGAGAGAGGAGTGTGTGTGTGAGTGTGTGTGAGTGTAAGAGAGAGTGTGAGTGTGAGTGTAGAGAGAGAGATGTGTGTGTGTGAGTTGTGTGAGTGGAAGAGAGAGAGTTGTGTGTGTGAGTAAGAGAGAGAGTGTGTGTGTGTGTGTGAGTGTGTGTGAGTGTAAGAGAGAGAGAGTGTGTGTGTGTGTGTGAGTGGAAGAGAGAGAGGAGTGTGTGTGTAAGTGTGAGTGAGGTAGAGAGAGGTGAGTAAGAGAGAGGGGTGTGTGTGTGAGTGGAAGAGAGAGAGAGGAGTGTGTGTGTGAGTGGAAGAGAGAGTGTGTTTGTGTGTGTGTGTGAGGAAGAGAGAGAGTGTGTGTGTGTGTGAGTGTAAGAGAGTAGTTTTTTTTTTGTGTGTGTGTGTGTGTGGAAGAGAGAGGAGTGTGTGTGTGAGTGTAAGAGAGAGAGAGTGTGTGTGTGTGTGGAGTGGAAGAGAGAGAGAGTGTGTGTGTGTGTGTTGGAAGAGAGTGTGTGTGTGTGTGTGTGTGTGGAGGAAAGAGAGAGAGGTGGGTGTGTGTGTGAGTGTAAGAGAGAGAGTTGTGTGTGTGTGTGTGGAAGAGAGAGAGAGTGTGTGTGAGTGGAAGAGAGAGAGGAGGTGTGTGAGTGTGTGAGTGTAAGAGAGAGAGGAGTGTGTGTGTGTGTGTGTGTGAGTGTAAGTAGAGATGTATGTGTGTGTGTGTGTGTGTGTGAGTGTAAGAGAGAGTAGTGTGTGTGTGAGTGGAAGAGAGAGAGGAGTGTGTGTGTGAGTGTGTGTGAGTGTAAGAGAGAGAGGAGTGTGTGTGTGTGTGTGTGTGTGTGAGTGGAAGAGAGGAGTGTGTGTGTGTGTGAGTGTAAGAGAGGTGTGTGTGTGTGAGTGTAAGAGAGGAGTTGTGTGTGTGAGTGTGTGTGAGTGGAAGAGAGGAGTGTGTGTGAGTGTGTGTGAGTGTAAGAGAGAGGAGTGTGTGTGAGTGTGTGTGAGTGGAGAGAGAGAGGAGGTTGTGTGTGTGTAGAGAGAGAGTAGTGTGTGTGAGTGAAGAGAGAGGAGGTGTGTGTGTGTGAGAGTGTGTGTGAGTGTGTGAGTGTAAGAGAGAGGAGTTGTGTGTGAGTGTGTGTGAGTGTAAGAGAGAGGAGTTGTGTGTGTGTGAGTGTGTGTGAGTGGAAGAGAGGAGTGTGTGTGTGGTGTTGTGTGAGTGTAAGAGAGGAGGTGTGTGTGTGTGAGTGTGTGTGAGAGTGTGTGTGTGAGTGTGTGAGTGTAAGAGAGAGGAGTGTGTGTGAGTGTGTGTGAGTGTAAGAGAGAGTGGAGTGTGTGTGTGAGTGTGTGTGAGTGGAAGAGAGGAGTTGTGTGTGAGTGTGTGTGTGAGTGGAAGAGAGGTGGTGTGTGTGAGTGTGTGTGAGAGTGTGTGTGAGTAAGAGAGAGGAGTTGTGTGTGAGTGGAAGAGAGGAGTGTGTGTGTGTGAGTGTGTGTGTGAGTGTGTGTGAGTGTAAGAGAGGAGTTTTGTGTGTGTGTGTGTGTGAGTGGAAGAGAGGAGTGTGTGTGTGTGTGAGTGTGTGTGAGTGTAGAGAGAGGAGTGTGTGTGTGAGAGTGTGTGTGTGAGTGTGTGTGAGTGTAGAGAGAGGAGTGTGTGTGTGAGTTTGTGTGTGAGTGTGTGTGAGTGGAAGAGAGGAGTGTGTGTTGAGTGTGTGTGAGTGTAGAGAGGAGTTGTGTGTGAGTGTGTGTGAGAGTGTGTGTGTGGAGTGTGTGTGAGTGTAAGAGAGAGGAGTGTGTGTGTGTGTGAGTGTGTGTGAGTGGAAGAGAGGAGTGTGTGTGTGTGAGTGTGTGTGTGAGTGTGTGTGAGTGTAAGAGAGGAGTGTGTGTGTGAGTGTGTGTGTGTGAGTTGTGTGAGTGGAAGAGAGAGAGGAGTGTGTGTGTGTGAGTGTGTGTGAGAGTGTGTGTGGAGTGGAAGAGAGGAGTGTGTGTGTGTGTGAGTGTGTGTGTGGAGTGTGTGTGAGTGTAAGAGAGAGGAGGTGTGTGTGTGAGAGTGTGTGTGTGAGTGTGTGTGAGTGGAAGAGAGAGAGGAGGTGTGTGTGTGAGTGTGTGTGAGAGTGTGTGTGAGTGGAAGAGAGGAGTGTGTGTGTGAGTGTGTGTGTGGAGTGTGTGTGGAGTAAAGAGAGAGTGTGTGTGTGAGAGTGTGTGTGTGTGAGTGTGTGTGAGTGGAAGAGAGAGAGGAGTGTGTGTGAGTGTGTGTGTGAGTTTGTGTGAGTGGAAGAGAGTGTGTGTGTGTGAGTGTGTGTGTGAGTGTAAGAGAGAGTGTGGTGTGAGGTGTGTGAGTGGAAGAGAGGAGGTGTGTGTGAGTGTGTGTGAGTGGAAGAGAGGGAGTGTGTGTGTGTTAGTGAGAGGAGTGTGTGTGAGTGTGTGTGAGTGGAAGAGAGGAGTGTGTGTGAGTGTGTGTGAGTGGAAGAGAGGAGTGTGTGTGTGAGTGGAAGAGAGGAGTGTGTGTGAGTGTGTGTGAGTGGAAGAGAGGAGTGTGTGTGTGTGTGAGTGTGTGTGTGAGTGTGTGTGTTAAACGAAAGAATGCCGGATCCTCAATCAACAGTCCAGATGAAAGCACAGGTCGAGTTCCTGAACACACGCTCTAATCGTCCTGACCTTGTGTTTAATAAAGTTTTCCCCCTCGCCGCCTCGCAGGCATTTCTCAATCCCTTTAATGAAAACACAAATAATTCATTTCAATTAAAACACGACAGAAACACCACCAGGTCACACACACACACACACACACCAACCACTTCAAACTTACCTGGAGCTGCAGTGCACTGACCTGAGCACACACACGCGCGCACACACACACACACACAAACACGCACGCACACGCACGCACACACACGTACACACACTGATACATGTTCAGAGCTGTTATTACTGCTTACTATTTCATAATGATAATTCTAGGCCTAATTGCCTTGGGGGTATATAATCACGACAGCTGCACTCGTGTGTTTCCTTCCGCTGCGATGAGGAAGACGCCGCCAGAGCGGCGTAACGTGTCTCCTCCGCCACGGCAACACGTCACCCTACAGAGTAAAACCTTCACGATCGTTTACTAACCGAAGACCGACGCGCCATCCGTTTCAACCCGTTTACGGGATGCCCACGAGGCACGATAACTCCAGTTATCGCAATAGCGACAGTATCAACAGCAGTTCCCTCACCAGCTTCTCGTTTTCTCCTCCTCCCTTGAAATGAATAAAAATAATAAAGAAAGAAATAAAACCACAACCCGTCACGTTACCGAGAAACTCCAAACCGCAAAGCCCCCGGCGTCCTGTCAGGCACGTCCGTGTTCTCGGGATGAAAATCAAGTTACGAGACACTTCTGAGGAGGACGTTTGGGCCGCTACTGCTGTTTTCCAGGACGAGGTGAGCGTCGAGGCTGGCGACAGCGCTCGTGCTAACGTCAAACAGCGTGAAGGAATTGAGTTCAGAGAAGAAAAGCGTATAATCTCGGACGTGGCGAAGGAGTCTCCAGTGTCAGTACTTCGAAAGCGTGAGTAAGTAAAAAATATATATTTCGGAGACTGTAGGGTTCGTTTGTGAACCCACCGGTTTTAAGAGTGTGTCAGCGTGAAGGTTTGATCGGATCGCACACACACACGACGAGGCGAGAGCGCCGAACAGACCGAAGTGACGACTAAAGTGCCGCTGCATCTCTCTCTTTTCGTAGATACGGCCGGGGGAAGGGTTCGATACCACCGCCCCCGCGTTCAGCAGGTAACCGGACGGCATCGTGGGTAATGTGAAGTGTTTAACTGAAGTGACAATTGATTAAACCTATCGATAAAAATGCATCTTAGATTCCACTGAGGATCAGGTTCATTTTTTATATATATATATAAAGATTAACACGTGGTCCTGGGAGGAGTTTTCCTTTGATGTGAGTTTATGAGTGAAGAGCCAATGAGTGCGCCGGATGCTAAAAGGGGGCGGAGCTACCGCCAGCATAATAAGACTGCTCTTATTAGAATAAATGAATTAGCGTGCAATAATTCATGTTAGAAAAGACACACGGTGTAAAGTGAAATCTATATTAAACACACACACACACACACACACACACACACACACACACACGTGACTGTATTGTCCAGACTGGAATTAGATCTTGTAGATGCGGTCAAGCAAGCACGCGCTCGCATCCCAAGCCACGCATCTGATTTTTAACACGTCATAAAATCTTCTTATATATATATATATATATATATATATATATATATATATATACATATATATACATATATATAAATAAAAGAGGTACCTGGACCTGTGCAGCTCGGCCGTGGAGGTGCTGATGTGTCCTGCTCCTCCTCCCTCAGGGCAGCACGAGCTCTGCTGCCTGCAGCACGCGGCGGGCGGAAGTCCCTGAGTGAACGTGTGCAGGCGGCCGCGCGCGACGGCGAACGGCGAGCCGAAGACCTGCGCGTGGAAGACCTGTGCGTCCGCGGGAGGGCTCGCGCCGATGGCAAAGCTCGCGCGCCTTCTCGGAGTTTGGGCCTCGTCATCCTCCTCCTCTTCTTCTTCTTCCTCCTCTTCCTCCTCTTCTTCTTCTTCCTCGGCGGCGGTGACCGGGCTGCGTGTCTTCCTCGCCTCCAGGGAGCCGTCCTCCTCTCCGGGGGCGTCCGCGTCGCCGCGCACGGGCCGCCCGTCCAGAGAAATGTTGCTGAGGAACGACAGCGCAGCCTGCCTCCTGCGGGGGTCCGCGCGCCTCCGCGCGTGGTCCGTCCCCGAGCGCTTCGTCAGCGGCGCGGCCGCCATGGCGCAACGACCGCGGCTTCGGTAACACGGACCCGGAGGAGAGAGACGCGCTTTAACGCCGCGATTTCAACACAACCGCGTCATTGCGTGCTGGAAGGGAGAAAGACGCCGCCTCGGTGTTGTTGTGGTTTTTTATTTCAACCACTAGAGCGACACTGTGTGTGTGTATACCGGGGAATGTGTCACGTGTACAAAGCTGGAGCACTCAGCTGACCAATCAGATTGGAGGACATCGTGTGCCCCCCCTCTTTGTTTAGGCCCCTCCCCCTCTGAGCTTCAAAGTTCCAGCATAACAAAAAACAAAAATAATATTAAATCCGTTTCTTACTTGACGCATTAGTCATGATCTCAAACACAAATCTCAACTTGTACATTTAATCTTGCTTTATGTCTATGTGTTATTATTTCATTCTTTATTCTGTTCCTGCTCGATTTCAAAACAAAACAAGCGTCCAGGTTTATTATAACATCATTATTACATGATACACGAGTGCATGAATTCATCAATATCAGTTCAAATATCAGACAGTATCATACCATATATATATATATATATATATGTGTGTGTGTGTGTGTGTGTGTGTGTGTGTGTGTGTATGTATATATTTGTACGTGTGTGTGTATATGTATACATGTGTATGTGTATGTGTGTGTGTGTATATATATGTGTATATACATTATATATATGTTTGTAGGTGTGTGTGTGAGTGTATAGGTGTGTGTATAGATGTATAGATGTATAGATCCTGAATTTCCCCTTGGGGATCAATAAAGTATCTATCTATCTATCTATCTATCTATCTATCTATCTATCTATGTGTGTGTGTATATATATGTGTATATATATTATATATATGTTTTTAGGTGTGTGTGTGTATGTGTGTGTGTGTGTGTGTGTGTGTATAGATGTGTGTGTGTGTATACATATATATATACGTGTATGTGTGTGTGTATGTGTGTGTATGTTTATATATATATATATATATATATATATATATATATATATATATATATATATGCGCGTGTGTGTGTATGTGTATATGTACAGTGGTGTGAAAAAGTGTTTGCCCCCTTCCTCATTTCCTGTTCCTTTGCATGTTTGTCACACTTAAGTGTTTCGGAACATCAAACCAATTTAAACAATAGTCAAGGACAACACAAGTAAACACAAAATGCAATTTGTAAATGAAGGTGTTTATTATTAAAGGTGAAAAAAAATCCAAACCATCATGGCCCTGTGTGAAAAAGTGATTGCCCCTAAACCTAATAACTGGTTGGGCCACCCTTAGCAGCAACAACTGCAACCACGCGTTTGCGATAACGTGCAATAAGGCTTTTACAGCATCCTGGAGGAATTTTGGCCCACTCATCTTTGCAGAATTGTCCTAATTCAGTTACATTAGAGGGTTTTCGAGCATGAACGCGGCTTTTTAAGGTCATACCACAACATCTCAATAGGATTCAGGTCAGGACTTTGGCTGGGCCACTCCAAAGTCTTCATTTTGTTTTTCTTCAGCCATTCGGTGGTGGACTTGCTGGTGTGTTTAGGATCATTGTCCTGCTGCAGAACCCAAGTTCGTTTCAGCTTGAGTACACGAACAGATGGTCGGACATTCTCCTTCAGGATCTCTTGGTAGACAGCAGAATTCATAGTTCCTTTTATCACGGCAAGTCTTCCAGGTCCTGAAGCAGCAAAACAGCCCCAGACCATCACACTACCACCACCATATTTTACTGTTGGTATAATGTTCTTTTTATGAAAGCAGTGTTCCTTCTACGCCAGATATACTTGGACACACACCTTCCAAAGAGTTCCACTTTTGTCTCATTGGTCCACAGAATGTTGTCCCAAAAGTCTTGGGGATCATCAAGATGTATTGTGGAGAAATTGAGACGAGCTTTGATGTTCTTTTTGCTCAGCAGTGGTTTTCTCCTTGGAACTCTGCCATGCAGGCCATTTTTGCCCAGTCTTTTCCTGATGGTGGAGGCATGAACGCTGACCTTAACTGAGGCAAGTGAGGCCTGCAGTTCTTTGGACGTTGTTGTGGGGTCTTTTGGGACCTCTTGGATGAGTTGTCGCTGCGCTCTTGGGGTAATTTTTGGGCGCCGGCCACTCCTGGGAAGGTTCACCACTGTTCCATGTCTTCGCCATTTGTGGATAATGGCTCTCACTGTGGTTCGCTGGATTCCCAAAGCTTTGGAAATGGCTTTATAACCCTTTCCAGACTGATAGATCTCAATTACTTTCTTTCTCAATTGTTCCTGAATTTCTTTGGGTCTCGGCATGATGTGTAGCTTTTAAGGATCTTCTGGTGGACCTTACTGTGTCAAGCAGCTCCTATTTAAGTGATGCCTTGATTGTGAACAGGTGTGGCAATAATCAGGCCTGGGTGTGGCTAGAGAAATTGAACTCAGGTGTGGACAACCACAGTTATAGTATGTTTTAACAAGGGGGGCAATCACTTTTTCACACAGGGCCATGATGGTTTGGATTTTTTTTCACCTTTAATAATAAACACCTTCATTTACAAATTGCATTTTGTGTTTACTTGTGTTGTCCTTGACTATTGTTTAAATTGGTTTGATGTTCCGAAACACTTAAGTGTGACAAACATGCAAAGGAACAGGAAATGAGGAAGGGGGCAAACACTTTTTCACACCACTGTATGTGTGTGTATAAATATATATATATATATATATATATATATATATATATATATATATATATATATATATATATATATATGTGTGTGTGTGTGTTTCTAGATGTCACACGGATGCATCCAGTCCAAATCAACTCACCTCTCTAGTGCTTTGTAGGGTTCTCCCCAACCACCACAAACCCCCCCCCGCCCCCAAAAAAAAATTCCTTCGAAGATTGACAATCCATGATCAGCATCAGGAATTAAAGCCTCCTTAGTGTTTTAGTTTAAAAGACAAAATCCACTTTTCCAATGTATCCAATTTATCACCACTTTTGGGTTACCTTAAAATATTTGTCAAATTTCTTAAAGCTACATGTTGAGTACTGTTACAGGAATTGGCTTGTATAGTTGCGCCATCTGGTGGTGACATGAGCTCAGGTCGTATTAAAAGAAAAGATGATTAAATTATTGACTACATGACCGATTCTCGAGCCTGGTCCTGGAGAGGAGGTCTCCTTTCCTGCTTTAGCTCACTTGATTCAACTCATCCGTTGAAGTGTGTGAGAGCAGGAAATCACTCAAATGTGCCAGACATGGAGGAGGGGATGGATGGGGAAGACATTCTGCCTTCAGGGCAGCAGGTAACAGCTGGATCCTTGAACCCAGGTCTGATCCTGAGCTTGGATTACTCTCTTTTATTTATTGATTTATTATTATTTTTTAGGGAGTTTCACATGTTCCACCAATGTATGGGTTTCTTCTGGTTTCTCTGGTCTCCTCCCACGTCTAACTATTCAGTCGATTGCCCAGGCTAAATCCGCTTGAACCTAATGAACATCTCAGCATAGTTTCAGGAAAATGCATGTGACAATTAGACTAAATAGGTTTAGCTATTAGCTTTCCTGACTTGTTTTTGGTCACTTAAACTCAGATTCGCTTCTCTGACACGATCTAGATTTTCTCGTTCTGTGTTTTCAACTCAGTCTGGGTTTCTTTTTGGTCTGACAAGACCTTCAGAGAACCTCTTGACAATAATGAGTCCACCTTCCCAAACGAATCCCATCCAAACAGAGCTTTAGATGTCTTTTGACTTACTAAAGACCCTCCATGTGTTACCGTTTTTGTCCACTGGGTGTCAGTATCATCCAATCTGATTACTTTGACTGGTTACATTTTGGGTTTTATACAGTGTACAGTATACAGTAGCTGACTTGGCTTGAGAAATCAGTAGCTCGGTGTACTTCTGAATAATTCCTGATAAAAGGGAAGTAAGACGATAAGATAACTATTTCCACGGAAATAGTTTTAAAAGTCATAGAAGCGAGAAGTAGTTTAAGATGTAGTTTGGTCAGTAATTGGATTTCCGAGCTTTTTCCCTGATGCATGTTTGGGGTGTAACATTTTACTGTGTTTCTACGGTTTTCTATTTTACTAGCATGGACGGTCAAGTCATTCCTTCGTTCATGTTCAGTAAGCACTTCATCCTGGTTTGTCAGGATCCAGGTGGATCCAGAGCCGATCCCGGGAACGCTGGGAACGCTGTGAGGTGGGAATACACCCTGGATGGAACGCCAGTCCACTCCAGAGCACCAGACACACATTCACACACACATTTAGTCACTCCTGGGGGTCATTTAGAGGCGACAGTCCACCTACCAGCATGGTTTCGGGAGGTTGGAGGAAACTGGAGAGAACCCGGAGGAACGCTGGGAGAACATGCGAAACTCCACAACTCGAGAGCTCTGAGACCCCAGATCTGTATTTCACAGTGAGAGAATATTATCCTCCTGAAAACTGGCGACATTTTGCTTTTAAACTTTAGAAGGCGGGGCCTAGGGGATGAAATGATGAAATTTGTGCCAAAAAACCAAATCATTCCAGTCTTTTCCAAATGTCTTCCTATATAATGTTACAGCATCCAGGTAGTGCACAACATCTGTGTGACATCACTGGGAGTAAAATGATCAGCCCAGATGACCTTCCAGATTGATCAGCCCAAATGATCATGATCTACATGGTCCGACCATGAGGGGAAAAATAGCTTCCAGGTTGATAACCTTCCTCAGTTAAAGGCACCGAGGTCAGTGACATTATTTTATGGTAACTCAAACATGCTTCGCTGGTGACGAGCACACTGAGTCAGCTCACCTACACCGTCTCACCGACTTCAAGAGTTTCACATTTATTCCTCTGTCTGTTTGTTTTGCTTACTTTATTTATTTACTTGATTACTTTATTTATGAATTTATTAATGTATTATTTATTTGCTTGCTTGCATTGTTTGTCTTATCTATCTATCTATCTATCTATCTATCTATCTATCTATCTATCTATCTATCTATCTATCTATCTATCTATCTATCTATCTATCTATCTATCTATCTATCTATCTATCTATCTATCTATCTGTCTGTCTGTTTATCTGTCTGTCTATCTCTCTATCTATCTATCCGTCTGTCTGTCTGTCGGTCTGTCTGTCTGCCTGTCTATCTATCTATCTATCTATCTATCTATCTATCTATCTATCTATCTATCTATCTATCTATCTATCTATCTATCTATCTATCTATCTATCTATCTATCTATCTATCTATCTGTCTGTCTATCTCTATCTATCTATCCGTCTGTCTGTCTGTCGGTCTGTCTGTCTGCCTGTCTTATCTATCTATCTATCTATCTATCTATCTATCTATCTATCTATCTATCTATCTATCTATCTATCTATCTATCTATCTATCTATCTATCTATCTATCTATCTATCTATCTGTCTATCTGTCTGTCTGTTTATCTGTCTGTCTATCTCTCTATCTATCTATCCGTCTGTCTGTCTGTCGGTCTGTCTGTCTGCCTGTCTATCTATCTATCTATCTATCTATCTATCTATCTATCTATCTATCTATCTATCTATCTATCTATCTATCTATCTATCTATCTATCTATCTATCTATCTATCTATCTATCTATCTATCTATCATCTATCCACCTGTCTGTCAGTCTGTCAGTCTGTCTGTCTGTCTATCTGTCTGACTATCTCTCTGTCTGTCGGTCTGTCTGTCTGTCTGTCTGTCTGCCTGTCTCTCTATCTGTCTGTCTCTATCTATCTATCTATCTATCTATCTATCTATCTATCTATCTATCTATCTATCTATCTATCTATCTATCTGTCTGTCTGTCTGTCTGTCTGTCTGTCTGTCTGTCTGTCTGTCTGTCTGCCTGCCTGCCTGTCTATCTATCTATCTATCTATCTATCTATCTATCTATCTATCTATCTATCTATCTATCTATCTATCTATCTATCTGTCTGTCTGTCTGTCTGTCTGTCTGTCTTCTGTCTGTCTGTCTATCTATCCATTTATCTATCTGTTACATTTTTTTAATGGATTTATTTATTTATTTCGTTGATTGCTGTATCTGTCTGTCTCTCTATCTCTCTATCTCTCTATCTATCTGCTTATCTTTATGTGTCTGTTTGTTTATTGAATCATTGTTTGATTCACCGAGTCGTCGCTGCAGTGGTTCAGTTCTAATCCTGACCTCTTATCACCGTCTGAATGTTTCAGAGGAAAAGTCTTTAGAGATTTCTCGCTCCATTAACTTCCCCAAGCAGAATAAAAAGGAGGACTTTCCCCTCGTTCTTTTATTGAGCGAGCTTTGCCTTGTGCACGGCCTGCCCGCTGTTGTTTTATTACTTCCTAAGTCCATTAATAGAGCGTAATAATGCTGTGCTTTGCACATTTTCACCTGAGGGCCCAGCTATCCCCTGTCACGCTCAACAATGAGGCGTAAGACCCGCGGATGCCTCGGGCTCGAGCTAATCTGAGCCACCCATCAGCGAGAAACCCGGCACTTCCTGTGTTTGTGTGCAACTTCCTACTCTTCAAGAGCTCAGAGGACCTTATTGTGCGACGTGATCTTGATGATGTGACTAATACTTCACACTGAAATGCGTACCAGGGGAATAATAAAAGCCTTTATATGTGCTGTCTGAGCACAGCTCCTTTCTTCTAAAAAAAAAAAACCATGTTTAACGTCTTTCGTAATGTTTAAGTAGTACTACCTGTTGGCCACCTGTACGTGTAGGCCTACATTCTTCTTGCAAAAAATTAAAACCCCCAGGAGCAATAAGGGAAGCAGTTAAAAATTAAACAAACCATCTTGTTGTTGAAAGCGAAAGCAAAAGAGCTCTCAGTGTTATTGTGCTTTGACCATTAGAATTTTTTGGAAAGTTCCCCTGCGATAAACGCTCATATCACAAGCTCGGGTCTCACCGCGACCGCAGATGAAGGCAGAAGACGAAGAGAGCAAACCTCGGATGTGAATGTCAATTATCTATGAAAGATGTTTTGCCTTCTCTCTCGGACTAACATAAGGATTTTTTTTCGTCGTCGTCGTTGTCGTTGTTGTTTGTTTATTTATTATTTTTGACACTGCTCTCTGGAGAAGGGCGTCAAGGCCAAATGCTGCAAAATGTCAAAGGCTCTTAAAGTCAAAGAGTGCAGCGTACATCCCTTCTAGCTGAGCTAAATGCTAGTCTGTCTATCGTAATGCTTCGTTTGAAGATCAGGAATAAATAAAAAAAAAAAGAAGGTGAGAAATACTCGTCTGCGCGTAATAAGTCACCGGAAAGAAAAAAAACAAACCCTGATACGTTAGGAAGTCTAAATGTCTTGAATCTGGGCAAGGTTATGTAATGTTTATGTAATATCTCGAATATAAGATTATTCATCCTGCTTTACTCATTTCAAGCTTTAAATGGTCTTATACTATTCTTCATTTATTTTTTCTGCCCCCCCATCTAGAAATATTAAATACATAAAATGAGAAAAAAAATAAAACAATCTTGAAATTAGTCAACAAAATATCTCGAAATAGGTTAAATAATCAGATATTTGGTCTTACTACGGGAAACACTAGGTCTGTTTTGACTACGTTCAAGACGTTATGATTTGTAAAACCTCTGTTCAAATAACGTTGCCTCTGAAACGGAAGACGGAAGTAGTCGCCCTTATAATCTGATGAGTTCTGCTCATGAGCGGTTACGACAGCGACTGAGGGGGGGAAAGACGTGGACAGTTTCAAGAAGAAACCCGAACGGAACATGACAGTTTATTGCACTTATCGAGCTTTTTCGGAATTGACCCCGGGATGGAGTGTGTGGTGAGCTTTATCTACAGCGCTCCCTCCACAGCGGTGACGAATGGCCAAGGGCCAGAAATCGCTCGCTAGCAGTCCGACGCAGCCGAGCGCCCGTGTACTCGAGAGGGCGGAGACGATGGGGCTCGTGCTCACGTCTCGGGATTAATGAGCGACGGTGCGAGTCGACAGCACCACCCCCGCACCCCTTACATCAAACGGTCCAGCGCTGGCATGATGTATTGTCGTGGCCGTGGTGCTCTTTCAGAGAACAGTCCATCAAGGGGTTTATCTCTGCGAGAGATGAAAGCACCGAGCTGCCAAACAAGAGTTAAAATGAGGGGCAGTCACGGAGGTCAAACCAGGCCCTCAGACCACATATTTACACCACTGCACCACAACATGGTCCTGCTTGGTCATAGTGTGGTGGGGGGAAAAAAAGTACAAGAAAATAATTGTCGTCCCCCTTGTGGCGTGTGCGATGAGTTAAGAATAGAATAACGATATGCTAATGGTGCGAGTGCAGTGATTTATCACCGCGTGTATGAGCAAATCGTCTTGGCACCATGTACGAGTCAGCTTGACGAGCCCCAGGTTTCTGTCCGAGAACCATTATTGGAGTCATACACGAATAACGGGCGAAAAAGAAAAGCAAAATAAGCATTGAACTGAATCTGGCCTGGCTCTGGCCTGGAATCACCTTAACGCTCATTTTTCTCCATGACAAACCGCGTACATCATCGTTTCATTAGCGTCACGCATAATACAAAACGCCGTGCGTCAAGTGATTCAGGTTTTGATCAAATAAATAAATGAGACAAATCTCCGCAAATACATCTTGCACTACTCTGTGTACCGTGCCCATTGGCACGTTGGGCTCATGTACTGCAAGAACAATAACGTGCGAGTTACCAAGTTGTTTAGGCAGCCAGCGGGATCGCACAAGAGCTGCTCAGCACTCTGTCATACAGCTGACGTTTCCCTGGCAGGAAGCAGGATTCCTTAGAAATGAGGAAATCGTTTCCTGGTTGCCACGGCCGACGTTTTGACGTTACGTTTGATCCTGGGTTCTGATTGAGATCCATTAAGCCGTGATTGCCGTGATTAACAACAGTGCCGTTGAGTTCTGAGCGCTCGCAGTAGTTCCACCTTCGAGGCAGATCGCAGATTTGTAGTAACGTGCTCGATCTGATACGTTATCGTTTCTATAGTAGCAAATCGTTCACGGCATTTGTATATGACTTGTTTAAAATAAACTCTAATTGCTGACGTGGTGAAGCCGTCTGTACGGAGACCCATCCATCCATTTTCCATGGAGCCTGGCGTCTATCCCAGGGAACTCGGGTCACAAGGCACAGACCACAATCACACACACATTCACACACTACAGACAGTTTAGAGATGGACTAGGGGAGGAAACCGGAGAACCCGGAAGAAACCCCCAAGCTCTACACACACAGGGCTGAGAAGGGATTCGAACCCCAGGCAAATGGAAGGAGACTCCAGTGTCAGCCAATGTCTCTACTATTTATGGAAGGAGTCTACACAAGTTGCGTTTCTTTCTTATTAACTTCAGGATTGAGGCTAGTGAGAGAGCATGGTGGTGGTTTTGAGCTGGTCTAATTTAAGCGATGACTTGTTTCAAGGACTTTCTACAACATTAAACATAACTATAAATGGATAAAAAAAAAATTGTATGCACTGTTTGAATAAATCAAAATAGTTAGGCGAAGAGGATCCCTTTTCGAGTCACGAGTTGCCATCTCAGGGAGTTTTTTTAAAACTCTGGAATGCTCATTTGGGATATAAACCAACATCCGTAATTCTGTAAAGCTGCTTTGTGAAAACAAAATGAATTTAATGTGCATGTAAACACAAACGTGTGCGCTCGATCTGCTCGATCTACCGCTCGATCGACTCCCCCGGATCAACTCGGGTGTCTTTCACCCGGAACATAACGTTAAAAGCAGTTTTGTTGGTGATTTGTTGGTTGCTGCGTGTTTGAATGCCTTTAAATGATTTGTTTTCATTCTCTTGTGTGGAGAAGAAGAAAAAAAAAGAGTCAGCTTGAGATAACATACTTGGCAGTCTAGCTCAGAATAAAAACATTTGTATTCATTTGAAAACGAGGGAGTTGTGGGCGTCAGCATTTAAGTTGGCATGAGGCGAGTGGTCTCTGCACTATGTTTATTTTCGATGGCTCTTGTGATTGTGCGAACGGTTCCACTCGCGTCTTCTACCGAATCGTGATTCACCCCCCCACCCCCGAGCAGCAGCTTCAAGAGCACATCATAACATCCAAGCCTATACCAAAGAGATCATCATTTTAGAGAAATAAAGCCCCCCCCCCCCTCCCCCCCGACATATTTCAGAAATACCGATGCGTTCTGCTCCGAGCGAGCCAGGCCGTTTGGATTCTAAAGTAGCGAGCAACAGCAGGATAAGGATAATGAAGCGAAACAATAAAGGGCCTCATATGGGGCCAGAATGGGCTCGAGAAGAGGAAACATGAGACTGGATTTATGACGGAGGTCTGAGGTGAAGTAGCAGCAACAAGTTCAGCCGGAGCGTCGATACATTGAGTTCGAGTGCACCGAGTGTACAGTAACAGAGGAATCTCTGAGGAACGTACACGGGAAGCACCATGGGAAGCGAAGGACTCATGAGCAAGGGGAAAGGAACACATTCCTTATACACCAGAGAAGAAGTTTCCGTCAAATACTGTAGAGAGAACGATTCGGGTTAGGATTCCGCTTTGACGATAACGTTTCGCCGCGTTCCTGCTAAAGTATGATGTCACAGCGCACATGTAAATTACAGTTACATTCATTGAACTCATGACATGCGTTGCTGAGTTATACACACGATGTGGTCAAAAGTATGTGGACACCCGATCCTCGCACGATATGTGGTTCTTTCCCAAATTGTTAGAAGAACACAATTGTGTAGAACGTCCCCGGATGCCGAAGCGTTACAATTTCCCTTCACTGGAACTAAGACGCCCAAATCTGTTCCAGTATGACTCCAGTATTAGCCTGGTTTGTCGAGAACGCGAGTGTCCTGCACAGAGCTCTGTCCCCAACCCCATTGAACTCCTTTAGGATGAACTGGAACACCGACCGCACCCCAGACCTCCTCATCCAAGATCAGTACCTGATCTCACTCTGAATGTTCACAAATGCTCACAGACGAGCTCCGAAATCGAGTGGAAAACCTTCCCAGTGCAGTGCAATGTACGATAAACAGCAAAGGGGGACTAAACCTGGAGTAGGAAGACAGTCAGGTGTGTACATACTTTTGGCACTATACTGTATCAGAAGGCTCGCTAATGCGAGATTACTCTGTCAACTGTTTATTTATTTCAATTACGCACAAGAATGAAGTTCATGGATTATAACAGATAAGACAAATAGGACAAAAGGAACGGTGCCGTATAAAGAGACGAAGAGTTAGCGTGTGTTTACGGTCGCTGATCCTTTTTTTTTTGTCCTTTTATGGAATATTGTGGGCGTGGCTAAATGCAAATCGGTAATCAATCGTCTAACCTTGTACGTCTTCGATATATACGAGGACGTGTAAACGACTTACGTTTGACACGTTTAGCGCAAATGGAAGATGGAAAATGACCCTGGGCATCAACAAGAAGGAGTCGGAGAAGAGATGCGAGTATCCGCATGAACACGTTTATCCCTCAGACTCGAACTCTGGAGAACGTGCCAGTGACTTCATGGACTAGATGTGGATTTAAAAGCACGTGAGAAGCGCTTGTTTCTTTTAAAGAGTCCCCGGTTACATCCTGTGGAGTTTCGCAAGTTCTCCCCGTGTCCGCGTGGGTTTCCTCCGGGTTCTCCAGTTTCCTCTGACCTCCAAAAAGGCAGATGGATTGAATACGCTAAACTGTCGCTATGGGCTGAATACGTATGCCCAGTGCCCCTTGGATAGATTCGGATGTGTCACAACACTGAGAGAGTGCTTACTGAAATTGTCCCCTTCGTGGTTAACTCTTTTGACCTCATGTGACCCCTTTCCTTAAAAGCGCATGCACTGCTGCTTACACCATGACAAAAACCACATGTTTTTCACAACATCAGTTCTCTCTTCGCTTACTGTCTAAGTCTCGCATGTTACGGAAAACCTTTATGCCTTTTAGAAACCAACTCCCTCCAGCGCTTTATCTCAGAAATCTTTTGGCACACACACACACACACACACACACACACATACACATTTCACACATGAATTTACAGCAATAAACACGGGTATGCACATCCAGCCCATCTTTCGCTCCTCGCCCAGAAGAGGTGGAACTGTAGGAGGAGGGAGATGAGCGAATCCATCACGACTCAGGCCGTGCAGGGTCAGCGGCGCAGAGCCGGAGCTTCTCACCGTGCCTGGCACCTGCTGGAACCGAGCAGTGCTGCAAGCCTCAAGAGACGCCTCCAGAAGAGAAAGTATGCCTGAACACTCCTATTTCACAGCCCTCTTCTCTCTCTCTCTCTCTCTCTCTCTTTCCATTTCTTTCAACTGAAGTCTGACATAATTAACAGCTTTAAGGCAATGCACGTAGTAGGCTCCTCCCTTTATTCTGTTTGAGGTCTTGCTCAGAAATGTTTGCACAGATGTAGATCACCGTGGTGTGCCGTAAATCGTGTAAGTCGTGACATTTTGATTTAAGTGGCTCCAAATTAGATTAGGTGGTGTGTAATGATTACAGTAATTCACTGTGTGTTAGGGAGCATGCCGAGCTGCAATAAACCGCACCGGAGTACTTTTCTACACTTTCCTCAATCAGAAGGCTTTTTAACCACCTTTATTCATTATTCCGATGATTTGTCAAAAAGATGTGAAGCGTATAGCCGTATCTTTGTTTAGTGGAGCTTTTCGACATCGCTCGAACCCCCAGACTCATCCCGCTTGTATTTCACCTCGATAAACATGAAACACGTGCCCTTTTCTTCCCTTGTGTGACATTCCTGTGCTGTAAATGCTGAACTCCAGGTTAATCACCTACTAAAATATTGGAGTCAAAGCCTCAAAGCATGCTGGGTTTACAATGTGGTTAGACGTTGGAGCTTCTCACGTGTAATCAGACTACTTTAGATTGTTCTCAATTATGTGGGCTGTATGGGAAAAATATTTCACGATACTTAAAGACATTTCTATCACATACACACCCATTCATACACTAAGGACTCTTTGGACACGCCAATCAGCCTAGCATGCATGTCTTTGGACTGGGGGAGGAAACCGGAGTACCCGGAGGAAACCCCTCGCAGCACGGGGAGAACATGCAAACTACGCACACACAGGGTGGGAATCGAACCCCCGACCTGAGAGGCGAACGTGCTAACCGCTAAGCCACCGTGCGCCCCATAAAAAGACTAGGGACCTAAAAATCATTTACTTACAACACTTGACTAATTCATAATACACTTTAAATCTATAAATCGCCACTCATATTGTTCTCCGCTTGATATATATCGCTTTGCTTGCATTTCCTCATTTGTAAGTCTGCTAAATGAATAAATGTGAATGTAAATAAATTCGCCAGACAGTTTCGAAGTTACGACATCATCACTGAAAAGAAAGGAATGAGAAAGAATAAGAAAACTTGTTTTTCTACGATCTTCAGGGGATTTGGATGAACATGTTTGGAACCATTTCAGGTTACAGGGTCGAATAAATGAACTAAATTTCTCATCAGCGATAATGGACAACCTGTGGAACAAGACGTTTCGAGGCGTTTATTCGTCTGGATCAAGCTCCTAAGTTGTCGTGAAGGACGTTACGTGTGTTTAAAATGTCACATGCTCTTATTTTTGAGTGTAATATCGGTGTGAAACGGCTGGCACCTCAGTCGTGGAATCGCTCTTTGGTGATTTTTAATGAAACCGCACCTCCTAATGATTTAAAGCTTTGAATGATCGGCATCGCACTCCATCTGAGCTCAGACGATCCTGCCATTTTCTCCTGGTCTGGCACGACCTGTCTTCATGTGCTCTGGTGTGAAAGGGGTGGGAGGAGGAGGGGGGGTTAAAAAAAAAAAAAAAGAAAAAAAAGGGAAAAGTGTGGAAGAAGAAAACATTAAGCCTCCTTCCAAAGAATTCTACAATGCATTAGGTCATGGGAATCTAATCACACTGTGCTCAAAACTTTGAAACGATCCAAGCAACGGGGCCTGAACTGAGCTGAATAATTGGTCGCTCGAAGCTTGCCTGCATCCGTAGAGAGAAAGGATGATAAATATGAGAGGCAGAACCTCAAATCATTGAATTTCATCCTAGCAAATGAGCTATCCTCGATGACATGTCCGATCGCTCCGGAACGAGTGTGTTTGGCGTCTGGGAATTTCGTCTGACGAACGAAACGAGCGAGTGGCGCGTGAAGAATGGCCGCAGGCGGCCGCCGTGGTTATTTTTGTTTGTCAAAATTCAGAAGTGGTCCTGTTACCCTGGAGGCAGCTCGTGTTTTCCATGTAGCTCAGCCACTTGGCAGGGCCTGGATCTCCGGCTTCCCATTCTATGTCCCCCCCCACCCCACTCCGCCGCCTCCTCCATCAAAGCATCTCTTTTCCCCCGTCATTCCCTCCTACTGGAAGGAAAAAGTGCACAGGCCGCAGCGGAGACAGACTGACTGCGCAGGCGGCCCGGCAGATGCACCGAAGATAAGTTTGTGTTCGTAAGTCGGGCCGCGACCCTCGGCGGCAGGACATTAAGCAGATCCTGTCAGATCCTGCCTCCCCTCAAAAACACCCACTACATGCACCAACTAAAAAACAACAACAAAAAAAAGTCCCCTCCTACTCTCAACTGTATCTCCATCCACGTCCTCCAAACATCATAGCCGTGGGGAGGGGGGACAGACCCATGGAGCCGTCGCTTTCCTCCTTTCAAGCCTCGAGACACCTCCTCCGTCCACACAATGACGGGCCGCATCGCTTCCTCTCTCGCCGCTGGACTAATGGATCGACACGGCCGACAGCGACGCCGGAGCTCGGCTCAAATCCCCCCAAGTCAGCAGTTTCTCATGGCTCTACGTCTCAGCACGGGCAAACCTACGAGCCGTCTGCAAAGCTTTCCTTTACTTTGACGAATGTAGAGAAGCTTAATGGGTATATCCAGCAGGAAAGGGAAGTCTCTGTTTGAGGGCTTTGTCAGTGTTGTACACAGCCATCATTCAGCATTCCTTGTTGACATGACATCATGTAGTGCGAGAAAACACTGCTAATTTAACGTGGCGCGTCTTACTCAAAGGCGCACCACCTGCCTATTTATTTATTTATTTATTTATTTTAAAAAATAAAGAAAGAAAGATCACCTGGTGGTCTTCATGTACCCTGATTCTCAGCTAATGCGTTCCAGAGCGTAGTGGTGCACCAAAGGCCGAGGCGTTCCCGATGACTTCCTGACTCGTACTAAAGAGCCGAAGCCCACTGGGGGCACAGGACGAGATGAAAGCACTGGCAAGACTCGAAATGCCAAGGGAAAGTCAACTTTGAAGTCGGCCTAATTGGCCTTTCGACGGATTCGTCCGCTTGATAGAGTATATTCGCGGGTCTGATGCGACGCTATAAATCAATTTTACATTCACCGCGAGGAAAGGTCTCGGGTAATCGGGTTAAAGATTATTCTGTCCGTTTTTTGTTTGGTTTGGTTTTTTTTCTTCAAGAAATGAGCAGAGCACTAAGGGCTTGTCATCTTTTTTCCCTTAATGCAGCGCAGTAATTTGAAGAACGTTATTTAGAGGAAATTAACCAGGCGAAGTTTGCTGACAGAAAACAGGAAATCAATCCCAAAACAGAGCAAAATCGTGACTTGGCAACTTGACAACTCTTCCTTTTTTCCAGCTGTGAGACTGTTCAAGCGACAGCGGATGTCGTACAGATTTATAACATACTTAAAAAATTAAAAATTTCATATATGTATCATTTCTTTTAGGACATATCGCTAAGACTAGCATATTTGTATCCATTAAAAATCGATGGTAGTAAAACCCTTGACAGGAGCTCTTTCGTGTAAGTGCAGAGGCCTCGGCGAACTCGACGCGGAGACGATGTTTGGCTGGCTTCCCCAAACAATACGGCACGACCGCGGAGCTTATCGTGTCACGCACGTACATGTAGACGCTAGGCTAATCTGCAGGCTACATAATAAAACCTGCGATCGGCGCATTCGTACCTGGCGTCAAATCCGAAACCGTGGAGACTATTATGCTTTTATTTGCGCGCAGACTTCATATTACGCTTAGCCACCTCTTTAAAGCCTGTGAGATCTTTCCGACGCCAGCCTCAGTTCAGCTGCACTCAAGCATCTATCACCGTACTGCTTAGGGAACGGTGTTGGTTATAACTCTTCCAGGCTTTTCCTCTGGGTGGTACCACTCGAGCGCGAGTACTAGAGCCAGGCCACTCACCCTGGAAATGAAGGATGTGGTTAATGGATGTCCATTTAAGTGGCTCTCGTCCCACTCAGAGTGTTAGGAGTAAGTGAGAACGGAACGGCTTTCACTTACCTATGTACAGAGAACCGTGGCGTGAGGGGTTTGATTTATTTTTTTTACTTTGCTAAGCTGAGCCTTGCTACATTGTATATCACCTTATATGGTAGCTGCTCTTACTTTTCTTTTCTGAGCTCGATTTATAACCCAGTGCATGTTCGTGAAATTGGCGTCGTTTGTCTAATTCCTTTCCCGGAGCCCAATATGGAGGAACGAGAATAATGTGTAGCTAAACACCACCACCACCACCACCACCACCACTGCAAGCAGTGAGAACGTATAGGCCAAGATGTAGAGATATGCCCTGCTATTTGTAAGCGCACTGTTGAAAGGATGAAACGAAGCAGACCGGTTATATGAAGTAGCCAAGAGAGATTTCAAGCTCTTGAAAATGTTCTATGGCTCCAATCCTTCATACTCCACATTCCTTACGCGATGGCATAACTGTGATTTCTAGTTCGGATTACAGGCTGAAGACACGCACTGCTGCTAAAACCTGGTGCTTGTCACGTTCGATACCACCTACTGGACGTAGCTGTCGATTTCTGGAAGCTGATTGGTCACATGACAACGAAGTGAGACACTACGTTATCGTTTCTATAGTAACGGCTGATTCGACCGGGACTTGTACAGTGGGCGCAGCGCAGGATCGAAATCTAATTGAGGACGTGATGTTATAGGAAAAGAATCAGCTTCCTGTGGTAACAGTGACTCCGCTTCGTCGGCACCACTCCATTGTTGATTCGTTTTCCTCTACCAGCAAACCGGGCTCGTGTTTTATTCCTTCCTTACAAACAAAACGACAAATAGCAATTAAATAAGGAAAGCTACGTCTGTAAATCTTCGTCGGACGTTTTAACTGCTCGCTGTCGGATTCCTATCGGAACACTGAACAAGCGCTTTCTTAAACACGGGAGCACTCGGAGTGTACGCCTGTTAATTTTATAGATAAAGGACTCCTAGACAGCACTAGTGCTAAGCGTAAAACATAAATGTGTTACGTGTCACGAGCGCCTAATTAGACCGGTGAACGTTTTTGGCCTATTAGATTAGATCTCGACTGTTTTAACGAAATAAATATATCTATTCGTTAACATTTTTTGATTATAGATTATAGATTTATAGAATTGTAGATTATTTCTTGATTCACATAAAGCTCATGGTCTTGTTATACCTTTGACCGTGGTTGATTAGAGTAAGCAAAGAAAAACAACATGTTTTTTGATCGGATTCGTAACTAGGAAACCATTCAGCATAGTAATGCCATTTAGTCTGATCACTTTGATCAGATATACATTTCAAGCATAGAATAAAAAAAAAATCTGGATCCTGACATCACGTTCCCTCCTTTTCATGTCAAGGAAAGACGAGAGCGTCCTGGGATTATTCTGATGGACGGAATTTTGTTTAATTTTGCTCTCTTCTTGCTTTATACGGGGAGATTTACAATGTCTGATGTGTCTTGTTTCAGGGGATGAATTACGGCGCTCTTGAGAGATTACAGACCGAAAACAGCTCTTTTCTAAAAACCTGCTTAGAAAAACATTAGGAAATTTTGCAATTCTCTCCATATCCGTCATCGAGATGCTCCAAGTGGAATATTGTTCGTGCTAGATTGTTATAAATGTCTTACACCAGAGCGCTGCTGAAGTTTCAATTCTGATTGGTCGGTCAGTAAATCGCATGAATCTTTCTGTAAGGAGGGGTTTATTGAACATTTATGGAAGGAGTCTCCAGTGTCAGAGCTTTGAAACAGTCAAAGGTTTAACCCTTTGCTGCATGGTGCTGCCATACGGCAACAGTTAATCGTTCTCCAATTTTTAGAGAAGCAATAATACTACTATTACTACTATTTTCCTATGTAACTTGGAAAAGGTGGTCTTTTAGCCTTGGCATAACAATAAAATAACCAGGAAGTGCTGTTTGCACTTCCTTTCTTTAATCACATGGCATGGTGAAGGTCATCGTCGGAGGGCTGTCAAAATTTGATTATTTTTTCATCTGAGATTAAAGTTCACATTTATTTTTGGTCCGTTAAAACAAGTCGATATATTTTGAGTATTCTGTTAAATGGTAAAATCTAATTGTTGCCATGTGGCAACAACGTGCGATAACTGAACCGTAGTATGTGCAGCATGTACATATTTTTTTTCACATTTAAAGTAAGAAAAACCGTTGTCGTTTCAGACGTTTTGCAACTGCACCTTCATTCAAGAGAAACAATTAATAGATACTTCACCCAAAACATTTCTGAATCAAATTTTTGTATGTATTGTGAGTGAATAAATCCATCCACATACTTTTACAACTGAATTACAACTGTACTTCCTTTCTAGAAGATACATGTTTACTACGTGGCAAGAAAAAAAACAACAGTGTCACTTATAGTCTGGAAAATGCAGTATTTGGAATTATAACCTCATACAGTTTGCGTTGAACATTCTTTAAATCAAAAATTGAAGGTAAATGTAATAATTCAATAATTCGGTCGAAAGTCTTCAGAAAAGAGGGGTTTCTCGGTAACGTGACAAGCTGCATATTTATTTATTTATTTATTTACTGGGTTTTTTTAGTGAACGTTGCAGTGTATGGACCTCACTATAACAAGATCGGAACTACAACGATGAAAAGCTAAGAACTAAGTAATGATTACGTGTGACGTGACGTGACGTGACCTGAAGATGCACAGGAGATGCCCTTACAATTAAAATGTTTTCGTAAGAAACAAGGAGAAATTTTTTGCCAAATCAAGACAGACTCTTACCCAAAAAGACGAGCGGTTTAGTCTAATCAAAAGGCGCGTCAGCAAAGTTATTCGCTTTAGGGGTGTGCACACTTTTGCAACTAGGTTATTGTAACTTTTTCAAATTTTGCCTATTTTTCCCCAAAATGTCCGATTCATTTTCATACACTGTAATTTCGCTTTGACGCTGGAAAAAGTTCTGACATGATTTACATTGGGTTCACAAAAAAACCCGCCATTTTAACAGGGGTGTGTAGACTTTTTCACATCCATTGTAGACCAGTAACTGCATGTTTATCTATTGCATGTGAAGAATTTTCTAACGTCTCTACGCCTTTTTTTCAGACCTTTGGCTAATTCTTGTCAGCTCCAGACCGGTGTCTAGCCAGCCTACACCTTGATCTAAGGGAAAGGCAAACACGAGACGACAAGCTGAAAATGCCATGTGTTGACATTAACATCCGCCACTTAGACGTGCTCAAATACGGCCTCAACGTATTTACTCCGCGCTTGCTGCAATTTAATGTTTAATCCCTGATTAAGCTTCAGACAACACTGGAAAACTGGAGTATTGTGTAGACTACCATGCTCGGTGTGTGTTTGTGTGTGTGACCTCTACTGTACATACAGCTTCCTGTCACATCAAAGAACGTGCAAGGGCGTCTGCAGGTAATGGGTCACCTACAGGTGAAAACCAAGAGATTGATTGGCTGATCCAGTGACGAGGGAACGGGCTCGACTGGTTCAGACGCCTCTAAATAACATTCGCTCCAGGATGTTTGATTTCGGTTTGATCAGAGATCGATGACTAAAACGATCTGGAAACGGAATGAAATGATCTTACGTAGAGGTAGAAGACGGTGAGATCGGCGGTGAGTCTAGCGGAACTCCATATAAAGGTGTCTCCGTTAAATCAAACAGGGCCTCTCGGACTTATGATGGATGGCTGGGTAAACACACACACCAATTACATGGGAACATGAACCGCGCCGTCTAAAGGAGTTGCCAAGGTGGAGGCGTCTGGCTGGATTTGTGCAAGGCTTTAGAGCTGGGTTCGGTTTGACAGATTTCACACCTAATCACTTGATAAGTGGACCAACACCTCCCGGCGTGCTAAAGACTATGAGAATTTAGAATTTTACAAATAATCCAAATGATTTTGCAGTTCCGGGTGCATGCACGTATGTAAACGCGAATTTATAACTTTCTATGGATAAATCATATACCTGTATGATTATGTCATTTTTGCGGACACTGATGCTCGATTTAGCGGCGGCTTTTTTCAATATTTGCGAAATTGCAATTGCTTGATTATCTTTCGCGGTGATGTTTGCTGGTAGATGAGACCCTTTAGCTGTACTCTTGTTCGACGCAAGTGAATCGAATTTAAGATCAAATCCGTGGAAAATCTGTGTTAATTTGGAAAAATCGCAAGCTCCGGTTGCGATTTTGTGAAACTCCGAAGCTTCCTCGATTTTGCGTTCACTTCTGGGATCGTGAAATCCTGGAGGGACTGGATGATGTGCGAAGCTGCATTGACACATGACACATGACACCTAGTTTGTTCTCGCGATACGACGCGACCCGGAAGCGCTCCACGCAGTTTACCGCAGATTAACAGGGACGCCGTAGACAAACCGAGCCACATAGAACAAAGACGTCTAAAGACTTCAACATAGAGGAGGACTTGCGTTTTTGTTTTTTCTCTCTCTCGCTCGGGTGCGTCTGAGATCTATGCGGAAGTGAAGATATTTTGTGAATAAAGACTTCATTGGAGAGGGGTTTTTTGTGCACAAAGCATTCGTATGGCTTCATAAAACAGGGATTTAAACCACTGGAGTCACATGGATTACTCCTACGATGCCTTTGTGAACTTTTTTGGAGCGTGAAAGTTTTGGTTACTAGACTGAAATCGGTGGGACCGAAATCTCCAGGGTTTCCTTTCAAAATATCTTCATTTGTGTTCCGAAGATGAACGAGAATCTTACGGGTTTGGAACGACACGAGGGGGAGTAATTGATGTCAGAAGTTTCATTTTTGGGTGAACTACCCCTTTAACATTAAAATAAAAATGAATCGTGCGAAAAAAAAATCACAAGTGGAAAAAAACAAAACAAAATTTTTGTTGTTTTTTTTGGTCAACAACCAAAAAAATGTGTGAATAAATGAATTCAAACGCCCTACATGCGAGTTAAATGAATTGTGTGAGAAATAATAATAAATGAATCACGTGCACAAATATGACGTGAAGTGTCTAGAACTTTTTAGAAAGGGATTCGTTTGCAGAGAATAGCGCTGTATTAAATACAGATGATGTATTAATGACGTCCACCGTCTTGTGTGACATCCTCCAAACACTGTCCTATTGAATATCCCAAATACTGAATGATTAATTGCCTGGGTTCCTCTACAAATCCGACGGTGCTGTGTTCCCATGTATGTTGTGGTTGCCGGTAAACAGTCGTGAGCCTGCGTTAAAACACGGGTTGCCATCGCCTGAGTCCCATCAGCCCTCGGGGACCACACAAAGTGTATTTACACCTCACACTTCTCCGCATAAACACTGCTGCTTATTAATTGAGCATCACCGGAGAACAAACGGTCGCTGGTGCTCCTGGGATTTGGACACCTCAGGCTCCTTGGAGGTTTTTTTTTTTCCCCCAGCACGCTCTAAATGAGTGATTCCAGTGAAGCCTACGTGTCTGTCTATCTCACCGAGGTTATTATCAGAGCGTCTGTCAGCCACGGCTCCAGAGCGGCTCGCGAGGAATGTCCTCTACTCTGATTGTGGGTACTGGAGTTTGGAGCTCCACAGAGCCACCGAGCGTCCATCTATCACGCGTCTCAGCAGACCCCTTTTTAAAAAACAATCACTCTCTAAGTAGTGAAGAGGTGCCAGAGCTAATTATAAACAAATGGTGGATGCTCCATGGACGTGGGACCAGCTGTGGTGAATGCAGGGAGCTGAGCTGGGGGTAGGAGGGGGGGTGGGGTTAGTATTCTGCTGGAGTGTTCTGGATGATGGAGTATTCGATGGGCTGTGAAAGTGGACCTCACACGGGGACAGAAGACTGACAGGTGTTTAGGAGTGCGGCCAAATACAGACAAGAGGACACCAAGTGGAAAAGCGAGGCCAGTCAAACAGAAGAAAAGAGGATGAGTGACGTGCCAGAGAAAGAGTCTTTTTTCAGGCATACTGGAGGCAAAATTTGGTTAATATGGTTTTAAAATGCCCCCAGCTAACACACTACATATAAATAATTCCGTCGGTGGTTTGTCCACCGATTACGACTAACCTAGTCTCCAGTTTCGAGTCTCGTCATTTCAACACCATTTCCCTCATTCCTAATACACCAATCATGACATGCTCACTATGTGGACTAACTTACCATCCCGAATAGCTGCACCGAGGTCATCATCTCAATGCACATCTATGAAAATTGCGAACAATGCAAGAAGTTTCATTTCAACATACTCCTCGTAGTGTAAAACAATCTGCTGCTAGATCATACGCGGACAAACTAGCTTAAAGAAATGCAGGCAGTTATGGGCATGCAACTACTCGCAATAATCAACAAAAGTCAATATTTATGTTACCTAAAAGTTACCAACACGGACAACTATAGAGTTATTGTAGCTACCGTGTGACTAGTGCCGATTCACACTGTTGTGGAGTTACAGTTCCTCAGTGTGATGAGTTTCTTTGCGGCGTAGTGGTTAGCACATCTGGACTCGGACCCCCTATGCTGTGAATGCAGAATTCGCAGGTTCTCACTGTGCTTCGGGGGTTCCCTCAGGGTACTCACCCAGTCCAAAGACATGCTTTGTATGCAGTTCCAAATTGTCCATAGTGTGTGAAAGTGTGTGCGGTTGTACCCTGCGATGGGTTGGCACGCCATCCAGGGTGTCCCTCGCCTCAGATCAGGGATCAGCTCCAGGCTCACAGAGTACACTTACATTTACAGTGTTTTGGCAGACAGCCTTATTTATCTCATTTATACAACTGAGCAATTGAGGGTTAAGGGCCTTGCCCAAGGGCCCAGCGGTGGCTTGAACTCCTGACCTTCTGATCAGTAACCCAGAGCCTTTAACCACTGAGCCACCACTGCCCCCGGTAGTAACTGTTTCATTGTCACGACATGCCTAGTATATATTCACAAAATTGCGGAGCTACATTGCCACAATGTAACTAGCACCACTTCACAACATGGCGAAGTTACCGAATGTTGCCACAACATGACTGGTACCAATTCACAACCCTGCAAATTCGCATTGCCACAACATGACTTGTAGCGCTTCGCACCAGTGAGAAGTTATGTTCCCACCATGTAACTAGTACTAGTCATAAGTAATGATGTTGCTACGATGAAACATTTGAAATAAAATCTCGTGGCTACAGAACGACGGAGGAAATGTGCTTACCTGGGTAGCTTATTGTTTTTTGTAAGATCCTCTAGAATTTATAACGATATCATATAGCACATTTTTAGCTTTGGCTCGAATTTTCACAGGCGGATTAGCTAAACCAACATTCGCTAGCTGAAACACAACCGAAGATGGATTTTAGGTTAAGCCGTACATAAATATGTAAGGACAGAACACCTTTTTAAAAATACCGTGAACTTGATTTACTACTAACAAACCTTTAGTAACATTAGCTAGCTAAGAATAACTTCTTGGATTTAAAAGGGAAGTTCATATAGCATTGAGCACAATCAGGGATCATCGATGATGAATCAATCAGGGACTTTAAATGCTTTGAAGATGACATATTGTTGAATCATTCTTTCATCCATTCCATATTTTTTTTCCCTCTGGTTGTTAAACCTACTTGTCTGCTCGACACTTAATAAAAACGGATAAATAAAAAAAAGACTCAGACAGAGAGAGACAGAGAGAGAGAGAGTGAGAGCAAAAGAGACAGAGAGAGACAGAGAGTGAAAGAGAGACAGAGAGAGAGAGAGTGGGACAGAGAGAGAGAGACAGAGAGAGAGAGACAGAAAGAGACAGAGAGAGAGAGTGGGACAGAGAGAGAGTGAGACAGAGAGAGAGACAGAGAGAGAGACAGAAAGAGACAGAGAGTGAGAGACAGAGAGAGAGACAGACAGTGAGAGAGAGACATTGAGAGAGAGAGACAGTGAGAGACAGTGAGAGAGAGACAGTGAGAGAGAAAGTGAGAGAGACAGTGATAGAGAGAGTAAGAGAGAGAGAAGAGAGAGAGAGAGAGAGAGAGAGAGACAGTGAGAGAGAGACATTGAGAGAGAGAGAGACAGTGAGAGAGACAGTGAGAGAGACAGTGAGAGAGAGAGAGTAAGAGAGAGAGAGAGAGACAGTGAGAGAGAGTGAGAGAGAGCGAGACAGAGAGAGAGAGAGCAAAAGAGACAGAGAGAGACAGAGAGTGAAAGAGATACAGAGAGAGAGAGTGAGAGAGAACCAGACAGAGAGAGAGAATGGGACAGAGAGAGAGACAGAGAGAGACAGAAAGAGACAGAGAGTGAGAGACAGAGAGAGAAAGAAAGTGAGAGAGACAGACACTGAGAGAGAGACAGTGAGAGAGAGAGAGTAAGAGAGAGAGAGAGAGAGAGAGAGAGAGAGAGAGACAGTGAGAGAGAGAGACAGAAATGAATAGCCCAGACACAAAATCTGCTACTGATAGTCTGCACCTGAATATCCCGAGCGATCCTGCTCCCATTACCACACTCTCTAATAGCGCCAACGCGTCACATTAATGCTATCAACCAAATCCTACTCCATCTCCAGCCCTGTGCCTTTGTGTGTTACATAAGCTAATGACAAAAAGTGTATTATCTTTGATGTTTGGGCCCACAGTGTGGGAACAAACCGAGTACAGTGAGCTAGACGTTCTCCAGAGCTAGATAAAGTGCTCCGTCTTCCTCCCTAGAAAAAACAACAGCGTGTTTAAGTGATATCTACTGTAGCTCTGCAACTCTGCCTGGACCAAAGCCCCAGGATTTATTTCGGTGTCCGTGGCCCTGTTATTTTCCTTGCGAATGATGAATCAAAGAAGCGGGCGTCCCACCAGAGGAAGTGTGGGAGAGACAAGCTCTGCCCTTAACTGCACATCCAGCGGACCTCGTGGCTTTTTTAGAATTCTTCCCTCTGATGAAATCGACTTCCTTCGCTTCAAGTGTCCCTCCCTGCGGAGCGAAGAGAACAGGGAGGAGACTGGTAGTTCTGGGGAAGGCGTCGGACAAAGCCAAGGCGTGAATTTATACACACTAAGTGTATAAAGAGTGTGTCATGCGCAGGAATGTGTAGGAGAACGAGCTCCGGGCCTGTGTGAGTATTGTTGTAACCCCTGAGGTTGTACGTTTCCATCGTTGGAGCTTGTGTTTGGGATGGTTATGGGTTATGAGTGGGTGTGTGTGTGTTGTATTCTGATGTAATAGCTAGGAAATGTGATATCGGGAATGGTTAAGAAGCCAGACATGTCCTTCAGATCCCACCGTCCTCTTCACCTCTGGAGGAAAGGGTTAAGTAAATGTTAGTCTGGTGATAAAAGGTTCTAAAAGGAGCCATCGTTCTTCATGGCGCACTGGGCCTACCAAAAAAAAAAATTCCACCGGGCCGATGATGTCATCAGATTATACGTCATTCCAACACCATCATAATCATCATAATCGCCACCCTTTCGGAACCTTCTAGAGTCCCTGTAAACGAGCCATACGAGTCCCTGTAAACGAGTTGTTGCTATGGAAACCGCTGCTGTCAGAGCTGCTGTTAGAGAAAACCTCTGACCAATCAGATTCAAGAATTTCACCATGCTGCAGTATAGGAGAGATGTTGTACGCTTCTTGAATCCTATAGTTCCAAACCCCCCAAGAAGTGGACTGTAAATGTGTCTTCTTTTTTTTTTTCATTGTCCACCAAAATAAATTTTGTCGTTTAAATAAATAAATAGAATTTTTTAATTGAATTTGGAAATAAAGTATGTTCTCGCCGTGTTGTGGGGGTTTCCTCCGGGTACTCCGGTTTCGTCCCCCAGTCCAAAGACATGCATGGTAGACTGATTGGCGTATCCAAAGTGTCCGTAGTGTATAAATGGGTGTGTGAGTGTGTATGTGATTGTGCCCTGTGATGGACTGGCACCCTGTCCAGGGTGTACCCCGCCTTGTGCCCGATGCTCCCTGGGATAGTCTCCAGGTTCCCCGCGACCCTGAAGAAGGAATAAGCGATAGAAGATGGATGGATGGATGGTATAGAGGATGGATGGATGGAATTTGAAAAGAAATGTTGTCATTTCTTTAAACCGAAAGGGTGGAGCTGGAGGTGAGTTTCAGTTCACAGGTGAGAAGGGTGAAAAACGCTGGCGTGCGTTTAGGAAAACAGCTGAAATGATTTGGAGCGCCGGAGAGAGCCAGCTGTTGATTTAGTGCGATTATGAGAGCGGTGTAGAAATGGGAGGGCAAAAGATAAAGTGTGTATCTACCGTCAAGGTCAATTGGCCAGGTGGTTCTGGGAGCGCAGAGCTGGAGAAATACTCTCAGAAGACTTGGATTGCGACCAAAAACAAGCAGAAGAGGAAGAAAACATCACACTGAGACATTTTGAAGGAAACTTCAGGAAGCCGCTTCGACACCGCTGGAACTCAGGGACGTAGAGTTGTTTGATTCCTTCTAAAAATACACAACAACAACAACAAATAAAACAGATTTCGGAGTAAAACAGTGATTTACGTCTGAACGTCATGTCCTACTTGTATTTTGTTCACCATGTTGGGTATCTGGGTAGGGTTATATTAAATACATTCAACCGTGAACACTTTCTTCTGGAATGTTCTTTTGTTGTATTGTTTTTTTATATTGTTATTGTTTATCTTTTATACAGAAAGGTGGCCTATAAATGAAAACCACATGAACAGATCAAAAACACTCCAAACGATCAGAAAACACAACAATAATACAGAATACAGGTATTTGGGTTTTCTGTTGCGTATTTGATTTGGCCATTGTGTTAGTGATTTTGCTGTTGTCTTTTTGATATTGCTGTTGTGTTTTGGTCTTGTTGTTGTGTTTATACATTGCTGTTGTGTTTTGATGTTGTGTTTTGGTGTTGCTGTTGTGTTTTGGTCTTGTTGTTGTGTTTATACATTGCTGTTGTGTTTTGGTGTTGTGTTTTGGTGTTGCTGTTGTGTTTAGACATTGCTGTTGTGTTTTGGTGTTGTGTTTTGGTGTTGTGTTTTGGTTGTTGTGTTTTGGTTGTTGTGTTATGGTCTTGTTGTGTTTAGACATTGCTGTTGTGTTTTGGTGTTGTGTTTTGGTGTTGTGTTTTGGTGTTGTGTTTTGGTTGTTGTGTTATGGTCTTGTTGTGTTTAGACATTGCTGTTGTGTTTTGGTGTTGTGTTTTGGTGTTGTGTTTTGGTGTTGTGTTTTGGTTGTTGTGTTATGGTCTTGTTGTGTTTAGACACTGCTGTTGTGTTTTGATGTTGTGTTTTGGTGTTGCTGTTGTGTTTTGGTCTTGTTGTTGTGTTTATACATTGCTGTTGTGTTTTGGTGTTGTGTTTTGGTGTTGCTGTTGTGTTTAGACATTGCTGTTGTGTTTTGGTGTTGTGTTTTGGTGTTGTGTTTTGGTTGTTGTGTTTGGGTTGTTGTGTTATGGTCTTGTTGTGTTTAGACATTGCTGTTGTGTTTTGATGTTGTGTTTTGGTGTTGCTGTTGTGTTTTGGTCTTGTTGTTGTGTTTATACATTGCTGTTGTGTTTTGGTGTTGTGTTTTGGTGTTGCTGTTGTGTTTAGACATTGCTGTTGTGTTTTGGTTGTGTTTTGGTGTTGTGTTTTGGTGTTGTGTTTTGGTTGTTGTGTTATGGTCTTGTTGTGTTTAGACATTGCTGTTGTGTTTTGGTGTTGTGTTTTGATGTTGTGTTTTGGTGTTGCTGTTGTGTTTTGGTCTTGTTGTTGTGTTTATACATTGCTGTTGTGTTTTGGTGTTGTGTTTTGGTGTTGCTGTTGTGTTTAGACATTGCTGTTGTGTTTTGGTGTTGTGTTTTGGTGTTGTGTTTTGGTTGTTGTGTTTTGGTTGTTGTGTTATGGTCTTGTTGTGTTTAGACATTGCTGTTGTGTTTTGGTGTTGTGTTTTGGTGTTGTGTTTTGGTGTTGTGTTTTGGTTGTGTTATGGTCTTGTTGTGTTTAGACATTGCTGTTGTGTTTTGGTGTTGTGTTTTGGTGTTGTGTTTTGGTGTTGTGTTTTGGTTGTTGTGTTATGGTCTTGTTGTGTTTAGACACTGCTGTTGTGTTTTGATGTTGTGTTTTGGTGTTGCTGTTGTGTTTTGGTCTTGTTGTTGTGTTTATACATTGCTGTTGTGTTTTGGTGTTGTGTTTTGGTGTTGCTGTTGTGTTTAGACATTGCTGTTGTGTTTTGGTGTTGTGTTTTGGTGTTGTGTTTTGGTTGTTGTGTTTTGGTTGTTGTGTTATGGTCTTGTTTGTGTTAGACATTGCTGTTGTGTTTTGGTGTTGTGTTTTGGTGTTGTGTTTTGGTGTTGTGTTTTGGTTGTTGTGTTATGTTCTTGTTGTGTTTTGTCATTGTTGTTGTGTTTTGGTGTTGTGTTTTGGTGTTGTGTTTTGGTGTTGTGTTTTGGTTGTTGTGTTATGGTCTTGTTGTGTTTAGACACTGCTGTTGTGTTTTGGTGTTGTGTTTTGGTTGTTGTGTTATGGTCTTGTTGTGTTTAGACACTGCTGTTGTGTTTTGATGTTGTGTTTTGGTGTTGCTGTTGTGTTTTGGTCTTGTTGTTGTGTTTATACATTGCTGTTGTGTTTTGGTGTTGTGTTTTGGTGTTGTGTTTTGGTTGTTGTGTTTTGGTTGTTGTGTTATGGTCTTGTTGTGTTTAGACATTGCTGTTGTGTTTTGGTGTTGTGTTTTGGTGTTGTGTTTTAGTGTTGTGTTTTGGTTGTTGTGTTATGGTCTTGTTGTGTTTAGACATTGCTGTTGTGTTTTGGTGTTGTGTTTTGGTGTTGTGTTTTGGTGTTGTGTTTTGGTGTTGTGTTTTGGTTGTTGTGTTATGGTCTTGTTGTGTTTAGACATTGCTGTTGTGTTTTGATGTTGTGTTTTGGTGTTGTGTTTTGGTGTTGTGTTTTGGTGTTGTGTTTTGGTTGTTGTGTTTTGGTTGTTGTGTTATGGTCTTGTTGTGTTTAGACATTGCTGTTGTGTTTTGGTGTTGTGTTTTGGTGTTGTGTTTTGGTGTTGTGTTTTGGTGTTGTGTTTTGGTTGTTGTGTTATGGTCTTGTTGTGTTTTGACATTGCTGTTGTGTTTTGATGTTGTGTTTTGATGTTGTGTTTTGGTGTTGTGTTTTGGTGTTGTGTTTTGGTGTTGTGTTTTGGTTGTTGTGTTTTGGTTGTTGTGTTATGGTCTTGTTGTGTTTAGACATTGCTGTTGTGTTTTGATGTTGTGTTTTGGTGTTGTGTTTTGGTGTTGTGTTTTGGTTGTTGTGTTATGGTCTTGTTGTGTTTAGACATTGCTGTTGTGTTTTGGTGTTGTGTTTTGGTGTTGTGTTTTGGTTGTTGTGTTTTGGTTGTTGTGTTATGGTCTTGTTGTGTTTAGACATTGCTGTTGTGTTTTGATGTTGTGTTTTGGTGTTGCTGTTGTGTTTTGGTCTTGTTGTTGTGTTTATACATTGCTGTTGTGTTTTGGTGTTGTGTTTTGGTGTTGCTGTTGTGTTTAGACATTGCTGTTGTGTTTTGGTGTTGTGTTATGGTCTTGTTGTGTTTAGACATTGCTGTTGTGTTTTGATGTTGTGTTTTGGTGTTGCTGTTGTGTTTTGGTCTTGTTATTGTGTTTATACATTGCTGTTGTGTTTTGGTGTTGTGTTTTGCTGTTGTGTTTTGGTGTTGTGTTTTGGTGTTGTGTTTTGGTGTTGTGTTTTGGTTGTTGTGTTTTGGTTGTTGTGTTATGGTCTTGTTGTGTTTAGACATTGCTGTTGTGTTTTGATGTTGTGTTTTGGTGTTGCTGTTGTGTTTTGGTCTTGTTATTGTGTTTATACATTGCTGTTGTGTTTTGGTGTTGTGTTTTGGTGTTGTGTTTTGGTGTTGTGTTTTGGTTGTTGTGTTATGGTCTTGTTGTGTTTAGACATTGCTGTTGTGTTTTGGTGTTGTGTTTTGGTGTTGTGTTTTGGTGTTGTGTTTTGGTGTTGTGTTTTGGTTGTTGTGTTATGGTCTTGTTGTGTTTAGACATTGCTGTTGTGTTTTGATGTTGTGTTTTGGTGTTGCTGTTGTGTTTTGGTCTTGTTATTGTGTTTATACATTGCTGTTGTGTTTTGGTGTTGTGTTTAGACATTGCTGTTGTGTTTTGGTGTTGTGTTTAGACATTGCGGTTGTGTTTTGGTGTTGTGTTTTGGTGTTGCTGTTGTGTTTTGGTCTTGTTATTGTGTTTATACATTGCTGTTGTGTTTTGGTGTTGTGTTTAGACATTGCGGTTGTGTTTTGGTGTTGGTGTTGTGTTTTGCTCTTGTTGTAGTGTTTTGACATTGCTGTTGTGTTTTGCTGTTGTGTTATTGGTCTTGCTGTTGTGTTATTGATCTTGCATTTACATTTACAATTACATCTTGCTGTTGTGTTTTTTTTTTCTATTTTGTCGTTGAGATTTGGTTTTCCTGTTGTGTTTTCTGACTTTTTTTCCCTCCAAATGTCCTTTTCTCGCAGTTTTCTCGCAGTTCACGAGCGTTGCGTTTTTACGGCACGCGTGAGAACGTTCGACCTGAGCACGATCCTCGTCTACACGACTCCTTCGTTGAAAGCGTCAAACCCCTCAATAAGAAGCGCTCATGCTTGTTTAAATGTTCTAAGCACATGCATTCAAATCCTCAAACTCAAACACCCTTCCAGTAAACCTGAACTTCAGCTGAAGTATGAACGGTCCAGGGAAAGTCTCAGGCAGCACAAGTCCCCAGCTCCTTCCCCTTCTCAGTGAGCGCAATAATAACCACGCTGGCAGAGACCAAGGTTTGGATGGCCCTGACCTTGAGCACGTACATCGTGACTCAGCCCTCGTCCGTGCCCACAGCAGCCGCCGTTCCCTCCGAAAATTCCCACATTCCCCTTCACGGCACAGGAAGAAATGACAGAGCTCATTTCCCTCCACGATGAAACGTTGTTGATCTTCACATCAACGCGACCTGATGCGATCTCGGACATGCCGAAAACGGGGAACTATTTCTAGCTATTTCCTGCTTTTTAAAAACGTACAGGCAGATTAGCTTAATTGAAGAGGGCAAAGCAGGAAGTTTTAGAGTCACGTCGGTAATTAATAGGTCTCCTTGGCTGAGAGGTGTGTGTGCGAGGATTCAGGAAAGTGCTGGAAAGAATATATGAAAACAGGGTTAACGAAGCACGTATAACGCGAGCACGATTCTAGGTGCCAGTTTAAACCCCTTGGAACATAAAATGTTTATTTGTATGTTTTTAGAAAACATACAGTTAATCATTTATTTTTATTAGCAGGTTTCTACGTTTTGCCTTTAAACAAACAGCAGTGAGTGTTTCAGCATAAAATACACAAAACGAGCATCCACGACATTCTAACGTTTTCCTTAAAAGTAATTTTCTCATTGATTTATTTATTCATTTTCATATGATTAATTTACATGTGGTTCATATTCATGCATGTGATTCATTTACATGTGATTCATTTTCATGCATGTGATTCATTTACATATGATTCATTTACATGTGATTCATATTCATGCATGTGATTCATTTACATGTGATTCATTTTCATGCATGTGATTCATTTACATGTGATTCATTTACATGTGATTCATTTTCATGCATGTGATTCATTTACATATGATTCATTTACATGTGATACATATTCATGCATGTGATTCATTTACATGTGATTCATTTTCATGCATGGAATTCATTTACATATGATTCATTTACATGTGATTCATATCCATGCATGTGATTCATATTCATGCATGTGATTCATATTCATGCATGTGATTCATTTTCATGCATATGATTCATTTACATGTGATTCATTTTCATGCATGTGATTCATTTACATGTGATTCATATCCATGCATGTGATTCATATTCATGCATGTGATTCATTTACATGTGATTCATTTACATGTGATTCATATTCATGCATGTGATTCATTTACATATGATTCATATTCATGCATGTGATTGATTTACATGTGATTCATTTTCATGCATGTGATTAATTTACATGTGATTCATTTTCATGCATGTGATTCATTTACATATGATTCATTTACATGTGATTCATATCCATGCATGTGATTCATATTCATGCATGTGATTCATTTACATGTGATTCATATTCATGCATGTGATTCATATTCATGCATGTGATTCATTTTCATGTGATTCACTTACATGTGATTCATATTGTATATGTGATTCCTTAAAAGTAATTAAAAAAAAAAATCAAATAAATAGAAATAATTTGAGTAACAGAGTTGTACTTTCAAGGCAACCCGCGTCCGTCAATATCACAAATCACTGAATATTAAGAAAAACGTTTTCGTCTTCTTGGTGTAATCTTCAGGAAATTCAGATGATGCAACGTCCTGTTGAACGTTACTGTGTAACAGGTTTGAATGAATGCTTTGGGGCTAAATGATCCCTTTTTCATAACCTACATGTCATAACATTGGGCCTATGTTGGACGACACATGGAAAACCATCTTTCAAGCACGAGATGTTAAACTTATTTGCACGTTAATCTTTGAATTTAAGAAAAAAAACCTAACATGATTGCATGCTTCTATTTCATGCTAAAGCGTAGTTATAGTGCTGTACATGTGTAGGTTTTGATGAAAGCAATCTGCACGTATAACATAGGTTGTTGTGAAGGACTTTACCCGTGTTTGGAAATGCCTTTACTGTACTTTACTTTGCATACGTGTAAACGTTATATGAGTAGGTAGGACTCGTTCACACGGACCTATAGACGTGCACGTTTTGCTTATTAAGTCTTACCGTGCATCATTTTTGGCCAAACTACATTGCTTACACTACTTATCAGTTTATTATGTTCTCCCAGAGGGCAGCAGATGGAGGAAGATTGATGGGGAAGTCCCTAAACACCACAGCCGCTCACTATCATACTGTATAATAGCGTACGGAGCAAAAAATAGCCTCCGCGCCTCAAATCCTTGCGCCTTATTTGTAGCTGATGTGACACGAAACAGGATTATGTAACGCACGGGGAAACCATGTGGACAAGCGCCTGTGGACAGGAACTTATACAGATGACGGACGTTTTTAAAAAAACGAACAATAACGACTGATAGAGCTGAGGATTTGAATTCTGATCCACTCAATATGAGAATCTCAGTCATGACCAAAATGATACCCGGACTCTAGTAGAGGTTTTAGCAGACATGAGGTTGCAAATCGAACTTCCGGCGTTCGTGGATGTTTAAACGCAATAACAGATCAAACTTACAGTATGAGGTTGACCTGCTTAATATCTTCCTGCTGAATTTTCTGGTTCAACAGTAACCGAACAAACAGTATGATTCAGTGCACGGCGGTGACCGATACTGGTTCGTTTACTTTAGTGACTCATTGAAAAAGACTGACTTGTTTGCGAACGAAACATGTCTAGACCTAATCATCTTAAAAATGTATTTTCAAAGATTTCGAACAATATAAACCGATTAGCTAGAACATTAAATCCACCTGGCTAATGTCGTGTAGGTCCGCCGAAGCAGCTCGGACCCGTCGAGGCATGAGCTCCACAACCTCTCGAGGTGTGCTGTGGTGATCTGGTTTTCTCCGGCACATCCTACAGACGCTCGATCCGATTGAGACCTGGGGAATTTGGAGGCAACACCTTGAATTCTTTGTGATGTTCCTAAACAATTTTTGCAGTGTTGCATTATCCTGCTGAAAAAGGCCAGTGCCTTCATTTCCCATAGTGCATCCTGGTGCCACCTCTTCCCCAGGTAAGCAGCGCTAATGTAAAAGAATGCGTGATTCATCAGACCAGGCCACCTTCTTCCACTGCTCCATGGTCCGGTTCTGATGATGCTTTCGGTGGTGGACAGGGGTCAGCATGGCCGCTCCGACCAATCTATGACCGATCTACGCAGCTCCATACGCAGCGAGCTTTGATGCACTGTGTCTTCTGACTCCTTTCTATCATTCGCAGTATTCACTTTTTCACAATTTGTGCTACAGTAGCTCTTCTGTGGGATCGGACCAGACGTGCTAGCCTTCGCTCCCCACGCGCATCAATGAACCTTGGGCGCCGATGACCCTGTCGTTGCTTTCACCGGTTGTCCTTCCTTGGACCACTTTTGGTAGGTATTAACCACTGCATACTAGGAACACTTCACAAGACACGCCACTGTGGAAATGCTCTGACCCAGTCGTCTCGCCATCGCAATTTCTCCCTTGTCAAAATCGCTCAGATTCGGACTTTTGCCCCCTTTTTCCTGCTTCCAACACGTCGACGTCGAGAACTGACCATTCACATGCTGCCTAATACCGTATATCCCACCCCTTGACAGGTGCCAGATAATAATAAATGAGATAATCCAAAAAGTTCTATACTTCGCCTGTCAGTGGTTTCAATGTTATGGCGGATTGGTGTCCTTATCAAATGAATCATACAGATCACATGGTGATTTTAGCATGTTTCCTAATCCTGAAATCAATCCCGGGCTGCACCGCTGATGTACAGTACACTACAGCTGAGGTATGCCATGCAAATTGATCTAAAACTTTAAGCGTCAAGATGAGAGGCAACAAAATAGACAAAATAGATGTTTTGCTATAATCCTCCGGTCCAAGAAACGTAAAAGTATACAACGTGACGTATAGTAATCGGGCCCTGGGAATGTATGAATTATGTCCTAATTGTGTTTTATGTATCAGAAATGAGCCATTCGTAGATAACGGAGTCCTGTACAATAGCTCGCACATGACAGCAACCTTTCCTCTGCGTAAAGCATGTTTATATCAAAAAATTTGGCTTGTTGACATGGACGTAATTGATTCAAATGGGGTTCCTACAAGTTCAGAAATTGCATTGTTTTTAAAAGGCCTTAGCTCTGACAGAAATACGCCGGAAAGTATTGCATTTGGCGGTAAGCACAGTTTCCCATAGACCGATCTGTTGAACTCAGCTCCGAGCCTCTTGGACGCGAGCTGACTGTTGAGCTAGTGGGAGAGGAGAGATAGCGGTGACCTTGCTCTGAACCCCTGCGCAAACTTGGATTACGTCTGGAGCAGTTGGAGGAAAAAAAAAAAACTTAAATGAACTTAGTGATTTAGTGAGGCGGCTCGGAGACGGGGGTTTTTTTTTGTTTTGTTTTGTTTTTTAAATAATGATGGTAGGATGGGGGAAAATGAAACTAGGTAGCTAATGGGTTAGATTCTGCACTAAGTATCCTAACACACATAGGACAGTGACCTGTTTTGACAAAAAAATAAATAATAATAATTTAAATCTTCAGATGTCCAATATCATGGTTTCTTAGGAATTTGTCTGAGTTGTCTTTGGAGAATGCAGGATATTACCGACAGCCCATCTTTTCTGGCACACTGACATAAACATAAGCAACATGACACAAAGTAAAATGTATTTTCTGCTTGCATTGCTTTCTAAAAAAACTTGAAAAATGGTAAATGGCGCACTTATATAGCGCTTTTATCCAAAACGCTTTACACTGTGTCTCATTCACCCAAACACACACACACACAAACACACCAATGGTTGCAGAGCTACCATGCAAGGCGCTAACTTGCCATCAGGAGCAACTTGGGGTTCAGTGTCTTGCCCAAGGACACTTCGGCATGTGGAGTCACGTGGGCCGGGAATCGAACCGCCAACCTTGTGATTAGTGGACAACCCGCTCTACCACCTGAAATGCAGCCGCCAAACAATATAGAACACCATCGATGAACCACCAATGTGACCAAGCCAGTGGTTGATTATCATAAACGACTCTCTGTCAAACCGATTAATTCCAAAAAGGACATCCAGACAACTAGTGCAGTTGTGGAAATGATCACGAAATTGTAACAGCGCCACCTACACCTGTCGGAGTACATACTGTATACGACGGCTAATACGGAATAGCATTTCGCACAGACTTTCGCATGAACGAAGATTTACTCACATAAGCACTAATCTACTGAATGTTGGTCATGACCATACGTACAACTGCAAACATGGTTTACGTGGTTTATTGACGTAACCAGCTATAAGGACACAGACCTCTGTAGTTTTGGAAGGTTCATAGGGTTGTAGGTCAACCACCAGTTGCTTAGGGGAGAGAAACGCTGCGACTCGTTCGCATTAGCTAAAAAAATTAGACAGTTCAGATGTTTTCGAGGACAATTTATTATGAATTATTATTAATTGTACATATTTTTTCTACAATAGAAAATTCGTTTTGCATGTGGGTTTTTTTGTTTTGTTTTGTTGTGTTTTGCTCCCTTTTTATGTAAATAAGCTTTAATATACCAAAATAAATATTGAGAATAAATCTTAGTTCTAACATTTACAATAACCAGATAAAATAGAAATGAGCTAATGGTAATATATGGACTATATAGTGATTTTTTTTTTGAGTGATAATATTTCAAAATATGCAATTCTTTGTAAAATAAATAAATAAATAAAATAAAAATAAATAAATAAATAAAACTAATAATAATAATAATAATAATAATAATAATAATAATAATAATAATCATGATATGTTTTACAGTTGGTTTTTTTGAGGGGGAGGGGTGATAAAAGGCTCAACTGGAACATTCCTGTGAAGGACCTCTTCTTCAACGTGCTCCTTTAATATTTAGAAACAATATGAAAGCAAACTTGTGAGAAAGCTAGAAGGTATTTTGACAAAATTTTAATTCTTGTCCTCTGAGTCTCGGTCATGAAGTCACGAAAAGATTCACTGAGTCAAGGGGCGTGGATCCGGTTCGGCTGCGAATACAACTCGGACAAAGAAGATAGACAAATAAACGTTTGGCATTAACCTACGTAAAGTTAAACCATCCATCCATCCATCTTCTACCGCTTACTCCTTTTCAGGGTCACGTGGAACCTGGAGCCTATCCCAGGCCCTATGTAAAGTTTCTGTTTTATAATCCTAAAATCGCTGGGGGACATGTAGGGAAACGTAGTGCTTTGGTTTGCACATTTACATTTTGTGCTTCAGCAGCAACTCAGTGAAAGAAATGATTCGGTGTATAGCAGTGACTCACACTGATCCGTTTACCTTAGCGAGTCGTTCAAAAGCATCAGAATCATTTACAAATCATACCATCGCGATAACATCTTCAAAAAACATCTAGTCATAAAATTACAGTTTAATGTGAGAGGAAGCTAGGATTATTATCTCGAATCCAGAGAATGCTTGAATGAGTTGGAGCTTGGAAAGTATGCGAATGAAACAAAGTGAGTCAACATGGAATCTGAATCATGAGGCTACTGGAACAAAAACTACCTCAGTGAAGAAAAAAAAAAATTCTTGAGCAGAGAGGACCTGTCCCTTGTATAGATGAATCATCTCTGTTTTGCAACCACAGGGTATTCGGTAGTGTTTTTGCACTGAGACGTGTACCTGAAGGAATCTAGGAATGTTAGGAATGCTAATATACACGACATACTCTTATGTCTATCAAGTAAAGGTAGAATGAATATTTACACACTTGTTGGACTGGAGTTTCAAACACACGTGGGTTCAGTCAGGGGTGGACAAAAAAATGGACAAAAGTGTAGATAACGTGTCAAAATCTTACTAAAGTTGCTACTTTTCAATGTTTTTACCTGATGAAATTGTCATATAAAAAGTCACTTTTATTACTTAGAACTGTTTTTGTTTGTTTGTTTGAAAGCAAGTACAATGTTTTGCCTATCCCAGGGAGCATCGGGCACAAGGCGGGGTACACCCAGGACAGGGTGCCAATCCATCGCAGGGCACACTCACACACACATTCACACACCCATTCATACACTACGGACACTTTAGACACGCCAATCAGCATACCATGCATGTCTTTGGACTGGGGGAGGAAACCGGAGTACCCGGAGGAAACCCCTGCAGCACAGGGAGAACATGCGAACTCCACGCACACAATCGAACCCCCGACCCTGGAGGTGTGAGGCGAACGTGCTAACCACTAAGCCACCGTGCACCTAAAATATCATTCAGTTTACAATAATTACCATTATCTAGAATTTGTATCACAGCCTAGCCAAAAATGTTAGCTACTGGAATCGATGCTAGTCTAACCAGGCATTAGCCAAACAAACAAACAAACAAACAAAAACAACAAACAGATTTACTTGGTGAAATATAACCAGTTAATGTTAGCAAATTTGCAAACATTTACCTCAACATGATGGAGTAGTTTAGTCCATTAAATGGACCTAATGCTTTCTGGAGAGGTAAAGGACACAAGTCTTTATTTACTTCGCGAATTGAAACAATGTAGGCAATTGTATAATACAATTATATTACCTAATACAATTTTAGGTAGGGCTTGGGGTGCTCATCCTCAAGTTCAAAACTGTGGATTATCCATATTCACACACGGATAGATGTACCAACGTACTAAGGTACGTAACTAACTAAATGTACTAACTACATTAGTACAGGTACATTCGCTTTCAATAACAATAAATTCACCAAATTATTGTACCTAAGTATAGTAGCAAAGTACAATTACTCAAGTTTCGTTCATCCCTGGGTTCAGTCGATTTCAACTCTTAGTCAAAGGACCAAACAGGCTGGAAACCTGAAAGGGTGGAAAAATTCTGGCAAGCTAACTTTCCTACAGCACACTGATAATGAGTTAAACCATTTCGAGAAACTGACTGACTTGTTCCCGTTCTCATTTATTATCATCACCTGAACACTGAAAGAACTTCTGTTTTTGTTAGTGGAACTTATCAGTGCCGAGGGGAGTTCGCTTCCTCCTTTGCATTTGAACTTTTCCTCAGGGTTAGCACACACAAAACACACAGAAACCCACTACAGTCAAAGTCTTCAGAAAAAGGAAAACAGAGGTCTTAGTAACGTGGATGTCACGTAGGCCGTATCATTTCTTAAGCCCACGATGGAGCCAGTTGTCAGTTGTGACGAATGCTAGGTCTTCCGCTTTCACAGAGTGAGGACATGGACTTTTGCCCTTCCTTCTTTTCCTAATGTACACCACAATCCCGTTCTGCTCTGCTAATCTGCTCCTTCTCCAAACTTTCATATGCTATACCTGTCTTCGTTTTACAATTAACAACCTCACTATCTCTATCGAGTCCACTTTTACAGAAAAATCACGATGATATGTTTTTCACATATGATTTTTGAGTCGTAGTCATAGGGACAACGTGAACTCAAGTAACATTATTTAAATAATACATGTAAAAAAGAATTATGGATGTGAAAAATGAAACCACATGCCTCACGTTTAAAATGAACACAAAAATAAATTAATAAGGTGTCAGTACTATTTAATGTAATGAGTCTTGTAAAAAAAAACAAAAAACTGAAATGTATTGAGTCAAGTAAAAACATCACGTGTGAAAATTAATTGTCAGTCTAAATCACAGTTGAAATGAATTAGTTGTATAAAAAATAAATGAGTAATGTAAATATCACGTGCGAAAAGAAATTAATTGTGTAAAAGTCATATATGAAAAGAAGCTATTGTGTAAAATTCACAGGAAAATAATCATGTAAAAAATAAATTAATTGTGAAAAATCATGTAAAAATTAGTCTTGTAAAGTTAACTTGAATTGTGAAAAAAAATCACGTGAGAATAAATGAATTGTGAAAAAAAATTACATGTGAAAATGAACCATGTAAAAATCACGTGAACAAATTAGTCATGTAAAAATTTATGGAAAATGAATTCTTTGTGTAAAAAATCCTGTGAAAATATATTAACTGTGAAAAATCACATGTAAAAAAAAATGATCTTGTAAAAAATAACATTTGAAAACAAAAGACGTGTTAAAGTATCATGCAAAAATTAATGAATTGTGGAAAACTATTTTCACGTGAAAATGAAAGAATTGTAAAAAAATTATCACATGAAAATATAAGAATTGTGTAAGAATCACGGGAAAACAAACGACGTGTAAAAAACAACACATCTGAAAATTAATCAAATTTATTTGTAAAAAATCACGTGAAAATTAAAGAATTGCATAAGAATCGTTTGAAAATTAATTAATTGTAAAAAAAAACATCTGAAAATGTGTAAAAGTCTTACACGTGAAAATGAATTGTAAAAAATCACGTACAAAGTTTTTTAAAAATTGTATAAAAATCACGTAAAAATGTACAAATTGTACATTTGAAAATTTACCAAAAAATGGAAAATTACCGAACTGTGTAAAAATCTTACATGTGAAAATGAAACGTGTAAAAATCACATAAAAATGAATGAATTGTAAAAAAAAAAAAATCGCATGGAAATCAAAACAAATGCAAGTGAAAATGTGTGAAACAATAAGTAATGTGTAAAAAAATTATCAGTTTCACTTTTGAAATGTTTTTGTTTCCTGACAGAACTTGTTGCATGTTGCCGTCTCTCACCTGGGCTAAGTTGTGTAATAGATGACTGAATAGCAGCGCTCTTTGAAACGTGGACGAAACTGAAGCCGAAGCACAGACGGCGATGTCTCTGCACTTTCTCATTTGCGTAGTAGCCCTGATTCTAACTGATGGCTTGATTTGCAAGACTCATCTAAAGTGACCCACTTTGCTTAGATGCATCTGTGAAACTCCCACATATTACTGTCAGGTCACATCTGTTTCACATTTAGCTCATTGAGTACATCGCTAATGTTACCCTAGAACCTCAATCTTCCCCGAGAGCTCTGTAGTAAGTGTGTACTTTTTGCAGTTGAGCAATAATTACTTTTATGATGCCCAAGACGTTCAGTGAATTCCCAGAGTTAATGAATAATCTTAAATATTAGATATAAATATAGAGTTAATAAAGTAATGTTCATCTCCACATGTTAATAGAATGTAAGTAATCAAAGGCATGAAATATCACACAAGAGGCAATGTAATGTGAAGGGGTGTAGGGACGAGACATGTTGGGTATTGATTTAAAATTGTCTAGGATTATCGGGATTTTTACTCCCAGGTCTTGGTTTCAATTGAGAGTTTGTCAAATGAATCTTCGTGTTGTTCTGTCTTGTCACGTGCACAAAGATTGACACTAAGTCATTCCATCCATCCTTCCATCCATCCATCTTCAATACCGCTTATCCTTTTCAGGGTAACGGGGAACCTGGAGCTTATCCCAGGGAGCATCGGGCATAAGGCAGGGTACACCCTGGACAGGGTGCCAATACTAAGTCATTCCTTCTTCTAGAAAACATCCGGATCGTTGGTGAAATGCGCAAATGTTAATGTAAACGCTTGGTCTGGATAAGAATTTGATAGTTTTCCATCTCAGTCTTGACTGGCTTTCATATGGACTCGATCTTGACCCCCTTAAGACTCAATCTCAGCCATTCCTGGTCTTGGACTTGATGATGGTGGTTTAATGAGGTGGATGTGACTAGGAGCAACAATGAACAAAACTGACTCACAAAAAATAAAAATAGCTAACTAAAGGTCTTGCATTACCTGTGTAAAATAAGATCATTTCTTATATATCTACTTAGCCAACTTTCTGAGAAAACCCATCAGATGTTGCAGAGGCTGAAATCTGGCAAACAGCCAGGATTTTTATTTTTATTTTAAATGGTTTTAGCCTAAATTTAATTTTTCTGCCTATAACATAATTTGACAGTGTAACGTTAAGAAACCGTATATTTGCGGCAAAATGTCAGTGATGCTCGTCGAAATGAAATCTCTAAATGTCGTCTTTTCACCTTTGAAAGTAACCAGACATTAAAATGCTAGAACTTTGCTTGTGTCCATCTTTTTACATAACTCCTATTTGACAACACTGCAAAGGAATGAAATGTATTCAGGGCAAAAGGTCAGCCTTGGACTATGAGCTAAGTAGATCAAAACAAGTGGTCTTCTGTCATGGGCTACAGAAAGAAATCCAACTGGTGTACTGTGTGGTGAGTAGGTTTTATTGTGAGTAATACATGATTCATCATCCTAGTCCATAGCATAGGTCAATACACAAGCAGGCAGCAACAAACAAGGATTTTCCTTATATTACATAAGCAGAAGAATGATGTCTCCATGATCTTAGACCATCTTATCTTCATTTCTATCCATTTCCATTTCAATCGAACAATCTACTCAAGAGCCTCCATGCCCAAACCCCTTCCAGCTTCATCCAGAGATCCAGAGATGGATTTTTTTTTTTTAGGGATGACTCAGCTAACTTGACAAGAAAGACAAACGTGCTTAAATAGAGGAGGTTCTGGACACTGCTGTTGAGTGGTTTGCAAAGTTCAACAAGGCTCATGGGAGCATTAAATTAGTCTAGGCACGTAGATGAAATTTCATATTTCCAGCATATTCCTATCACGTAGATATCTATCATCAACACGTTTCAGCCCTGATTTGACTCCAGTGTGGTGGGAAGTTTTGCTCCAACTCCTCTGTCAGTCAGAATAGACTACCTGGGTTCAGGGAGCATCCAAGAGAACACCCTGACAATAAATCTTTACATAGGACACCAGAATATAAAGAACGTATCACTCCTAGTGACTGCCTCGCTAAAAGCACCTCATTTGACTTGGACGCTTGGGAGAAAGATAAGCCTGAAGCTCTTTATTCCAAGTTAACCTATAAATTCCCATCTCTCCACTAGTGGCGACATTTCAGCACCCAATACCTCCACGTTTCCTCCACACAATTCAACAAGTCCTACTCAAAAGAGTCTTTAATTTAGAAGGGTCTAAGTGCCCAGAGTCCTCCCAACGTTTTACATTTAGACAATCACTCTCCATGCCATTTCGTTAAGGGCGTGGTCTGTACCTTCCAGTAATCTTTAGACTTCCATGGTTGTGTCAACATTATATCCCTTGATCCAATAGCTCTGGCCTCAGTGTACTTCCATCACTTTTCAAGACCCCAATTCTAACTAAATGTTTTTCATTCCTGGCGGCAAAGACTATCAATCAGTTCTGATTCTAGAAATGACTGAAATTTGTATACATTTAATATTTTTCATACATTTAAATATTGATATTTAATATATGATGAATCAAGCCTGAAAATATACTTGGACTCGGTAACAAACCAACCATATGTTCCTCAGGAATCTTGAGAATGGCAAGCCCTCCTATAAGAGTTTGGGAGGTGCTCTGTCCTAGTGCTAGCAGATTAGCGCAAGAGGCTGCAGCTACATTGCTAGATTTGCTAAATGAGTCATTGAGGTAGAATAAGTTGGGGTTTGTTTTTACTGAACGAGCAAATATTCACTGACTGCAATGCTCATGTCATTGTTTCAGAGTCTGACTCAAATAATGATAATGATCATGAGTCTTTATTGGTCACATATACGTTACAGCACAGTGAAATTCTTTTCTTCGCATACCCCAGCATGTTAGGAAGTTGGGGTCAGAGCGCAGGGTCAGCCATGATACAGCACCCCTGGAGCACAGGGGGTTAATGCACAGTGATTCAACACCATCACAATGTAGTCTTTATGGATTATAAATTAAATAAGTACTTGTTGGCAAGTTGGTAACCAAGACATCCTTGATCTTTGGGTAGGAACTCCGGCAGGTATTTGAAATGTTTTACGTTCTTAGTTGTCTTTAGGGTTGGAAATCATCTTGGCCAATAAAACACGTGCCGAACAAGTACACAAGAATGCTTATTGAGAAATTCCCAACTTGACATGACTACATCTCTGGTATATGGTTAGGCATGATCCTGCTAATCTTTATATCTCCAAATGATTCAACTTATACCTTATAAATGGATTCCATGGTCTTTGTTAAATGGAGAAGCAGTTACAGCATGTGCAGTAACTTGCTACTGTATGTATTACCAAATAGGAATATGTGAAGTATGTTTATTTTATAAACAGTTTGGTGGAAATGGAGCTAAATCTTTCTAGGAAACCACAAATGGCTGTGATCTTATCACATCCTCTGGCAGTTTAGAGAAGACTGAACTGAGATCAGGTAGAGAACCCTCCCGGGGAGTAGTTACAGAGCCTGAGGCTTCCAGCTTTAGCACAGCCAGTCCTTAGGTCATTGTACTGTTTACCCTGGCTGATACGTGGACTTTCAACCCGAGATGGGAGCGTGACGTTTTGACCTTCTTACTCACTGAGTAAATCTTGAGTTCCAAGTGCAGGAAAGCCAGGAAAGCTGAAATAAGCCAAACTATTCTCCTGTATTAGCAGCTCAAAGGCTGTTTTTATTTTCATTTATTATTATTATTTTTTATTTTTTTTTACATTTGCACAATTTGATCCATTGAAGCTCCGGTGTATGGTACAGTTCGTTTGGGTAGCTGGGAACGTTTTGGCACAATCATTTGATCATCGAAATATTCCGCATCGAATCATTTGCAGTGAGAAAGCAATTCGAGTCTGATTTGACTCGGTTGCAGGAAGTAGCTAAGGAATGAACAACCTTCGACAAATATGTTTTGTTTCTTGGGCCTGTTCTCTGAAACCGAGCCAGGATCAGTTCCTGTTTCGGTTCCTATAATATAGATCCTGGATGAAACCAAATATGAATATACGGAATGAATGGAATAATGAATAGTTAATTAACGAGGTGTACATCAGGACTGAGATCATTCCAGGATGCAAAAAAGGGGCAAGCGGACAAATATGAAGCTCAGGGGAGAAATAACATTTACAGCATCCTTAGTAACGGCCTGGTCAGGGTTGCAGTGGTTTACATTAGGCTACTAGTTGTGGGGCAGTGGTGGCTTGGCGGTTAAGTCTCTGGGTTACTCATCGGACGGTCGAGGGTTCAAGTCCCAGCGCTTGAGCAAGGCCCTTAACCCACTCTGCTCCAGGGGGCACTGTATCATGCCTGACCCTGCACTCCGACCTCAACTTCCTGACATGATGGGGTATGTGAAGAAAATAATTTCAGTATGCTGTAATATATATCTGATCAATAAAGTTTAATTGGGGAATTTGAACCAACTAAATTTGTTATTTGTTTGTTCATTAAAAATCCATTCAAGACAAAGAAAGGCTCTTGATAGCTGCTATAATGAATGATAACAGGAACTAACTTGCTTTTTTTTTCACTCCCACCACATTAAATGCATAAATAATATATACTACTAAAATATTATACTACTATATATACTATATATACATATACTACTATATATATTATAATAATAATACTTTCAGGGGGTTCAGCTTTTTTCAGTTATCTAGTTTGTGTAATGCAGATGTGTGCTTCAGTGAACCCCTGTCCTGTATGCTTAAAACAGCACATGAACACAACACATGAAATACATTGCTGTTCAGCTTTTACGTGACGAATATTGCCACGAATACGTGGCGTGATGAATACAAGATACATGTAATGTCGGCTACTACATAGACGGTAAGTACGCGGTTTGGGACGCAGCCCACGGCTTCAAGCACTCGAAGCGTTCGTAAAAATTTAAACTAAAAACACCCACAATTGTATACGGGACCATAACAAAGACGAACTGTACGTCGATACGTGAGACTCTGGAGTGACGCATGGCGCGGTGACGTAATGACATGTGCCGTTAATCGATCTATGTTCTATAACACATAAAACAGGACCATGAACAGAATATTCTAAAAGCGACTCATGTAAACACCTCAATCAGAATATTGTCTTATTCAGAATAAGCTCAATAATTAGATTACTGCTGTCCATGTAAACGTAGTCGCTGATTATTTTCCTATAGCAGCATAGCCCGAGTGTTTTACAACTTACATCTATACTATATCCATGTTATCCAGCTGCGGCAAATGTATTTATTTAATCATTTATTGATTTAAATGTACTTATAGTAGACTGAAATGGAAAGAAACTGCCTTTTAATAAGGACGAACCTGTGTTTGTATGCAGCACCGGGTTCTCCCAGGAAACAGGGGCTGTCTTGTGCCAAGCATAAATTTCCAGCAAAATAAATATTTGTTCGTTCATTTCGCCAGCCTCAAATATTCAAAGCATGGTTTGTAATTTGTCTCGTTCCAAGCCGGCAGATACGCAACCTGGCAAGCATGTTTCCATAAATATGTGTTGCTTTAAACACAAAGAAATTCCTGCTCTGAAAACTCACGTCCTCAGCTCCGGGGTCAAACGCAGATAATCGTCCTGGCGTAGGCCTACATGATGATTGGGGGGTGTCCTTGAGGGAACTGACGGAAATGAGCATGCAGCAAATAAACAATTTTCTTAAAAAGGAAGCAACGGCTTTTTTTTTTCTTTTAAAATATTATTATTATCAAAATATTTTCATTTGATTAAACTTCCTCGCCTATAGAAACACGTTTGCCGCACGAACCACTTCCTCTCCGTCGCAGGTCTGGTGTTTATTTATGAAGAACGCGCTGATTCGGTGAACTCTTCCCTGACGACCTCTGCACTTGTGCATGTCGAAGCTCCAAATTCCATCTCGTAGGCCTACTACCAGTTAGTTCTACGCTGCACGGCTTTCGCAAATATTTCAGGGGGGAAAAAAACAAAAGAAAAACAAAAAACTTTTAGCCTAAATCCCCTCACTGATCCTAACACTCTATAAACTCCTCTAGTAATATGTCATACAGCCCAAGTGCGCAGCTTAATGCTTCGAGATAAATCTTCTTCAGCTACAGAGCTGCGCGGTGACAGGAACAGGGAGCTGGAACACGATGTGACGTTACAGCACTGTAAGTGAGTTCTGTCCGCTTGTGCCAAAGCTGTTATTGATGCCGTGTGTTCCAGAGTTCCTGAGGTTTATGTTGTGGCTGGTACTTCGATTCCAGAGAGAAAGAGAGAGAGAAAGGGGGCATACACAGTTCAAAAGGGCAGCGAGGAGCAAGTGTTTACTCTGTGGAAACGCTTGTCTGGGCTGGTCTTCTGACGGTGTTGCAATTGAACAAACAGAGACAGAAATTGACCAATGACGAAAAAGAGAGAGAAAAAAAGTTACTCAAAGTTGACTAAAATGTAAGGGTTTTTTTTTTTTTTTTTTAACACAGCAATGAATGGAATTTCCTCCAAAATATTTCCTCACTGAATCACGTTCAGTCCACACACACATTCACACTCACACACACACACACACACACCTCAGATTCTCTTTACACCACGAATTTCAACACAACACTGTATCTGCCCGTGTAAAAGAATGCGCTCAGCTAGCACTCAGAAGAGCAAGACGTCCCCGATCAGTCGTAAATCAAAGGTGCAACCCCCGGGTCAAAGTTCAGTGCACTTATCAGCCAAAGTTCACATCAACCAATAACACTCCTAACCTTAGATCAGACGGAGGCCATAAAATCCTGAAAGCAAAAAAAACAAACAAAAAAAAGGAGTGGTGATCAATCTCTGGAAAATCGCTGTTTTGTTTTTTTTAAGAAGTAAAACACTCGGGCGTGTGCAGTTGTAGGAAATTAATTAGCGGCACATCACGGTGTGCTGAAGCAGAGTTCCTCGTACAACGTACAACGTTGGTTATTTTCCAATAAGAGCACGTTCTGAAGGGTTTTATTCCTACAGCAATTTGCCAACGATTACAATTCTTACTATATTCACAGAACAACGCTTTTTATCCAGTCTCCGTTCCAATTAATGTTGCGTACATTTCAAGTACAAGCTATAGCCGCTGTAATCGGTCACTCCTTCACCAGCCTCTCTTTCCTGTCCCAGAAGGCTCACTGACACTGGAGACTCCTTCCTTAAATATCAAATAAATGTACAGGAAACCTTCACCCCTTTGATTATGGCTGGCTTTTTTTCTTTCTTATGTAAAAACGTGTTTATTTAATGGTTTATCAAAAGGCTTCGATTATTATGCGGAGAATATTAACGAGCTGTTGCTATAGAAACAAAATCGCGTTCGAAGAAGAACAGAGACGCGACTAAGCCCGAGAGTCGGCGTGTGTGTTTTGGAATTTTTAGTAACGTAAATGTCAAATGATACCAAGTGTATAAGTCGAAGAAGGCTAACTTGCAATAATAATAATAATAATAATAATAATAATAATAATAATAATAATAATAATAATAATAATAATAATTCAAGCTGCGAGTAGTTTTTTCGGGGGCCAAGCACTGAGACTCAGAGAGCCGCACATTCACAGACACACTACAATTGTTGATTTGTTCATTTATTTATGTTTTTCCAATCAGTCTGGTCCTTCCGACCCCCCATTTTTTGCAAGTTTAGACAGGTCTCAAGATGATGTGAGCCAAATTTGGTGAAGACTGGGGGAAAAATATGGAGGAGGAGTAGCAAAAAATGGCACTTAGCTGGCTTTTAAATTTTGGACATGTGGTTAAGAAGTTATAACCATAAGTGTATTTCCAAATTAGGCCCAAATTTGACCCATTGGTGGCACTAGAGCGCTGGCAGCACTAGGCCCAAAATTTTGTCTGAATTTTCCTGAGACCCTCCCCAATCAATTTCGCAACTTTTTTTCACCAGACCGTTCTGCCAAACTCACCCTAGCCAGAAGAAGAAGAAGAAGAAGAAGAAGAAGAAAAGAAACGGTACACACTTTTGGTGTTTGGCCCGCTAATATTCATAATCATAAGCATAATAATGTACAATAACAACCGAATAAACGATGTAACTGAGTATATAAAACAGTCCAATACATAACCACCTGTCAAAACAGAGCTCGCTTAGAGAGATCGCTGAGCAATCTTCAGTATCAGTGCTCAAATCTTTCAACGTTGACTTTCAGAAATTCATCATTCATACTGCTCAGAAAGCCCTTCAACTTCTTTCGTGATCGGATCTATCGGACTGCAAATGTCTTTTTATTATTCGTTTTGCTTCAATGTAGCATTCATCGTCAGGGACGATGATCCACCCTGAAGACGGAGCGATAGTCCAGCGTGTCACGTGGGATCGTCGATTATTTCAACAGCTTATCTGTTATCTGTTGGCCAGTCTGATACCCAACAAGAAGCACTCTGCAAGTGAAACATCAGAATCCAAAAACGCCTTCACATTCGCATGATCAAGTGAAAAACAAACAAACAAAAAAAAAACTAGGAAAGTTTGTTGAGAAAAGTTCCTGCTCTTGTTTATTTGTCCAGTGTGGGTGAATTCGCAGCATTTGCAACATGGGCAGTGAAACGCTCGGGTTTTTACGGGATGAAAACCCGTCGACATGCCGTTTGCTCAACAAGTCTATTCAGCACACGAAAAAGGGACGTGAAGAGACACAGTGTTTCATGAGACGCGGAGAAGAAACGTACAAAACGTCTTCCACTTTGCGGACGAGACAAATCGGTTACGGATCAAACACAACAGTGCAGCCCACAAAAAATAAACAACAACAGAGACTTGCTCTGGCAATAGAATGAAGCCTGCTGTGTTTGAAAATGACATGATTGCCCCAAAAATATAGCCATAATATACAAACACGCTAATGCGACATAAAATATGAAAACACCTCTAAGAAACACACCACATTTAAAAACAAAAATAAAATAAAAATGAAATAAATAACTCTACAGAATCATAAAAAAGAAAGGAAATGTAAGGATTGTCGAATGTTGATTGTGTTACTCACACACACACACACACACACACACACAACAACATAATAACTAAAAGTTCTCCCACTTTGGTGGGAGAGGTTCATTCGAGTCTTCTCAAAAGGTCCTTCTAGTGCTCCCGAGACTCTACTTAAAGTCAAAACACGTCTAAATGGATCATCCGGGGATAACCATATATCTCCTCTGAAGCTCTTGGGCCTCTATTTGGATCACGACTCAGTGAGTCACTTGAGTCATGAATTATTTTAACAGCTTATTTGTGGCCAGGATGATACCCAAATAGAGGAAAAAGAAGAAGAAGAAGAAAAAAAAATCACTCTAAATAAAAAAATAACAAAATCCAAACGTTTTTTTTCCTCAATATGTATATATTTAAGAATATTTCACTGTGAGAAGAAAAAAAAGGATAAACAATTCAAATAAAAAAAATATTCTAGTAGTTGCATACCAATGTGTTAAGTTAGGTAGTTATGTCGTATCAAGGGGAGAAAAAAAGAAAGAAACCTTTGCAGTTGTGTGCTGTAACCAAAATAATTTTTTTAAATAATAAAAAAAAAAATGCACCAGAAGAGAGTTTCTGAGTGCTGTTTGTTCTAAGATATATCGGCTATTGTTTTGTTTCTGTAATGGAACAGTATGAAATTTTCGTCCTCCATAATCAGCACAACAACAGTAAAAGTACCGTTTAACATTAAAGTAAAATCACACTTGATTTGACACGTGAACATTCAAACAAGAAGGTAAAACAATTTTTTTTTAAAGCAACGAGATACCCTGTTTTAAACCATTAGAATTATAGTCAAAATGATTAATAAGAGATGGTTTTTTTTCCTTTTTCTTTTCTTTTTTTTTTTTAAACAGAAGATCCTGTGCAGATTATTAGGATGGGTCAGCTACACCAACAGCAAAACACAGACATGCTCATCAACAGGGAGACTTCAAAACAAGGAGCAAGGCTTCGGTCCTACACTAACAGGCTTTATCTTTATTTGACAAATATAAGCATTAATCTTAAACAAGCCAGCATTATAAATACAATTTAATTCATTCAGGATGGAGGGTGGGGGGTGTGTTGGGGGTTGGCACAATCTTCAATTCCAGTTTTAACGATTTTAAATTTAACAGTAAAAAAAAAAAATACTTTCCGTCAAACTGATAAAAAGAAATTCTGACGGAAAATATTTCTCTTCCGATCATTTCAGATGCAATGAAAAAAATCCATTAGAAGTACATATATATATATATATATATATATATATATATATATATATATATATATATATATATATATATATATATATATATATATATATATATATATATATATATATTATATATATATATATATACACATACACACACACACACACACACACACATATATACACACACGAAAAAGCTGTTTTGATCCATATACTCCACGGAGCGATACTCGTAGTGCAGTGTGTGTTTCAGAAAAAGAAAAAGTACCAAAAGCACGTTCTGGATTGGGACTCGTAGTCTTCATTATCAACATCCAGAGAGTGTATTTCCAAAAAGAACTGGAGTAGTAGGATTTTTTATTTTTTATTTATTTATTTGTTAATTTTTTTTTTTTTTTGCACAAGCTCTCCAAAGCTGAAGAAAAGTTGTGAGCACGGAACGAGGGTTTATTCTTTTTTGTTTCTTCTCTTTCTCAGGGTGACTCCAGACCCGTGATGAAAGCAGCCATTTTACAAACAAATGCCAGGGATGATGTGGAGAAGTGGAGTAGAGCGATGAGGAGCTTTTTAATCCCACTCAGGTAAGTGTCAGGCCAGAGCCATGGGGCACCACGTGTCACCACGTACAGACGCCGCCACGTCGCTGGTGGACATTAATCCCACGTTAGTGTACAGACCCTCCTGGCCAGGGTACTTCACAATGGAGCCTGTGGTGCCAGGAACTTCTATATGACCCACCATAGTAGAGGAATTCACCTGGAATCAAAATAAAATACATACATTTAATACATAATAATAATAATAATAATAATAATAATAATAATAATAATAATAATAATAATAACAACAGCAGTAATTAACTATATGTGCCATTTCTCATAAATAACACAAAGCCCTGTTAAATTAGTATATAAAGAACAAATGTAATAAATAAATAAATAAATAAAAATGAAATACTACTGATAATAAAGTAAATATATTTTTTTCAATTACATATAATTATATAGAATTGTTTAGAATTATCAGACGACCAGTTTAAACAATAAAATTCTTTTATCAGGGTTTTCAGTAGAACCCACATAGAACCTTTAAAGTTCGTACAAACCAAAGAAGCCTTAAAGGTAACTACAGCTCAGAGATCATTCCTCATCATATGATCATACTGTTCTGAATGTATATATATATATATATATATATATATATATATATATACATACACAAATCAAATGTGCTTACATGGACTGTATGGAGCGGAGTTGCCATGGTAACTAAAGGGGTTATAGATCATATCTCAAAATAAAATATTTTATATATGTTCCAAGACATTTCTATACATTTTTGCTTCATAGGAAATGTGATTCTAGGATGTTTTAGAATCATTTCACATTTTCCTACATATTTATATATATTTAAAAAAAACATTATTACATTATTATATCATACATATTATATATTATTATATAGTAGTTACAGCCCTAGTTGAGTATATATATATATATATATATATATATATATATATATATATATATATATATATATATATATACACACACACATATTTGTTATAGAACACATGCTATAACCGAGGTCACAGTCACCTGCGCAGATGGAGGACTGTTCTTCGAGTTCTCTTCTGAAGCAGAAGATGATGATGATGTTGGAGTCACGGGGACAGAGCTGCTTCCTGCTGATCCAAACAAAGCCTCTGTTAGATTACAGGCATTAAAAAAAAAACCTCAACACATAAACTCTTCTTGTGATCTTTCGTTCCTGTCACTGACCAGACGATCCCTTTGTTTTGTTCAAGTTTTTCGGTTTTCGTTTTCTCGTCTGAATACCTTCCTTCTTCATAGCCAGGGGCCGAGGTACCTAATGAAACACAGGTGGAGATTTCAGCTGACGTTCTCGCGTTATTTCATGTAGAAATCAGACCGGAGGGTGTCGTTAGACGTCATGTTAGTGGGCTACACACCCCGTGTAATTTGGTGTAAAGTCCACAGGCGTTGCACACCGGTTCCCCCTCTGCGTTTCTGCGCCACAGGGTCGTAGTGCTGGTCTGGCAGTTTGCACAGGAAAGACCGACTCTTCTGGAAGATGACTGCACACACACACACACACACACACACACACACACACGTTCAACAGCTTTCGACTTTCAACAACTTTGATTTCTTTCTTCTCTCCACCGGAAACATTCATCACTCTGGCGTGTCTGATCTATATCTGATACGCGAATAAATCTGTATCGTTTTAAGGTTTTTGTTTTCCGATTTTCAGACCGAAATATCTTCTGTTCCACTTTTCTGATAGGAATTTCCAATCGTTTTGCAGCTGCGGACTTCTTCACGAGTAAAAAACAAAAAACAACAACAACAACAACATTATTTTCTGAACTTTTTAAATCTTTAACTCATGGTTTAAAAGTGGGCAATAATATCTCATCTATTTATTTATTTATTTTAGGGGGGGCCAGAGAGCATTTAATTGGACACGCTCGGTCCAAGTTGACCGGCTAATAATAAATATCGATACTTGATAAACTCGATAATAAATATAACATAACATAAAACATAACATAACATAACATAACATAACATAATATAATATAATATAATATAATATAACACAATATACAATATAATATATAATATAATATAATATAATATAATATAATATAATATAATATAATATAATATAATATAATATAATATAATATAATATATAATATAATATAATATAATATAATATAATATAATATAATATAATATAATATAATATAATAACTTTGATAATGATGGGTTATGTTTTTTTCCACCACTGTAACAAAATAAAATGACAGTCTATGCTTCACAAACTTTAATCACTGATTTATAAACTCAAAAAAAAAAAAACCCAAAATATTCAAAAATATTAATTACAACAAAAATACAAATAATTATTATCGAATGATGTTGCAGAATAAATTGCACTTCACCGAGCGTGCTGTAATCTAGTATTTAGATAAGTATGTGCTGCAAATCACAACACACCATAAACCCTCCCTCCATCAAAAGGTATATTTATTATTGCTTGGTTATGATTATGAACCCGTTTTAACTGGACAATTGAAACCCTAAAAACAAGTAGGTGTGTAAATAATGTCGCTTGGACCTTCACTCTGAGAAATAAAGGTACCAAACTGTACTGTTCCCTGTACGGAAGTAGTATTAAAGGTACACGTTGTGTACTACTTATCTTTCACCCTGAAGAGCAATTGAAATAAAATACAGAATTCGACCTTATGGACCACTGAGCCAGATAAATCCAGACCTCATGCACCTTCTACAAAGATCTACCCTGGATTACTTCCTCTAAAAAAAAAAAAGTACGGTTTGGTATATTTATTTGTCAGGGTGTATCTAATGAATGTGTAGGTGGAACGGTTAGAAATTAGGAGCTCTGTGACGTCAGTAAATACTGAAAATATTACCACAAACATTTGAGTAATGAGCCCAAAAAAAATAGTTAATGGCGTTTCTAAAGCTGTACTGAGAGCCAGGTCTAGAAATAAAAGTACTCTACCATCAAAGGGTACATCTATTGTACATTTAGTGTATATATATATATATATATATATATATATATATATATATATATATATATATATTTGTTTAAAAAAAATAAATCATTGAGGGTAAAGCACACTAAATCTACCTGAACGTACACTATCTGTACCTTCGTAAATAAAGGACAGTTTGGTACCTTTAACTCAAAAACAAGTGAAATGACGTCGCGTGGATCGAAGGTTTTCAGGTCAGGAAGAGAAATAAACGTAAACATGTAATAACGAGTCTAATGTTGATAGAGTTGGGGTTATGTTTACGATATAAATCTGTACTGAATTTGTTTCACAGTTAAAAGAGTCGTATACAGAGTGTAAGAACCAGGTCTAGTGTACACTCCCTGAGAAATAAACGGTACCAAACTGTACTGTTCCTTGTTGCTAGAGTGGTGCCATCAAGGGTACTTCATCTCTTTTCTGTGTTTTTCCACCATTCTTAAATCATTCGAGGTACATCACTATATGCACCACGAGTACACCACGTGAACCTTTTTCCTTACAGATATTAAGATATACACATTAAAAGGTACCACGTGGTTCCTCCTGAGCAACATGGGGGGATTCTAGGGTGCTAATAAATCCATTTTAAGAATATGTGTGTAGTTTATTAAATAAATAAGAACTCTTACAAAGAGTGTGAGAATCCCTGGTTTCTCGGTTGTTGTTGTTGTTTGTTTGTTTGTTTTAAAATTACGCATAGGATTTTTGATCTCAGTATTTGTCGCGTGCGTATTCTCTTCTATCTGTGTGGATTTATTTTTTTCTCTCCACATGACATACCCAATCATCCCCTCCCATCACCTCCCCTCCCATCACCTCCACCACCCAGGAACATTGTGTGAAATGAGGAAGCTCACCATGCGCTTCTGCGGCTTAATTAATGGTCGGCTCAGGCCGTTCATTTTGCTGTACAGGCCGCAGGCGTTGCAGAGAAAGTGACCGGTGCCGTCGCGCCTCCACAGCGGGGTGGAGATGGAGCCGCAGTTCACGCACTCCCGACTCTCCATCGCGTCATCGAGGAAATCTAGAGCACACACACACACACACACACACACACACACACACACACGCACGTCAATGAGGCGTAAATTAATCAGCTCGGCGTCTGCCTGCTCTAATTGGGTTCATTTGTTCCGTCTGGTACCACCTCTGACCATCTTTTCAACATTTTAAACTCAACCACAACTCACCTGGAAGAATTGATTTTTTTTTTAATTGCTAATAGATTTGCCAACACAACCTAGCAAATATAATTCTATTACAGAATATATTTATTTATTTATTTAAATATTTATTCAACATTTCCTATGTTTCGGAATACGTTGTTCGTTTGGGAATCGGACCTAAAAAAATGTGGTTTTTAAAAATAAATAAAAAACGAATATTAAATGATATTAAATTTAAAAACATTTCACCACAATTACAGCAGGCCTAAATCCGCTCGTGTTAGAACCCGTTGGATATTTTTGGTTAGAATAAAATCCCGACATTAAGCTGAATAAAGCTGTTTTGCGTAAAAGTCGGGTGAAATTCATCTCTGCTTGCCTACATAAATCTAGACTATATAAATTCCATATTTAACCCATCATTTCTCATATCAGTTATTTAGAAATAAGGATTCCGAGGGAATAAAACGCAGTTTTACTGACAAAAAAAACCCGAATTCTTTCAAGATTGATTATAAATCGAGCTTAATTTCCCATCCGCGTTATAACATCAAATCATTTTAATTAAGACGCCTTCAGTGTTGAGCATTCACTCTAAAATCTTCTAAAACTCAGATTCAAATTGAGTTCACACCACAGGGTGTATTATTTTCGATACGTTCGATATATTATTCTCACAAACTCTCTCTCAAAAAAATCAAACTATTCAGAAGGAAGCTTTGTGGTTTTTATTTGGATTGTTGTTGTTGTTGTTATGAAGGAATTCTAAAAGATATATTAAGAAACTTTGCATGGTTCATGGAGGCACTTTTATGAAGCTCTGACAAATACACACACACACACACACACACACACCAGATTTTTATGAGAGTGTGTATCCTGTACCTGCAGGTCCGGGTCGGATGGAGAGCGGAGACGCTCGGCTCTGTAATGAATGCAGCATGGAGTTATCGAAGGGTCCCGCGGGCCACGCGGTGGGTAACTGGGGCAGTTGCGCTCCCACGTAGGGCGCGTACGGCCCGGTGTAGGAGCCGCTCAGGGGCCGCGACAGGTACTGCTCCCTGCCGCTGGCGTTCAGCGCGGTCTGGTAACTCGAGTCCCTTGCCGTGCCGTTGTTCACGGGCGGGCTTGGTGAGTAGTGAAAGCGGCTGGAGGTCGCGTGTGGGCTCCCGGTGCTGTAGGACGACGGGCTCTCGGGCGCGGGTTGTGACCACGCGGCGTGGCTGCTGACCGCGTGGCTCGGTTGCGACACCGCCGCGCTCGACTGCAGGTAAGGCAGACTCGGGATCATTGGCCCGACCCGCGAGGTCGGCACGTACACCGGCGAGTTGGGACTGGAGTGCATGTAAGCTGCCGACGGCGACTCGTAGGCGGCCAACGTCGAATACATGTCGCCGGGGTCCACCACGATCCCTGCCTTGTGCGCGCCGAGCTTGGCAGCCTGGTCCAAGTCCGCGAACAGCGGCACGTCGTCCGAACTCAAATGATGGCCGAAGGCTGCGTAGGAGGGCAGCGGCCGCGTGTCTGCGCGCCGACTCCCCGCTGCGTCCAGAGGCGACGTCCTTAACTCGTCCCGGCGCTCGCCGTGAACGCAGCTCTGCTCGGACGGCGAGCCCGGGTTACTGGACACTTCACGCTTGACTGTGGACCAGCTGTGCTCGCTCAGGTCCATCCAGGAACCGTGTGGTAGCTCGCGGGGTGTGGAAAACGGATACGGGATGAGTTAGCCTGCAAGGGAGGAATCAAACTTCAGAACAATGTAGAAAGAAAGAAAAATAGAGTACAATAGTCACACGTACAGCACATGGAATCAGGTCTAGTATATCACTACACTAACTAACACTGACCCTTTCTCATATATATATATATATATATATATATATATATATATATATATATATATATATATATATATATATATATATATATATATATATATATAATTTTTTTTTTTTTAGAGCAACAGGTAGATATCCAGTTGTCAAAAGTAAACCATAACGCACTGCGCTTCCAAATGATTGTCTGTCATTCCCTTGTTTTCAACGCCGTTTGTTTGTTTTTTGTCCGTTTCATGATACATTTAGTAAAGAGTCTGGAATCTGAGCAAGGTCCAGTAACTTCACTCTCTTAAAAACAACCTTCAGTATTTTAACGAAACTCTTCGATATTTCAAAATCAGCCAATTCTAATATTTTTACAAATAAAAAATAAATATAAAATTTTTTATTAAGCCTACATAACACAAATGAGTGTCATTTCCGAGATTGTTTACAATTTAATAAGTCAATTGTAAACAATGCGAAAAAAAGTCCCCATGGAACAAAATGTCGCTTTTTGATATTTGGTCTTTTTTAAAGTAGAAGAATAGCTGAACAGAACTGCACCTCATTGCAGAGAGTTAGTACAGTCTCCCTGTCCTGCTGAAGAGACTCCAGAGAAGAACTGAATCCATCCGTGTCATGACTCAGTGGAGTTGAACCTCATCATTATTGCAAAAAAAAAAAAACAACAACCCACCCCACACACATAGTAATAGATAGGAAACCAAACGCAATATGTCTTTCCAACAAGGAGATAACCGCGTGATAAGACCCTCAGGAGATAAGAGTTAACGGTGACGGCGCACCCAAAGCGCTTTCCAGCTGCGCAGCAGCGCGCAAAGTTGAACTCAAACATCTGGACAGAAACTCGAAGCAAAACTCGGAGTTTAGGAAGGAAAAAAAAAACCTCACCACTGACCTTCTACTGGTGTTTCTCCATCGGTGTGTTGGCGGTATCCAGCGCTCATGTCACCACTGCGGTTCTCCAAGAACATTTCCGAATGAATGCTTTTAGTGGACTTGAAACGACGTTTAGAAGAGGAGGGGCCTCCTCTTTGTAGGGGCGCGCTGATTGGATGTCAGTCTGCGCATGCGCAACGGTTAGAACGTTATAGGTAGGGGCCGGGACATTATTATTTTTTTTTTATAGTGTATTCTTTCTTTCTTTCTCGTATCTTATTATTCTCCTTATTCTTATCCATTTGCAAACGAATTCATTCATTTCATCTTAAAACCTCCAAAGGCTGTAAGATTAAATACAAAATATGACATATTTATAATGTTATTTAAAATATATACACTGAAAGATAAACATTGAGATTATTCGCGTGCCTTACAGGAAAATGTGCATTTCCAGATTTATTATTATTATTATTATTATTATTATTATTATTATTATTATTATTTTATTTATTTTATTTTATTTTATTTTTTTTTACATAGGCTATACAATGATTGTATGATTTTTATTTCGTTTCACTCCGATTTATTCAGATAGGTTTCTACACAGGCGATTAATTCAATTCAATTCAATTCAATTAATCACCGTTAAATGATCTAGCCTATAAATGTAATATATAAATAGAAATATTATGTATGGTAAAAAAAAATATATATAATAATAATAATAATAAGAAGAAGAAGAAGAAGAAGAAGAAGAATTAATCACGCTCATCAGTTTAGACGTGAAAGTAGAAACAGTGAAACACGTTTGATTGTGTGATTTAAAAATAAAAGAGACATGGGCTGGAGATACGTTCATAATTATCTAGATATTTGCAAATGTATGTGTGGATCACCCTATCAACTATAAATGAATAAATAACTAAACAAACAAACAAACAAGCAAACAAACAAATAGGCTAGGAAAATTTAAATAACATTCAAATAATCGTTTGTATTATTATCATTTGTGAAATTGTGCTGTAAAATGTTTTTTAGATGTGTTTTAATATAGGCTGTATTATATTATATTATATTATATTATATTATATTATATTATATTATATTATATTATATTATATTATATTATATTATATTATATTATATTATATTTTGTTGTGTGTGTGTGTGTGTTTTAAAGGTAAAAGGTTAACTCAGAGTGAAGGTATTACACACACACACACACACACACACACACACACACACACACACACACACACACACACACACACACAGAGAGAGAGAGAGACTCGGTGATGGAATCAGTCTGACCTGCTCTGTAGTGGAGATGTTTGAGTGTTTGTGGATGCTGCTCAGTGTGATGTAAATGAACCCCATCGTTAATTAGTTTATGTACAGTACGCCGCCGGGGCTGTGTTTAACAGGTTAGCAGGGTGAGGGACTGAGCAAAAACACTCAGCACGGGATGGCATTACACACACTCCGCCTTTGAACAGCAGATAATTCATTCAGGCCCAATAAACATCAGCGCTTTATGTGGATTGATCAAAAGATGAAGGAGGAGGAGGTCAGTGTGATGAATCGCTCTGTAAGCACCTGAGCTCTCGAACCTGTGAGCTTTACACTCTCACCCAGCCTGCAGCATGTGATCATGTCCTCTCATTGAATTCTTTTCATTAAAAAAAAAAAAGTACTAAAACCAGCACAATTGACAAGTCATTAATCGCGCGGTCTGAAATCGTTCTCCGTGAATGAAAAGGTTTGTGTTTAGATGATTAATTGCATCGCAAGGCCTTCTGGGTAAACTATATAAAAAAATAAATAAATAAACATATTATGTTTATTTTCGCATTTGATAAGTTTTCATATTTAATATTTTGAATTCGGTCAAAATATGGTATTATTTATTTACTTACTAACTCATTTATTTATTTATTTATCTATTCATTTATTTATTTATTTATTTATTCGTTTTCTTATTGGTCGCTTCAGGTACCTATTTATTCATTTATTGTTTTTATTTATTTATTTGTCATTTTAGCTATTTATTTATTTATTTGTTTATTTGATATAGTTATTTAGGCTATTTATTTATTTATGAATATATTTTTTGGTCACGTCAGGTACCTATTTATTTATTTATTTATTTATTTATTTCATTTGTTTGTTTATTTGTTTGTCATAAGGTACTTACTTATTTTATTAGCCTATTTGTTTGTTTGCTTGCCATTTTAGGTATTTACGTATTTGCCTCTTTTTTTGTTTGTCATTTTTAGGTGTTTACTTACTTACTTAACTACTTACAAATTTATTTAGTGGTCACTTTAGGTACTTGTTTATTTATTTATTCACTTCCTTGCACTCTTACTTGCAAAATATCTCATGTTATTTTGAAAAATTATTTGCTATGACACTTTTTTTGAAAGTTTTAAACGCAGAAAATGAAGTAAATAAATTCTGTGATTGATTTTTGAATCGTTAGTAATGATAAATTAAAGAGTAACACTGAGAACAGAGGCCCACACTACACTACACTTCATTACACTACAATACACTACACTTCATTACACTACACTACACTTCATTACACTACAATACACTACTCTTCATTACACTACACTACATTACACTACACTACACTACACTTCATTACTCTACACTACACTACACTTCATTACACTACAATACACTACACTTCATTACACTACACTACATTACACTACACTACACTACACTTCATTACTCTACACTACACTACACTTCATTACACTACACTACACTACACTTCATTACACTACACTACACTACACTTCATTACACTACACTACATTACACTACACTACACTACACTACACTACGTTACACTACACTACACTACACTTCATTACACTACACTACATTACACTACACTACACTACACTACATTACACTACACTACACTACACTACATTACACTACACTACACTACACTACACTACACTACACTACATTACACTACACTACACTACACTTCATTACACTACACTACGTTACACTACACTACACTTCATTACACTACACTTCATTACACTACACTACATTACACTACACTACACTACATTACACTACACTACATTACACTTCATTACATTTACATTACATTTATTCATTTAGCAGACGCTTTTATCCAAAGCGACTTACAAATAAGCAAAGCGATATATCAAGCAGGGAACAGTACAAGTAGTGCTACTATACAAGATCCATTAATTGAATACCAGAGGAAGCAAAGTGTACAGAGTAGAGGTGTAAGTGCAAGTCTGTTTTTTTTTTTTTTTTTTTTTTTTAGGAGATGGTTTGGTGTTCACGGAAAAGGTGGGTCTTTAGCTGTTTTTTGAAGATAGTGAGAGACTCTGCAGTCCGGATTGAGATCGGATTACACTACACTTCATTACACTACACTACACTATGTTACACTACACTACACTTCATTACACTACACTTCATTACACTACACCACATTACACTACACTACACTACATTACATTACACTACACTACACTACACTACACTACACTCCATTACACTACACTCCATTACACTACACTTCATTACACTACACTACACTATGTTACACTACACTACACTTCATTACACTACACTTCATTACACTACACCACATTACACTACACTACACTACATTACATTACACTACACTACACTACACTACACTACACTACACTACACTCCATTACACACCCATTACACTACACTACACTACACTACACTACATTACACTTACACTACACTACACTACACTACACTACACTACACTACACTACACTACACTACACTACACTACACTACACTACACTACACTACACTACACTACACTACACTACACTACACTACACTACACTACACTACACTACACTACACTACACTACACTACACTACACTACACTACACACTACACTACACTACACTACACTACACTACACTACACTACACTACACTACACTACACTACACTACACTACACTACACTACACTACACTACACCCATTACACTACACTACACTACACTACACTACACTACTACACTACACTACACTACACTACACTACACTACACCCATTACACTACACTACACTACACTACATTACATTACACTACACTACACTACACTACACTACACTCCATTACACTACACTACATTACACTACACTACACTAACCACACACATTCACTTACACTACACTACCACTACACTACACTACACTCCATTACACTACACCCATTACACTACACTACACTACACTACACTACTCTACACTACATTACACTACACTACACTACACTACACTACACTACACTACACTACACTACACTACACTACACTACACTACATTACACTACACTACACTACACTCCATTACACTACACTCCATTACACTACACTTCATTACACTACACTACACTATGTTACACTACACTACACTTCATTACACTACACTTCATTACACTACACCACATTACACTACACTACACTACATTACATTACACTACACTACACTACACTACACCCCTTTACACTACACTCCATTACACTACACTACACTACACTACACTACACTACACTACACTACACTACACTACATTACATTACACTACACTACACTACACTACACTACACTCCATTACACTACACTCCATTACACTACACTACACTACACTACATTACACTACACTACACTACACTACACTACACTACACTACACTCCATTACACTACACTCCATTACACTACACTACACTACACTACACTACTCTACACTACATTACACCTTACACTACACTACACTACACTACATTACACTACACTACACTACACTACACTACATTACAGTACACTACACTACATTACACTACACTCCATTACACTACACTTCATTACACTACATTACACTACATTACACTACACTTCATTACATTACACTACACTACTCTACATTACACTACACTCCATTACACTACACTACACTACACTACAATACACTACACTACACTACACTCCATTACACTACACTACAATACACTCCATTACACTACACTACTCTACATTACACTACACTCCATTACACTACACTACATTACACTTACACTACACTACATTACACTACACTACACTACATTACACTACACTACACTACACTACATTACACTACACTACACTACACTACACTACACTACAATACACTACATTACACTACACTAACCTACATTACGCTACGCTACGCTACATTACGCTACGCTACGCTACACTACATTACACTACACTACACTACACTACACTACACTACAATACACTACACTTCATTACACTACACTACACTACACTACACTACACTTCATTACACTACACTACACCACACTTCATTACACTACACTACACTACACTACACTACGTTACACTACACTACACTACACTTCATTACACTACACTACATTACACTACACTACACTACACTACATTACACTACACTACACTACACTACGTTACACTACACTACACTACACTTCATTACACTACACTACATTACACTACACTACACTTCATTACTCTTAACTTCATTACACTACACTACACTTCATTACACTACACTACATTACACTACACTACACTACATTACACTACACTACATTACACTACACTACATTACACTTCATTACACTACACTTCATTACACTACACTACACTATGTTACACTACACTACACTTCATTACACTACACTACATTACACTACACTACATTACACTACACTACATTACACTTCATTACACTACACTTCATTACACTACACTACACTATGTTACACTACACTACACTTCATTACACTACACCACATTACACTACACCACATTACATTACACTACACTACACTACACTACACTACACTACACTACACTCCATTACACTACACTACACTACACTACACTACACTACACTCCATTACACTACACTCCATTACACTACACTACACTACACTACACTACATTACACTTACACTACACTCCATTACACTACACTACACTACACTACACTCCATTACACTACTCTCCAGCACACTACACTACTCTACATTACACTACACTACACTACACTACATTACACTTACACTACACTACACTACATTACACTACACTACACTACATTACACTACACTACACTACACTACACTACACTCCATTACACTACACTCTATTACACTACACTACACTACATTACACTTACACTACACTACACTACATTACACTACACTACACTACATTACACTACACTACACTACACTCCATTACACTACACTATATTACACTACACTACGCTACACTACATTACACTACACTACACTACACTACACTACACTACAATACACTATATTACACTACTCTCCATTACACTACACTACTCTACATTACACTACACTACACTACACTACATTACACTACACTACACTACACTACATTACACTACACTACACTACACTACATTACACTACATTACATTACACTACACTACATTACACTACACTACACAACACAACACTACACTACACTACACTACACTCCATTACACTACACTACACAACACTACATTACACTACACTACAATACGCTTCATTACACTACGCTACACTACAAAACGCTACACTACGCTACGCTACGCTACGCTACACTACATTACATTACACTACATTACATTACACTACACTAACTACACAACACTACACTCCATTACACTACGCTACGCTACGCTACATTACATTACACTACATTATCGACACATGATAACTTTTCAAGCCACATTTTATCTGTTTGCTCACATCAGCGATACCGAAAGGTGATACACAACACCTATATCATAATTACAGATAAACAAATAAAGTAACCACTTAATTACAGATAAAACAGGTTTCAAAATAAGTGTGTGTTTGTGTGTGTGTGTGTGTGTGTGTGTAACATTATTAATATTAATATATCATATGAGTGTATCCTAGTGTGGAAAGCTGAGATTTCGTCTCCGCTTTTTTTTTTCATATGTTTATTTACCTGAATGTAATTTTCAGCGTCATTAGAATGCCATCGAAAACATAAACATCTGCACACAGCTGGGTCGTGATGCTGGGACGTTAGGATGTTGTGATGATGCTGGTGTTTGTGTATTGTGTCTCTATGTATCTGCTCATTTGTATGTAAAATCATCAAATCTCAGCAGCCAAGTTCTCTGTAAAGACACGTTTGAGTGTGTGTGTGTGTGAGTGTGTGTGTGTGTGGGGGGGGGGTTTAAACAGACGACAGACACTTCATTATTTTTTGTAGCTGAGGGAAGACTATTAAAACCTTAATCTCTTTCAATGTACTTTGCCCTTGTAACATGCTGGAAACAATGCGGACTTTGTTACAGCCGACAACAAAACACACTGCCACTCCTCTTCTTCCTCTTCCTCTTCCTCTTCCTCTTCTTCTTCCTCTTCTTCTTCTTCTTCTTCTTCTTCCTCTTCTTCTTCCTCTTTCTCTTTCTCTTCTTCCTCTTCCTCTTCCTCTTCTTCTTATTTTCCTTCTTATTCTTCTTCCTCCTCTTCCTCTTCTTCCTCTTCTTCTTCCTCTTCTTCTTCTTCTTCCTCTTCTTCGTCCTCTTCTTTTTCTTCTTATTATTGCGGTTGCCTTAATTATTATTATTTGGTCATTTATTCAGACTATCCATTAAGGCGGATATGCCTGATATATTTAATTATTTTTAATAACACACCACTAAGAGTTTTTGTTCTACAATGCCATATGTATAACAAATCTTGACATATAAAGCATTTAATTGTACATTTTTTCCCTTTTTTTTTCTTTTAGAGATAATCGAAGTGAAAGTAAATAAAGCGGATCAGTAAATCTGCATCTTTATCAGTGTCTGTAATCACACTGATAAAGATGCAGATCTTTATTGGTGTGATGGCAACTTAGTCTGAGTTTACATTTGCTTTCAATGGGCTAATAAACTATGAGGTGTCTATCTATCTATCTATCTATCTATCTATCTATCTATCTATCTATCTATCTATCTATCTATCTATCTATCTATCTATCCATCCATCCATCCATCCATCCATCCATCCATCCATCCATCATCATCTATCATCATCTATCTATCTATCTATCTATCTATCTATCTATCTATCTATCTATCTATCTATCTTTCATATCTATTATCAACCTCATTAATCCATCCATCCATCCATCATCCATCCATATCCTCACTCTATCTATCTATATCATATCTATCTATCTATCATCATCTATCTATCATCATCCATCATCCATCACCATCCATCCATCCATCCATATCCACTCATCCATCCATCCATCTATCTATCTATCTATCTATCTATCTATCTATCTATCTATCTATCCATCCATCCATCCATCCATCCATCCATCCATCCATCTATCTATCTATCTATCTATCTATCTATCTATCTATCTATCTATCTATCTATCTATCTATTCAGCCCCGTTAAAATCAGAGGTTTCTGTGATGTAAGAATTGAAACCAAGGTCAATCATGTCCACCTTTTTCCACCTTTAATGTGTTTAAGCATGTTTTGCTTGTAATTCAGCATTTTAATATAACTCTTTTGGGGGAAGAGTCTATCAACAATTTTATTCCTCTCTTCAAAAATGCTCCAGATCTGCCCGAGCGTGAGGGGATCTCCTGTGCACAGCCGTCTTCAAGTCATTCCACAGGTTTGCAATAGGGTTTAGATCTGAAGTCTGACTGGGCCGATCCGAAACACCGATCTTCTTCTTCTGAAGCCGTTCCTTTGTCGACTTGGATTTGTGCTTCTGGTTCGTTATCGTGCTGGAAGGAGACTTTTTCTTCATCTTCAGCTGTCTCATTGAGGTCTGGAGGTTTTGTGCTATCGATGATTCTGTCTATCATGACTAGAGCCCCAGTCGTAACTGAAGAGAAGCAGATGCTGCTGACACCGTGCTTCGCCATGGGAATGGTGTCCTTTGGGTGTCTTGTTCTTGCACCAAACATATCTTTTAGAATTATGTGCAGAAAGTTCTACCTCAGTGTCATCAGACCATAACACATTTTGCCACATGGTACAGGATGATTTAATTGGGGTTTAGGTGTTTTTGTTTTTTTGTTTTTTTTTTTTGGGGGGGGTTTCCATGAGAAAAGTCTGTCTAGCCACCCTACCCCAAACCCCAGACATGAAGAATTCAAGAGATTGTTATTCCATTCAGAATCTGACCAGTACTTGCCAGATATTCCCGCAGCTCCTTTAATGTTGCTGTAGGTCTCTTGGCAGCCTCCGTGGTAAGTTTTTTTTCCTTGTCCATTTGCCAATTGCAATTTTGGAGGAACGTCCTGTTCTTGTTAGTGTCACTCTGCCTCCCAATTTTCTCCACTTGGCCTTCACGGTGTTCCGTGATACATCTAACGTTTTTTTTCTAAATTCTTTTCTACCCCTTTCCTGATCAATACATTTTAACAACGAGATCGTGTACATGCTCTATAAAGCTCTTCGAGGATCACGGCTTCAAGAAGATGTCGGGAAAGTCGTACAGAAACCGCTGATCTTTCTTCACTGCTAATCAGAACCACGTCAATGATGACAGACGCTTCATGATTACTTTTGATGCATTTTATTTATTTTTAAAAAAGATGCGCAGATGGAACCCGTTCTTGTGTTCGTTCTTTGTATAAGAAAGTGTGTCGTGACCGTGTGTGCTAGCTCCACACTGATTTGTATCAATGAAACCCCTTCCATTAAACTTTATGGGAGTCATTTCCTGTATTCGGTATTTGATGAGTTCTCAGCATTATAACAGACATGTTGTATTTACACGGCGAGTGTTAAAGTAAAGTCAGTAAAGTCTGTCGGAGTGTGAGGCCGAGACACAGAGCTGCTGCCGGTGGTCTGAACACGACTGTTGGAAATGGTAGATGATTAAACTGGACAGGTGTAAAAGAAACCTTTGTGTGTGTGTGTGTGTGTGTGTGTGTGTGTGTGTTTCTGTAAGAGAGACCTTTGATAGCGAGCATGTTAACAACCTTCCCACAGATCATTGCGGGCTGGGACACACCCAGTCATGTGATTCGCTGCTGTTCATAACCACTGGACATTATTTGCTTCCATAACCTGCAATGAACGTTGCTTCAGTTTGCTCGAACGTACACGTGAGTCCGATTCGTAGGATACACGTGAGTGATATCCGTACCGCAACGTACATTGCAACATCCACATAGCGGTTACTTGTCCTGAAAAGTATTTCGTTATATTTTATCTACACACAGCGCCTCAAGCTAGCCGCACAGCAGACACCGGAGACACCGAATCGCTCCTAAATCACAAATATAACGGATACCAGATTGTTTTAAATCTCCATATGTGTGCTCTTTCAGCCGTTGAGGATATACACACGCATGGTGGCGTATATCGCTATTATTCGAAGTCCTTTTCATCACAATTTCCTTCTTGGCGCTGCAAATAACGCCGTCTTAGCCAGCAAAAATAACTCGATTGTAGTCAATTAAATGTAGTATATCTTATTATAAAATTACGACGAAGCGAAAAATGATCGTGCCGATTTCTCGACATATTTTACGACATTTTGAGGTGAAAATAGTCGTAGACAAGATCGAATCTCGTTCTTTTCATGTGAAACCTTTGGTAGTTTTCTGTTTTTGGAAAGAAGCAAAAACGATCAGAAGAAGAAAAAAAAAAAGGGAGTAAAAGCGTTTAAAAAAAAAAAAGTAGGCTGAAGAATCGTACATGGGATTTATAATAATCATTCTCATTCAATAAGAAATATGAAATAAATCTGCACAAGATATTTTCTTTCTTTACAACTTCACGTGCTTCGTGACACTGGAGACTCCTTCCATTAATCCACTCCTTCTAATAAGCGTGACAAGGAAAACATCCCCACATCAAGGATTATACATCTATCTTTCTTTCTTAAATAACTACAAACCCCTCGGAATGAGTTGTTACCATAGTAACATATCAACATGGAGCACATGGAACTACTGTCTGTCTACTGAGCTGCTTTAAAGGAAATGAATCAACACTTTCTGACCAATCAGAATCAAGAACGCAACAGTGTAGCTGTGCGAATAATATTTTTCGGAGCTGGTAAAAGTTTTTTTATTTTTTTTATTTCTGGAGCCGAAAAGGAATATCTAGAGAATTTGTGAGACATCATATTTATTTGTATTATTATTTTTTTGTTTGAGTGGATTGATGAATTAGATTTAGCTAATTGGATCAATTCTATCCAATAACATGACATACATCACACTATACAATATTAAGCAGGATGAATAGAATGCTTTATGTATATATATATATATATATATATATATATATATATATATATATATATATATATATATATATATGTATTATGTAACGTTCAGAAGAAATGTTGATTAAAGAATTCGAGTGAGCTCTAAGTGTAGCTTTAATTCCACACATAACAAAAACTTAAAAAACACATAATCAAACCTCTTTAACATTTCCCTAAAAATACTCTTTTTTTTTTTTTAGTGTCACAAAAAAGAGCGCCTTTTTTTTCCCCCCCCCCGGGGGGCGCGGGGTTTTGTGGCTGCTGCAAGCGTGTGGTGGCTAAAAAAAAAAAAAAACTAGTTAACATTCATTAGATTCAAGTGTTTAAAAAGCCATTAGCGCTCGCTCACATGGTCATTGGGCTCCTTCTGCTCCATGTACTCTGGGGTTAGCTATATGGCAGCTATATTTAGCCGTGCACTGGCTCACAACCATTTTCCACGTCTGGAACAATCCCGAACCGTTCACACTGGAAGGTACTGAAAGAAAAGTCTTATATTTAATGCAATATATTGGAAGAATGTGTGTAAAATAAAGTACGTTGAGAATGAACAAAACAAAACAAAACAACAACATTGGCTCGAGGTGTTCTAAAACCTTCTCGACGTCTTCTGCTGCTGCTCTAAAACGCTCCCATTCTGTGGATCTTGTTGTTCTTTCTGTGCTTCATCCACTCAGCCTTCATCCTGTTGCACCCAGGCCTGTGTTTTGTCTAAAGAGAGAAGGTTATCCTTCACGCTGCAGACCCTGCTACTTTTCCCTGAATCAGCTGTTTAAAAGCCACAGCGGACGCTATCTGCTCGAACACCCACTACGTCACCTGGTGCCAAGACTCGGAGACTCTGAGACTCGGAGAGAGACGGAGAGAAGCAGACGTCCTGATAGGCAGCGTGACGAGTCTGAAGGACTCTGTGTTGTCTCTTACAGAGGAAGCATATCAGGGTTAGAGCTACAGGCCTGGTTTTCTTGGGGGGGTTGCAAATATGCAAGGTCATTGTAATGCCTCTTGTTATACAGGATGGAGGTCTGACACTGGCTTTAAAAAAAAAAAATAAATAAATAAATAAGTTAATCTGTAAGAAGAGCTAACGCCGGCTCCTGTCTGTCAGGCCTTATCCTGCAGAAATGACAAGCATATAAATACACGAAATAAACACTGTATAGGAAATATGAATCAATATGAAATAAGCATTGTTTATTATATAATAGTTTGTAATATTAATAGTGTAAACACCCATGGGTTCGTCAGTGGGTCTAGACTTTTATTCCTCACTTTCCTAACCGCACACCTTGATACTAAACATTGGGCTAAATAATAAAAGTAAATAAGTAGCCAAGGCTTTAAGCTTTAGCAACAAAAATTTGACGCCAGTGTGTTGTCTATCTCTGGCACTAAATTGTTCATCGTGCTCATTAATAAATTGACTTTCACTTCATTCCATACAAGGTGGATAAACACGAGCATTCTACATTTAAGAATACAAAATAATCCAAGCAAGATGATCCTTTATATATATATATATATATATATATATATATATATATATAGAGAGAGAGAGAGAGAGAGAGAGAGAGATCTAACAGATGATTATAGAAACAGAAAATCATCATAAAATAAAATAAAATAAAATAAAAAACAATCTATAATTTGACAAAATTAATAATAATAACAATAATAATAATAATAATAATAATAATAATAATAATAATAATAATAATAATAATAATAATAATATAAACATTTGGAAGATGTGGAAAAAAAAGTTCACAGTCATTTTTCAAGGTCATGGAAAGTTACAGTTAAATGTCATTAGCAATAAACAAACAAACAAACAAACAAATAAATACATTAGCAAAGTCCATTATTGTTTTTTTTTTATGTATTAATAATAATAATATTTTAATATTCTTTTCTAATGTTCTTTATATATACTGCTCCAAAAAATAAAGGGAACACTTGGAGTTACATTGTGCTGCTTAAGTGTTCCCTTTATTTTTTGGAGCAGTATATTTTGCCTATTTTTTAAAATGATTAAACTAAAGGTGGTTGACTTCACCTCTATCTATCTATCTATCTATCTATCTATCTATCTATCTATCTATCTATCTATCTATCTATCTATCTATCTATCTATCTATCTATCTATCTATCTATCTATCTATCTATCTATCTATCTATCTATCTGTCTATCTGTCTATATATATATATATAATGCTTACCCATACACGTTTATTTTCATTGATCATGCCACATTACTTTCTTTTGTATGTCGGTTTGATAAAAAGAAACAACCAGAAATGACTTTTATAATCACTTCTCTAAGCAATAAATCGATTTCATATTGTATTAAGTTGTTTACATTTGCTTTAGGTTTCAGCTGTCGCAGTGACTCGTTTTATTTATCTAGTTAAATCTTTTATTACTTTTTTTTAACATAATTTTTACGCGTCTTATTATCTACTTTCTTTCTCCTTCTTTCTTTTTTTTCCACCCCTTCCTTCTTTTTTTTTTTCTTTTTTTTTTTTCTTTTTTCTTTTTTTTTTTTTTTTTTTTTTATTTTTGTTTTTTTGTTTTATTTTAACTTTCTGAACTTTTGTGTTTTCACAAAACAAATGATTTCGCTGCGGTCGTGATAAGACTTCGCCCCACTCCGCTGAAGTGCAGACGCAACAAACATGTCCACTGCGATACGGCTTTATTTCCTCTTGTCCTTCAGTGACCGCATGAAAAGTACCGAAGTCTCCTGTGACCCCGACATTTGCTCCTACACTCGCAAACACACCACGCCTTTCGCCTTTTCGAGTGTTGCGCGAACACAGACACACAATGACTCACAATGACAGAGTCAATGCTGTGACAAGGTCTTTGTTCGGGCAGAAATTACATACACATTCGACATTCTCCAATTATGGTGTTATCAGGTGTGGTTTTTTTTTTTTTTCTCTCCTCGTGTGCGATTTGTACCAGCGCTGTACCAGGCACCATTTTAGCCAGCCTCATTGTTTGCCTCTCTGTTTACTCATGGCGGGAATGGACTGTTTGAGCGCACCTCTGGTCCCTACTGGAAAGAAAACCAGAGACGTGACTCCATTGATAAACAATGTGTCATTCCCCTCCCACTTCTCCCAGACTGATTGGTTTTTAATTTCGACTTGAAAATGTGCTTTTTGGTGTTGTTGTTGTTGTTGTTGTTGTGTTTGGGTTTTTTTTTTCCCCCAGAAGGTTTCTCAAGGTCTCTGAAAGGACCAGAGTCCTAGAGCACCTCGAGGTCGATCTTGATGGTGGCTGGTGGACGGTGTTAACATCGTGCTCTTATTTAGTGGCTGGCTTTTATAAAGCGCGAGAGATCGGAGTCCTAAGCGGCTCCGTTCCAGAGAACGACAAACTTCCGTGTAGCGTCTGTGCAGCACGTGTTAACTCACTCTCCGTATTGTTTTTACGATACTTCCAGCAATCTTTACCTGAAGCAAAACATATAATGACTTACGTTAAATTAGCGGTTTGCTAAAGATGCTGGTTTACCAGCCTAACAACTCTCGCTCTCACTCGTCGGCCCATAAAACCATTTCCTTATACTTATGACAGAACTTTATGAAAGTCTTTATGAGACCGGGTACGATTACGTGAATAGCCAGTTTTTGACACAATTGTTTTCCTGTTGTTTTTCTTTTTGTCTTTTACAATGCAAAGCAATATTTCCTCATATAACATTCTCAGTTCTCACCAAGTTCCTTGGGCTGTTAAAGTTACACCTGATTTCCTTATAACTTTTCTTCACAGGTTATCCTCATTCTTATCCTCATATATATATAGCTGAAAGAAGAGACGTCTCAGAGCGACTGTTGTAAATTCATCGGAGGTGATCCAGGTGAAAGAACCTGGATAATAAAGTTCATTATTAACTACGTCTTTATGGTCTATTCACTTGAATGATTAGAAATGAAGCCACAAGTGATTATATTTGGTCATCCGGGACTATTAAACACTCAAATAATTATTTACCTAAAAGGTAAAATCATTTGTCAGAGGTATCTTTCAAATATGCTTGAATTTTTGTCTCGATTAATGGAACTCGTGGTACCTTTACGTGGTACCGTGAACTTTTGTTGGTCCAGAACGGACCTGAAAGAGACGAAGCATCTCTCTTGTCCTTCTACCAGTCAGATACAGACACCTGAACACCTGATATGCGGTTCTTCCCCAAACTGTTACCACAAAGTACACAACCGTATAGGATGCCTTTGTACGCCGTAGTATTACAATTTCCCTTCACTGGAACTAAGAAGCTCGAACACTGTTCCAGCACGACAGTGTGACTGTACACAAAATGAGCTCCATGAAGACATGATGTGTTAAGATTGGACTGGAAGAACTCGAGTGTCCTGCACAGATTCCCTGACCTCAACCCAACTGATCACTTTTGGGATGAACTGGAACACTGACTGCACCCCAGACCTGAACATCTAACATCACTGCCTGACCTCACTAATGCTCTTGTAGCTGAATGCACACAGAGATGCTCGAAAAAATCTAGTGGAAAGTCTTCCCAGAAGACTGGAGCTTATTATAACAGCCAAGGGGGAATAAATCTGGAATGGGACGTTCAGCAATCACCAATGGGTTTTGACGGTCAGGTGTCCACAAACATTTGGTCAAAGCGTGTATCTCCAACGCCAACCATCTCGCTCCCATTCTACCTCAAGACCAGCTGCTATGAACTATTCAGCAGACTCCAATGAGGTTTAAATGTAACCTGTTCCCGCTCTGAGATTATGGAACAGTCTACTATTTGTTTCTGTTTTTTTCCCCCTATGAAAGCATTCTGTACAAAATCCCTGTTTTTAAAATGCATTCATGATGACCTATCCCCACTTCCCCTCCACCCCAAATCCATCCACCTACTGAGCCCAATAAGCGCCCCCGGCTAATTACTCAATGGTTAACACCTCTAAAAACCCTCCTCCCATTCACACCCATGGTTTGTTTTGATAATCTCCTTCATCTAGCCATCGTGCTTGCTCTCCAAGGAGCCTTGATGTTTAGAGAACACCAGAACCTGATGAGATCTGGGTCCTGCAGAGAAGGCCGGGGACTCTCCGTCCATCCGATAGCGAGATCCCACAAACAAGATATGCAAATGATCGTGATGACGCAGTCAGTCAAGTGTCACACATCTACTGTGATGTGACTTTGTCCTGCTTTAGGAAAGATTATCCATGGAAGGGAGATTACATGTCTGTCTCCAGGAAGACATGACATCATGGCTTGGGATATCTAGCTTTTATAGCTATATCTATTCAGAAATAGGACACGATATTCAAGCACAGAGATGATAAATGTTTCACCACAAGGCTTGATTTTCTTCTGGTGCTTTAATCTGTTAGAAGGTTAGAATAACAATTTGCACAGACGTCTAACCTCTTTAACCTCAAACATGGTTCATTCCATATAGACATATATATATAAAATATGGAGTCCACCTGACCCTGGTGTGAGCCCAGGGTTCTTTTAAACATTAATCCCTGATGCCTTTCAGAGAGAGCACAGCTCAATTGTTCCCGAGATGTTGACATGAAAAACAACACATTCTCACCTTGTGCACTTCAAAGCTCCATCACCTAGGAACAATTGGCTTGCTTGTAATGGCAGTAGCTCTGTGTACCTGGCTGTGTTTGCTCGCAGGCCTGCAAAGCCAAGCCAACAGACGCTCGCCCCACACACACACACACACACACACACACACACACACACACACTCTCTCTCTCTCTCTCTCTCTCTCTCTCTCTCTCTCTCTCTCTCAGAGACCTGCTTTTGTGCTCTTGTGTTACGTAAAAGCGTCTCTCGTGCCAACAGGGTATAATGGGGACCAGTTGGAAACGCTGTTCCGATAACTTGGATGGTTTTGTCATTGGAAAATGGTGCTTGGGTCATTTATTGATCGATATGTAGAGTAGATTTCAATAAATAGACATGATGAAACATTGTAAAAAGAGCTCCTGAAAATGTCCAACTGATACACAAAGATACAAAAGCAATAGCAGTAAGTCTACAGCGTGCCCCGGAAGTCTCCACACGGTCGGGGACTGTGTTCGTCAGTGGATGTCGGTGGACGTCCACTTCTCGGTCGGTCTGCTCCAGTCTTTTTGAATTAGTCAGTAAAGTTTGGCAGCAGTGTCGGGTGTGATGTGCTTGCCGTGTTTCCTGTTAAAGTCCATCGCAACCTTGCAGGAGATCCCTGATCCAGCCACGAGAATGATTTCAATAGGTCCTTCTTTTGTCAAAGGTGTCCTGAAAGGCTATCTGGGGGGGTGTTTATATATATGTGTGTGTGTGTGTGTAATATGAACTAATATACAGCATCTCACAAAAGTGACTACACTTTTGTGTAAATATCTGATTATATATTTTCATGTAACACTGAAGAAGTGACACTTTGCTACAATGTAAAGTAGTGAGTGTACAGCTTGTGTAACAGTGTAAATGTGCTGTCCCCTCAAAATAACTCAACACACAGACATTAATGTCTAAACCGCTGGCAACAAAAGTGAGTACACCCCTAAGTGAAAATGTCCAAATTGGACCCAATATTTCGTGTGGAGACCATTATTTTCCAGCACTGCCTTATCCCTCTTGGGCATGGAGTTCACCACAGCTTCACAGGTTGCCACTGGAGTCCTCTTCTACACCTCCATGATGACATCACGGAGCTGGTGGATGTTAGAGACCTTGTGCTCCTCCGCTGTTTGAGGATGCCCCATAGATGCTCAATAGGGTTTAGGTCTGGAGACCTGCTTGGCCAGTCCGTCACCTTCACCCTCAGCTTCTTTAGCAAGGCAGGGGTCATCTTGGAGGTGTGTTTGGGGTCTTTATTATGCTGGAATACTGCATACTGATACCATTTAGATTAAAATGTGCACCGTCAAAATAATCTGAAGTAGGAAAAAAGACGCAGATGTTCATTTGGAAAACCGCTGTTGAATTCTTTCCTCTGATTGGTCAGAAGGTGTTAGTTAGTTACTGCTAGTTTCGGGCAGTAATTCAAATTCCGAGGTTTCTATTAATGCATTTTTTTTTAGAGTAACAGCTCATTCACAGGGACGTGCGTGGCAGATATTGAGCATAATCTAAGGCTAATACAAAAGGGATTATTAAAAAAATTCTACAATTAAAACTGTACAGTCGTTGATATGGAATTTACGGAATGAGTCTCTAGTTTCAGCGCTTTGTCCATCGGTAAGGTTTCCGTCACAGGAAATACTTCAGGAGTAAGAGTAAGTCCACTTCGCGCCATGCCACGTTGATTGTTTTCCTATAACCCAACACCCCCAAGTGTGTTACTCCTTACTTATGATGAAAATAATAGTCCTTATACTGGACTTTGGACTCGACAGTAATAGGCAAGTCACTGAGTGCGTCATTGAGTGCACACTAATAACATTATATAATTATTATACAATTATGCTTCGGAATGCTATCATGTCAGGTGATCTAGAGTAAACAGCACACTACAGAATGTTATGTATAATATTAAAGCTGTGTACTCGGTGTCTAGAAATCTGATAAAGACACCCGGACTTTATCCCAAGAAGCAGGGTGTTTTTGTTCGTGTGATATCTATTGAAACATTATGGCGTACCGAAGAACCAACCTGGAAGGGGTTAACACCAATTTAATGAATTCAGTTCAAAGAAAAAGAGTTAAAAGTCTAGCACCTTCAGTCCCTTTGAGGTAAAGTTATATAATATGCGCATCTTACAATTTGGTGAAGAAGTTCGCTTCCATGTAGAACTTATTCAGAACTCTTCACCACTCAAAGAACCCTATTATTAGACTGTACACACCACCAAGCCACTTTCCTTTTTCTTAAAGAAACCCCTCCCAACAAAATGTTTAGAGATTGTGAGTCAATAGCTTGGCCAAGCTTGAACAAATGCTCATATATCAGGACAACTTCTGCCCTTGAGGAAAACGAGAAGGCATTAAAACGTCAGCCGGGACTTCCTGCGCTTTGTGAAAGGCGTCTTTATTCCTGGCCGATTACAGAAGACAGGATAAGGAGTTGCTCTGGATGTTGTGGCGAAGGGAGTGAGAGCGGACGAGCGGATGAGTGGCACGAGCTGCCGGAGGACTCAGGTGGATAAGGAGACACCTGCGCACACGGAGGACACGGCCCAGGTCAGTATGAGCATGGAGAACATGAGGCGTCAATCAGTAACACGGTTATACGAGACGGTTAATGGTTCACACGCCCCAGGACCCCCCTCCTCCTCCTCCCTACATGTTTGCACCCCTCCTTCAAAACATCATACCTTATACATGTTCAGTATAAAAACAAGCACACATTTCAATCGTTCACTTTTTAGCATGCATATTACTCATTTGGAATGAATGCTAAGGGCTAGGGATGATTATATAGGTATTTAATATCAGCTAGAGCTTACAAAGCACACACACACACACTCCGCCACCCTCTCTTGCCTCCCAGGGTCAGCAGAACATGATTACAGGGCTATTTATCTGCCGCGCTCCCCCGAAATGGCCTTGTGGCTCCGTGGTAGAGAGAAAGGAGCGCCATCCTTGACAGACACCTTCAGTAAGCTCCTCCACCCCCCCATGGCGCCCTCCTGCCCCCTGCCTCCTGCCCCTCTGCCTTGATAAATACTGTGGCTGAGGCTCAAACGAGGGTCAGGATAACCTCATGCTGACCCAGAGGCTCCGTCTTTCCAGGTCTCTTTCTCAAACACACACACACACACACACACACAACTTCTCCATCCCCCAAACCATCCAGGCATCTCTGCAGGCTGGGCCACTACACACCTGTTATCACCGACAGAACAATCGAGCAGATTAAAGGGCAAAATGGGGGGAGAAAAGACCACATAGCGAAGAAACAACATGATACATGGTTCTATGTTATACTTCTTATGTAATAAAAACCGACTAAAACTCTAAACATGGACAAATTCGCCGTGGTGTAAAAGGAATAAAACTCTGTACAGGTAAAGCTGCTCCTTTACGTTTTCCACCATGGAAATGGACAAAGAAGGATCTCTCTCTCTCTCTCTCTCTCTCTCTCTATCTCTCTGTCTCTCTTTATCTCTCTGTCTCTGCATTTTTATATTATATATATATATATATATATATATATATATATATATATATATATATTTGCTTTTGTTTACAGTTGCTACAACAAGTGATAACAGAAAGTAACCTGCATGGTGGATGTTCCACAGCATTAAATATAACTGCAAATGGATAAAAAGGACAATGTACATGTGTAAATTGCTACGTATAAGAAGTATAAAACAGTACGGGACGTGTCGTCATGTCACATGACTGGTGATGATTTCCCTCAAGTGTTTTATTCTGTAAATAAAAGATAGCAATATGCATTATCGTAATAGTAGTGTGAGCGAGAGCCGGCTTGTTTTCTTGATGGGATTTATCGCCAGTGTAATTCGTCACCTCAAATTAAGGACATCAAATCAAACGTCCGACGTCCTTTACTACGTTTTCATTTTTCTACGTAAAAACGATCGAATGCACTGGTTGGTCGCATGAAAGGTTTGGTCAGTGATTTTTCAAACCAAAATACTAATGTTCCTAAAATTCCTAAAAATGTTCTTTCAGTTTAGGAACGTTCTGCAAATACAGAGACTCTTGGAGAAAAGAAACTGGGGTCTGTTTATGTGGTTCTACAGGATGTTCATATTAGGAGGGTAAAACACACACACACACAAATCCCCAATATTGTGGACCACCAACATCTAACCAATCGGGACATCAAGGTGCGTCTGTTTGCTTGTCAATCATGTTGCTTGTCCAAAAAATCTCCTCCTCCTGCACTAGATTTCAGGTGTTTTAGCTTATGAAGCACTTGTGGGTGTGTTTTGGAGGTGTGGCTGTTTGGATTTTCGAAACATTTCACTTCGGCAAACTTCCAGCAAAATCGCTGACTGCACCTTTAACGAACCTTTAACAAACCCCATGATGGTGCATCAAAATGATGTGCAGGACCTCAGGTGTGTGTGACTGTGTGTGTGTGTGTGTGTGTGTGTGTGTGCAGAGCAAACAGGACCCTTGTACCACAGGACAGAGAAAATCTACACCAGTATCTGTCTCTGCAGCCAAATTGTTTTTCGATAAGGAATCATTCAGCGATAGCACTCGTCTCTGATTTGATATGAAGATCGGAAGCGTGCACTTCACGCCATCTCCACTTCCACGTGTGTGCTGCAACACAAGACCAATCCCGAGTGAAGCTACAGAAAAATATTGTTATTACGTTGTCATTAATATTCCTAAGTGGAAAACGCTTACCACTCTTTGTCACGTTCCGCACACCGCGTTTTCCTGAACAGCTTGTGCGGTGTCTCAGGGCGCATCATCCTGCCGAAAGAAGCCAGTGCTATTCGGGAATACCGCTCACATGAAGGGGTCTTCGCTCCCCACGCGCATCATGGGGGCCCTTCACACGCCTTTTCACGAGCCTTGGGCGCCCATGACCCTGTCGTCGGTCTCCTTCCTCGGACCACTGTTGGTAGGTCTTAACCACTGCGTACCCTGGACACTTCACAAGACCTGCCGTTCTGGAGACGCTCTGACCCAGTCGTCTAGCCATCACGATTTCTCCCTCGTCCCAGTCGCTCAGATCCTTACTGTACGCTTGCCCATTTTCCCTGCTTCCAACATGTCAACTTCGAGAACTGACCATTCACATGCTGCCTGATACTATATATCTCACTCCTCAACAGACTCCACTGTAAGGAGATAATCAACGTTATTCACGTCACCTGTCGGTGGTTTGAAAGTTATGGCAGCACCGGAGATAATAGTACTACTATATTATTATTATTGGTCATATAACTAATTATTACTATTACAACAACAACAACAACAACAACAAAATCAATGTGTACAATATCTAATTATATGGCAATGACCATATATAATAGTATTTTGACTTATTAAATAATTATAACTAATCAATTACTGCTATTATTATTATTAATATGATTATTGTTGGGGGGTTTGTTTTTAATGGTAGGGTAGTGGTAATGGTAGAAGGTGGCGGTGGTGATGTAGTAGTGGTGGAGGTGGGATAGCGTGGTGGTGGGTAGTAGTAGCGGTAGTGCTTGGTGGTGGTAATTGATGGCGGTATTGATTGGTAATTGGTGATAGTGGTGGCGGTGTAGTAGTGGTGGTGATAGTGGTTGGTGCGGTGGTAGTGGTAGTAGTGGGGGTAGCAGTGGTGGTAGTAGTGGGGCGGTGGTAGTGTGTGGTGGTGATGGTTGGCGGTGTGGATGGTAGTGATGGTGGTGGTGATAATGGTAGATTGGCAGTGGTGTGGTGGTGGTGGTGGTGATGTGGGAGGGGTGGGATGGCGGCGGGTGGTGGTAATTGCAGGTGGTGTGTATGGCGGCGGTGTATGGTGGCTGATAATTGGGGCAGGGCGGTGGTGGTTGGTGGTGGTGACGGTGGTGGTGTGGTGGTGGTGATGGTTGGCGATTGGTTGGTGGTGTGGTTGGTGGTGTGGTGGTGGTGGTGTGGGGGTGTTGTATTGTGTTTTATGATGTGGGTGTTGGGTGGTGTTGGGTGTTTTGTGTTTGGGGGGGTTGGTTTGGTGTTGGGGTGGTGGTGGTGGTGGTGTTTTGGTATTGGTGGTGGGGTGGTGTGGGGTGGTGGGGTGGTGGTGGGGTGTGGTGGTGATGGTGGTGTGGTGGTGGGGGGGGTTGTGTGGTGGGGGGGTGTGATTGGGGGTGTGGGGGGGTAGGTAGTGTGGTGTTGTTTGTGTGTGTTGTTTGGTGGTGGTGGGGGGTGAGTGTGGGTGGTTAGTGGTGGTGTGAGGGTAGGGGGGGGTGGGGTGGTGGGGTTGTGTGTGTGTGTTGTGTGGTGTGTTTGTGGGTTGTAGTGGTGATTGGTGGTGGTTGAGTTGGGTGGGTATGGGTTGGGTGGGAGTGTGTGGGTGGTGGTGTGTGGGTGGTGTGTTTGGTGTATTTATTATGTGGTGTGTGGGTTGTTTTTTTTTATGATGGGGTTGTGGTGTTTGTTGTGGTGTGGGGGGGGTTGTGAGGGTGGTGGGATGTGGGGGGGTGGGGTGGGTTGGTGGGGGGGTGGGTGGTGGGTGGGTGATGTGTGGGATGGTGGTGGTGTGTGGGGGGTAGGGTGGTGGGTGGTGTTGTTTGGGGGGGGTGTGTGTGGGGGTGGTTGGGGTTGTGGGTGGGGGGAATGTTGTTGTGGTGGGTGGGGTGTGTTAGTGGGTAGTTTGATAGGGGATGGGGGTTGGGGAGGGGGGGTAGGTATGGGGGGGGGGAGGGGTGAGGGGGGGAGGAGAGTGTGTGGGTATTGTGAGTTGGTTGTGGGTGTGTTGGGTGGTGTGGTGGTGATTGATGGTGGTGGTTTTGGGTGATGGTGGTATTGATGGTATTGGTGGTGGTGGGGTGATATTGGTGGTGGTGATTGTGTTGTTTTGATGTGGTGGTGATTGATTGATTGATTGATTGATTATGGTGGTGATGATGGTGGTGTGTTGGTGGTGGTGGTGATTGGTGGTGATGGTGTTGGTTTGGTGGTGGTGGTGTGGTGGGTGTGGGGTGGGGTGGGGTTGGTGGTGGTGATGGTGGGGTGGTGGTGGTGGTGATGGGGTGGTGGTGGTGGTGTGGTGGTGGTGGTGGTGGTGGTGAGTGGGGTGGTGTGTGTGAGGTGGTGGTGGTGTGGTGGTGGTGATGTGTGGTGAGTGAGTGGTGGTGGTGGTGGTAGTGATGGTGGTGGTGTAGTGGTGGTGGTTTGGTGGGGTGTGGTGTGGTGTGTTTTGGTGGTGTTGTGGTGTGGGTGGTGGTGGGGTTTTTTGGTGATTGTTGATGGTGATGTGGTGGTGAGTGGTGTGGTGATTGTTGGTGATGGGTATTGATTGATGGTGGTGGTGTGATTGGTGGTGGTGATATTATTGGTGGTGGTGATGGTGGTGGTGATTGAGGTGGTGGTGAGTTATGATGGTGGTGGTGGTGGGTTGTGGTGGTGGTGGTGTGGTGTGTGGTGGTGGTGGTGGTGTGGTAGGGTGTGGGGTGGTGGTGAGTTGTGGTGGTGGTGGTGGTGATGGTGGTGGTGATGGTGGTGTGGTGGTGGTATGGTGGTGTGATGGTGTGGTGGGTAGTGGTGGTAGTGATGTGTGTGGTGTGGGGGAGGGGTGTGATGGTAGTGTAGTGGTGGTGATGTGGTGGTTGATGTGGTGATGTGGTTGGTGGTGGTATGTGTGGTATGATTGGGTGGTGGTGGTGGTGATGGTGGTGATGGTGGTGATGTGATTATTATTGGTGGTGGTGGTGGTTTTTGGTGGGGGTGATGGTGGTGATGGTGTATTGGTGGTGGTGAGTGGTGGTGTAGAGGTGGGGTGTGGGGGTAGGGGTGGTGGTGGTAGGTTGATGGTGGGGTGGTGGTGGTGGGGGGGTGGGGTGAGGTAGTGTGGTGGGGGGTGGTGTGTGGTTGGTGGTGGTGGTGGGGGGTGGTAATGGGGTGATGGTGTGGTGGTGGTGGTGATGGTGGTGGTATGGGTGGTGATAGTGGTGGTTAGTGGTGTTGTGGTGGTGGGGTGGTGGTGGTAATGGTGGTATGGTGGTGGTGGGGTGTGGTGGTAATGTGGTGGTGATGGGGGGTGGTGGTGTGGTGGTGTGGTGGTGGTAATGGGGGTGTAGGTGATGGGTGGTGGTGGTGGTAGTGTGGTTGTGGTGGTGGTGGTGGTGGTGGTGATGGTGGTGGTGTGGTGGTGGGTGGTGGGGTGGTGGTGGTGTGTGGGTTTGGTGGGGGGTGGTTGGGTGTGTGTGGGTGGTGTGGTGTGGGGGGGTGGTTGTTGGTGGTTGGTGGTGGTGGTGTGGTGGTGGTGATTGTGGTGGTGTGATGGTGGGTATGGGTAGGGTGGTGGATGGAGTGGTGGTGGTGGTGGTGGTGGTGGTGGTGGTGGTGGTGGTGGTGGTGGTGGTGGGGGGTGGTGGTGGTGGTATGGTGGTTGTGGTGGGGGGTGGTGATGTGTGGTGGTGGTGGTGGGGTGGTGGTAATGGTGGTGGTGGTGATGATGGTGGTGGTGATGGTGGTGGTGGTGATAGTGGTATGGTGGTGGTAATGTGGTGGTTGTGGTGGTGTAGTAGTGGTGGTGGGTGATGGTAGTATGTTGGTGGTGGTATGTTGGTGTGGTGGTGGTGGTGATGGGGGTGGTGATGGTGGTGGTGGTGGTGGTGGTGGTGATTGATGGTGGGTGGTGGTAGTGGTGGTGATGGTGTGTGTGTAATGGTGAGATGTGATGTGGTGGTGATGGTGTGGGAGGGTGTGGTGTGGTGGTGTGTGATGTGATGGTATGGGTGGTGGTGGTGGTGTGGTGAGTGGTATTGTGTGGTGAGTTTGTGTGGTGGTGGTGGAGGGGGGTGATGGGATGGGTGGTGATTGATGGTGGTAGAGGTGTGGTGGGGTGGTGAGTGATTGTGGTTATGTAGGTGGTGAGGGTGGTGTGGTTGATGGTATAGGGGGTGGTGGTGGTGATGGTGTGGTGGTGGTGGTAGTGTGTGATGGTTTTGTGTGGTGGGATGGGGTGGGGGTGGTGGTGGTGGTGTGGTGGTGGTGGTGGTGGTGGTGGTGGTAAGGTGTGATGGTGGTAGTGGTGTAGTGGTTGGTGGTGGTGTGGGGTGGTGGTGTGATTGTGGTGGTGGTGGTGGTGATTGAGTATTGTGGTGGTATGGTGTGGTGGTGGTGGTGATTTGGTGGGTTTGGTGGTATGATGGTTTGGTTGGTGTGGTTGTGGTATTGTGGTATTGGTGTGGTGGTGGTGAGTGGTGGTGATTGTGTGGTGTTTGATGGTGGTGATGGTGGTGTGGTGGTGGTGGTGTTTGGTGGTGATGTGTGATGTGGTGGTGGTGGTGGTTGTGTGGTTGGTGGTGATGTGGTGGTAGTGGTGGTGGAGTGATGTGAGTGGTGTTAATGGTGATTGTGGTGGTGGTGGTAGTGGTGGTGATTGGGTGGTGTATAATGTGGTAATGAGTGGTGGTGATGGAGAGTGGTGGTGGTGGTGGTAATGGTGGTGGTGAAGTAGTAGTGGTAATGGTAATAGTAGTAGTAGTAGTAGTAGTAGTAGTAGTAGTAGTAATTGTAGTAGTAGTAATTGTAGTAGTACAGTAACTACAGTACCCTCGGAACATCCAGGGAAACTTTTTGGAACAGGGCAACATTATCTATTGTATAGTTATAATTTTAAGCAACTTAGCAGTTAAATATCCAAATGTATTATTTTAAACGTTGTAATTACACATTCAGCTAGGGCAAACAACAACAACAACAAACACTTTTCCAAACTATGAGTCATCAAAGGTAATATGGTGTCCAATATTATGATTTTTCTAAATAGATTTCGTCGTGATGTAGTTAGCATTGCGCTAACAGACATTTAGGCAGTTTAGCAAGTCATGTCTGCCCATGTGTGAGGTGGCGAGAGAGAACCTGGCGCTAGCTCTGTGCAGCGGTCACACTTCAGGGTCGACCTGAGACGACCGGTAGAGGTCAAATAAGAGAAATTAATTAAACACGCTTTAATATATTTGAATGAAATATAATCGGGTTAAATCTCAGGTATATTTAAAAATGTTAAATAAATAAATAAATAAATGTATGCTCTGTGCTCACAAATTTACACTGAGGTTGAACAGTTTTCATTTTCCAACCATGTGGAGATCGTTGTGCTCGCAGCATACGTGGAAAACGGCAGCGACAAAAACGACGAGTGTGGTTTGTTGACCTCTCGTCTGCATTTAATGCACTTTTGGAGCGTTACTGACAGATACGCACTTCTGGTGTTCCGTTAAATGCTTGGCCTACCCATGTACGCTGATGTCAGTTAGGACTGCTTCACTACCTCTAGGCTTCGTGTTCATGTTTTTATATGAAGGCCGTACCGTGTGTAATAAATAGACTTTAGGAATGAAAAAATAAGGTTGTCAGTCGTTTCAGAATTTGTTGTGGGTGTATGGGTGGCCTGGAGGAGTGTGAGACTCAAAGCCTAAAATGACGTCCCAGTCCGGCCCTGATTGTGTGTGTGTGTGTGTGTGTGTGTGATGAGAAAGAGCTCAATGTGAGTGATTATGATATAACGAGAATCTGAAAGTGCCTGAGACCAGAACATGTACGATTTTATTTTTAACTCTGCACGGCGTGATGTGTTACATTCCTCTGTCCTGCTCTGGCCAGTCTCGATCAGCAGCTCCGAGCTCCGCGGAGTCACCCTATCACCTCCACAGCTCATCTGTCTGCAGGCTGACACACACACACACACACAGTAGAGTAGAGTCACACATATCACACACTAACAGATGGGAATGGATTATCAGCGTCCAGACTGTAAGCTGTACCCAACACCGTCGTACTGTAAAAGAGTTGAAGAGAAATATAGGTTTCAAAAACAGAAATATTTTCGAGTTTCGATGTAAATTCTGGCCGATAAAGTGTCTAAAGACTGGACGCTTTTAAGAGAGGAACACCCGTGGTCGAAGGTTCGGTTCACAAACATCGCATTGCTGAATCTTGTTGCTTTACGAAGTGCACACACACACACACACACACACACACACACAGCGCACAAGGCCCAGGTGTCCTGTTCTCAGGCAGTGTGGACTGACCTTGGCTGCTTGCTTCACCTTCTCACTTTAATAAACATTGTGTGTGTGTGTGTGGTGTGTGTGTGTGTGTGTGTGTGTGAGAGAGAGTTAACAGTTTAGTGTTTATTCACTCTGTGTGTGTGTGTGTGTGTGTGTGAGAGAGAGAGAGATGAATGTAGCTTCTTTTATTTGAAATGAATTCTTTAATACATGAAGGATATGAATGGAGACATTAACAAGGTTTGCTTGAGTGTTCAAAAAAAGTCAAATAAATCAAAGGTGAAATGATTTCTGAAGTCCGTGTGTAAGGTGTTTGGAGGTGCTGATTGGAGAAAAAAAAAAAACAGACACAGAGAAAACGTCTTTTTTTTATCATTTTTTAAATTCATTTATTGTTGTATCATGAATGAGAAGATGTTTATTTAGTCTTCATTCAAATCATTTGTAGAGAGAGCAAAATCACTTCTTGGTGAATGAACAAAACTTCACTGTCGATCAGAATGCTGTAACTTTATTCAGGCGGCCATCTTGGATTATTATTACGATCCCTTTTTTTCATCACGGTGGCTTTGTGGTTAGCACGTTCGCCTCACACTTCCAGGGTCGGGGGGTTCGAATCCCACCGTGGCCCTGTGTGTGCAGAGTTTCCATGTTCTCCCCGTGCTATGAGGGTTTCCTATGTGTACTTCGGTTTCCTCCCCCAAAAGGTCCAAATTTGGCTGATTGGCGTGTCTAAAGTGTCCGTAGTGTATGAATGGGTGTTTGATTGTGTATGTGATTGTGCCCTGGGATGGATTGGCACTCCGATGCTCCCTGGGATAGGCTCCAGGTTTCCCCGTGACCCTTAAAAAGGAGTAAGCGGTATAGAAGATGGATGGATGGATGGATGGATGGATGGATGGATGGAGGACATGCTGTTATAAGAAAATAATCAACAATGGCATTGTATGATGTGATCATATCTAGTGTGGAGTGTGGACTATAGTATGGAGTAG
>CM022770.1:3157616-3200116 GCA_012411365.1 Ameiurus melas | reverse complement strand
ACACACACACACACACACACACACACACACACACACACACACACACTGACCAAGTCCAGATCCATAAAGAAATCATTGAGTCAGGGTGCAGAAGGAGGGGGAAGTGGACATGGTGGCTCCTTTATGGTTTAACAATGGGGGAGGGGGTTGTTGTGGCAGAAACTCGGGTCCGAACTCCACTCGTGTAGGCCTCGTCCCATCCCGTCTCGGTGGCCTTTGCCCGAGCCTGTCATTAACGCCGAGCCATAAATATCCATATCCATCAAGCAGTGACGAGGTGACGCTAGAGGACCTTCAGTCGCACGGAGCGACGTGTCACAACAAGGTCTTCACAGGGCGTGGTGCTGACGAGTGAATTTGAGACGTTTGGTAGAAGTAGAACATATAACCGATTAAAGAGCTCGTCAATGAGACGAGGCTCAGGAAGGAGCGGCCATGTTTTCGACAACGCCTTCACAAGTCTAGCGTGCGCTGCCATCTTGTGGTGCGTCTTGAGATTGAATTCGAGACGAAACGGGTACACTGCCATCATCATCTCCTGATTATCTCCGGTTCCTCAGCTGCAGAAGCTGGACGTGTGAGCTAGCCAGGGTTGGTTCTCTTCTCCACGACTCGCCGTCACTCACACAGCAGGGCTCTGCGTCCGTTTCCCCATGGAGACACACCGGCCCACGCTCTATAATCTCTACCTTAGCGGAGGTAGTTGTACCTTATTTTAATGACCCTATGAGAACTTCAGTTTGACCCAGAAAAGATCCAACCTGAACCGTACACAAGAAACACGGTGCTCGTGAATCCGTTCCAATCTGACAAAAGTGATGGCACCCCACAGACAGGAGGAAGCGTTAAGGTACGTTCACACACAGACACACAATTATTCTATCGCTCCACGTCACGACTGGGCGTCACGGTAACGTTCGTCCGCGGGTGGCGCAAATAGCGTTCCACTTTTGACAGCAAACATTCGGGAGGGAGAGCGTTTGTGTATAAAATTCACCAGTGTATACGTCCATCACATCCTACGAGATGAAGGAGACGCAGTGTGAGCTCTTTACCATTCTGGCGAAAGCGCGAGTGCACAGACGGACCACGTGCTCAGAATTCACTCCCATTGGTAGTCGCTGCACCAGGTGGCTCAGAATTTGCATAAAGTTAAACTTATGGACACGCCCACACCTAGTTTTGGGGGAGTACTGACTCGGCTACAGTGGCTGAGCTGCATTACTGGAAGATTTAACACAAATCCCACTTAGGAGGCGGTCTTTCACCGTTTAGTCGTCATTCCGTCGTTTTCACCTCAGTGTGAGCTTTGCCTTTTATGGAGTTTTGTGGGTGTCACTAAACGCAACTGAGGCACTTACAGACGATTGACTTCTTCTTAGCCACGAAAACGCCTAAACGATAAACAAGGCTCGCTGTTCCTAGATTCATGGACCAAGCAAGATTCCTCAAAATCTCTTACTCGAGTAAAAACGCGATTCCTCCGGATCCATGACGATCCTGACCAGGATGAAGAAAAACGGATGAATGAAATGAATCGGATCAGCACGGTGAAGGAATTTAGCGCTTTACACCATCACATCGTATAAGCGGAACGTGGTCGTTAAAACGTCTCATGATCCGTCATTCCTGACTAAAAACGACTTGCTCACGAAGCATGTTCCACCTTAACTAAAACGGCAAGGCCTGTTCCACTCTCGCCTTGACCGAGCCCCGTACCCAGCATCCCACAGCTCACGCTAAAACTCACACCTCTGTAGGGAATCAGCCGGGGAGATGGATGCATACCAGAACATCTACTTATCAAAAAGATCACCGACGCACGGTGATCGATTTCCACTCTGTTCACACATCCGTCTTCACAAGTGCTCCCGAATCGTTTCTCTTGGTCGACGCAGCATTTCTCCGATCTGCAGCGGCGGCGTCAGAGGCAGTGAGGTGCCAAGTCACAGAGAGTTACAAATCACGATTACGGAGCGGTGTGTACTCTGGATTGAGCAGATTCAAGGATTTCGAAGGCTCAGGGAGGGAGAGAGGGAGGGAGGGAGGGAGAGAGGAAAAAAAAAGAGCGAGAAGAGAGCGAGCGTGATGAATTTCTCTGGTGAGAAGTGACTTAACGTCAACTTATTCAACAGGAGGAGGCTCGGGGGGGAAGCCGCGGTTATGAATAAAGCTTTTGAACAGCACGAAAATGCTTCAGTGAACCTCTCAAGGCCGAAGCGCTGCATTCCCGCGCTCTCTTCTCTCAGCGCCCAGCTGTATTTGTGCAAACAATAATAATAATAATAATAAAAAACGTAGCTGTAAGCTTGAATGAAACGATCTGTGTTCACCTAACCTTTGATCACAGTTTAGGAAATGACCACAATTTGAACTATTTAATTGGCTTGATAAACAAAAACAAAACAACAACAACAACAAAAAGAGATTCCTTATTTTAAATCATAACGTGATTTAAAACGAGGGATCCATCCTGTCCACAGCGGTGTTAAACGCTCTATTCTGATTGCTCTGAAGGACTGAAGTTCCAGCTGCAGATCACAGGTTTAGATTGATCCAATTCTCCAATTATGTTAGGTTAGTGTTTCTATAGTAACAACAGATTCGAACAATGAAGATCTGAGGACGCAGGCTGCGGCACTTGTTTTCGTCTTGTTATCTTGGAGAACGCGAATAGAAATGTATCAAAACTGACACGGCGTTCTTCCAAACGAAATGAAAGGAGTGTAATTGCTAGTCCAGCACTGCTGCGTAAGTGGTGGAGTGGCGTTGTAGGAAAATACCCCTTCAAGGTGGTAAGAGTAACACCACTTGGTATCAGGTCGCATCGCACCGCCTCGTCGTCGACGCGTCACGATATGTGTGTGTGTGTGTGTGTGTGTGTGTATATGTATGTATGTATGTATGTATGTATATATATATATATATATATATATATATATATATATATATATATATATATATATATAACTAGATCGGTAACGTTCATCGTGACAAAGTTTGATGTTGGCTTGACATGGCCAGTCTGAAGATAGTTGAAAGAAAGAAAGTAATTGAAGGGATGAAAGGGTGACAGACAGATGAAGATAGACAGACAGTTACTGGTAGAAAGACCGATTATAAAGAGTGATACAAGTATAAATTCAGATGGAGTGAGAGAGTGACGAGTAGATAGATGGAGTGTGTTATTAGGAGAAAGAGAGAAAGAGTGAGACAGGTAGATTGATGGAAAGAAATATGGAGGGATAGATGGAGATAGAGAGATAGTGTGTGTGTGTGTGTGTGTGTGTGCACTACTGATAGAGAGATGGATGGAGAGCGTGTGTGGCATTGATAGAGAGATAGATGAAGTGAGAGTCTCTGTTACAGGTACATTGATGGAGTGAGAGGGCGAGAAAGGGGCTACAGGCCATGTGTGGGAGTTTTGACAGCTGGAGTCGGAAATCATTCCAAGCCAGGCTCTGAACTTCCCGTGAGTGTAAGTAGTCTTTGGGATATTTGATCGTCTGCTACTGGAAAACTGTAAGTCCGATCAGTTGAAGGTTTTAATGGAAGTCACTGGGAATTTCGGACACTTTGAGCTTCTGTAACAGGAAAACTAAGTCCCATCAGTTGAACGTTTCAATGGAAAGTAATCGGGAATTTTGCCTATTTTGAACTTGTGTAACTGGAAAACTGCAAGTCCCATCAGCTAGAGAAAATACAGCATGATCTGTCTGAACAGCTTGAAGGACTGTCCCGAGTATGGTGGAAGTAGCTTGAAACCTCGAGGAGTTATAACAGCTCAAAATGTTCAATGGAAGTCAATGGGAATTCCGGCCACTTTGAGCTTCCGTAACGGGAAAAATGTCATTCTGATCAGTTCGGAAAGTCATAAAACAGGCTGAAGGTCTGAGGCGAATTTGGTGCAAGTAGCTTGAAAGCTCTATGAGGAGTGGCGTTTAGAAAATGTTGATAAGCTTAAACAGCCGAACAGAACGTTGGCTTCACGTTGGTCAACGTTAATTAACTAACGTCCTACCATGCTCTTGTATGTATACGACTACTGCTCAACAGGGGTCCCTTGTCAACGGTAGAAAGATTAGAGGAAGTGGAAAACATTGCTTAGCAACAGTAACAGTGCAGCTAATTATCTGATCGAATCGTTCCACTTCAATCTGAAGACAATTCCGATAAATCTTCCTTCAGATTAAACTCATGGTCAGGGTCACAGCGGATCCAGAACCTATCCCGAGAACACCGGGCACGAGCCACGAATACATTCTAGATGGGACACACTCATTCACGCAGACACATCCATCCACTGGCATGTTTTTGGGAGGTCGGAGGAAACCGGAGAACCTGCAGAAAACCCACACGGAGAACAGGCGCAACGGAGATCGAGACCGTAATTCGATTATCAGCAAAAATCCAAACTTCACCACACACACACACACACACTTGTTTCATTAGATCTTTATTCTGCAATGCATTTCTTTTAAAAGCTCTTTGCAATACAGAACGAATGGACATTTTAACCCCATGATAAACATACTGCATACATCAAACGTATCGTTTTAAACCTGGATAATCTTTCATGTAGTGAAAATAAGGTACAAAATAGACCTTTGAAGGAACCATGACAATACGACACTACCGTTAAAGTACATTAGTGCATCTAAGCCTCGGATGTTAACGTGTTTACTGAAAATTATACGGGATATTAAAAAGGCAAAAAGTATGAAGCTACCCCCTCGCCCCCACCCCTCCCCACCCCAAAGAAAACAAACAAACAAAAACTTTTGCACTGATAATCTATAGAGTCGTATGCAAATGACTACAATAAATTATATTACAAGTTCCACTCATTGAAAGACCTCAGCGTGGTTAAAACACTGTCCGTAAACAGGATAAAGGTTACATCAGAACGTGAGCTTCGAGATATACGCTGAACTGCACGAGCACTCTGTCTTTGGGTAAATATTTCTCTTAGGCTACAAATTTCTCTCTCGTAACTGCTCGGAAGGAACGCTAGCGTGAAGAACCTACTGTCCTACGTTTCATACAAAAAAAAAAAAAACCAACAACTTTGCGTTGTTGTATACACTTCTCTTCTCGGCCTTATAATAGATTGTACGCTCGATTTCGGTCTATAAAGGAAAAAAAGAAAAACGATAAAAGCACCGTATCCCCAGAACATATCGAATTATGTCGAGACTTTTCTTTTTCCAAGACGTCGCTAGCGCTTCATTCTTTCACCAATCGTGCTTCAGGACAGTTTCGTCAATCCAGTCAGTTTCGTGTTCTTACCGTTTTAAGAAGACGCGGGATTCGATTTGTCCCCGCCCACAACCTGTGCTCTGAAAACTCGACCTCGTGTCCTTGGCTCCTCTATCTGAGAACGTGGAACAATAATACTAAGTGCGTGTACATACTGTAGTACAGCTGGTACGTAGAGTACGTCGTTACATACCGTGGTGGATGGAGGTTATGCTACTCATATATACACTCAAGATTCTAGTTTTAATTTTAAAAACGATGGTTTATATAAAGAAAAAAAAAAAAAGAAAAAAGAAAGGATGCGTCACTTGAAATGTCCTGACTATAGATTATAGAATATCGAAAATGGCAGATAAAAGATTCTGGGCAGTGTTGACGAGATAATGACAGTGTGTAGTGTTTCTCGGCGTTACTTGCTCACATTGACCACAAGCGTGTTTTTTTATTTTTATTTTTTTTTTTACACGTAAGCTCAAAGAAAGTGGAGGAAGTTTGTTGACCTTGCGCTTAAAGTAAGGACGCACCGATTCGACAGCGATGATGTCGTGAACAAGCGGGATATTTCCTTATTTTCATGCAAACGCTTATTAAGTACTGTGCTGGTGAAAAGTGTTTGTTTTTTTGTTTTTTTTTTCTTAAGAAACTTCGTTACAGCTTCAAACACAACAGCCTTGGGCCACAGAGCGTCTTGTGGCTTTACGTACACTTTTGGTACACGATCATGCTCGATAGCAATCGGGATCACGATCGTCACGTCGCGCTTAACCGATCTTCTCATCTCAACATTCTCCGACTAACTGAGCTAATTCATCGTCGGCGCTGGTTGGCGAATATTAGGAGCGAGATCAGCTCGAATATGTAGTGCTCGTGTTGTCCACTAGAGGCGCTGGAGCATTCGATTTCCTAGCCGCCTGTGACTGGGGGTGCTGATCTCTTTGTGACGGCTTTTCGCAAAACCTGCTGTTTTTGCTCTCGACAAAACAGAATCGCTGGGATTAACAGAGGAAAGAATAACCACGCCCACCCAAAGCGTTCGAACTTGCCACTCGGACGCTTTTCTGCTGGAATCGGTGCACCCTTTTCTAAGCTTGTAGATTTGCGCTGACAATTAAAATAATAATAATAATAATAATAATAATAATAGTACAGGGTAGAAAGCACACAAATCTGAACGCGCAAGCTTCTGCTCAGCACTCCCGTTAGACGCTGAAGGTGAACGTGCTGCATAGGTAAAGACTTGTAGTGTTGTACTGTTCTGAGCTCATGAAGCTGGTAGACGGAGTATCGACGCACTCTGTAAAGTAGATACATACTCCCTAATAAGCAAGCTCACGTTTACGGAGAAGCCGAAAACTACGGACGATGAAAGTAGAGCACGAGACGCGGCGGTTTGCTCGTCCACCATGCGACGGGCTTGTAATGAACCAAAGAGAATAACCCATGACGTAGCAAAACGTGGAGTCCGGAAGTTTGCTTTAAGACAATTACAAAAGAAAAGAAAAAGAAAAAGAAAGAAAGAAAGAAAGAGAGAATTGACGTAACACTGATGAGCAGGAGGCCTGGGGATCTAGTACAGCAGGATCCGCCTCTCGATAGCCTTCCTGCAGATGGGGCACTCGCTCATGCGGTCGCCGCACAGCTGGCATGTGCCATGGCCGCACATGAAGATCATGTTCTTCAGACGATCCAGACACACCGGGCACATGGTCTAGAACAAATAAAAACACAGTGGTTTGTTTAAGTGGATTCCCATCACACCGGGAGCAATGGTTAGACGTTGGGCTCGGGCTTTTCTGGGATTGTTGCTTGTTGGCGACACAATCAGGTTGCCTTCTGTTCCTGAAGTCAACAAAGAACCTTCTAGAACACGACAGCATGGTTGGGGGGGGGTTGGGCTACTCGCAAAATCCAACTCACTAGTCACTCCTCGAGACTCACCCAGCCGTCCGCTTGCGATCGAACCGGCCACCGTGGATATAAATACAAAAGTTGAGACACTGCAACAAACCTTACCTGCTCTTTGATGTCCTGGAGCTGTTGCTGGAGCTTCTGCACGTCCGCGTTGACATTAGTGTTGTCCTTGTCCCTCTGCAAGGCTGGGATATTTCCGCTGGCTGGAATACAAAGACAGGCAGATGTTGAGAACTCTTATCAAATCGACGCCACCCGCTGGTAAGAGACACCCCCGTCGATTTCTAGCGGGTGACTGCTGAAACATTGGGCTTCAACAAGAACCTTGATTCTCTTTTGTTATCCTTGTTCGCTTCAGTTTAGAGACTCAAATGAATACTCTGGGTGGGGGTGGGGGGTTCTGAGGAAGGCAGCTAGCTTCATTTAGACTTAATAGTTTAGAAACACAGTCCAAGGGAAGATTTAACTCATTTGTCAGGAGCTGGAGCCAAGACACGAGGACGCCAGAGACTCCCGAAAGAGTAAAGCGGCCAGTGCCAGTGCGAGCTCAAAGAGCTCTTCTGGGTCTGAGAGAACAGGAAGGAAGCTCTGGAAAAGAGAGAATTGAAGGTAGGGGGGTGGGTTTGGGGGGGAGAGGAAGGGCATACTTACACCAACTTAGTGCCAGATTGTTGGGCTGGAGAAGATCCTGTGACCCCCCTGCCACTGAGTTGGAGCCCCCTGCTGAGAAGCAACCAATCACAGGGTTACGTAATGCACGGCGCTCAGGGCGAACCTAGACTGCCCTACGGCATAGCGTCATGAAGTGGTAAAGAGCAGGCGTAAAAGGAAAGAGCGGTCTGTTAAGGAGATATTTAAAAAGAGGAGGCCCGGCCGTTTCCCTGCTTGTGTTAAGGGGGCGGGGTCTCGAGCAGCCGGAGCGATCGCTGACGAAACCACGCCCTCTTCAAAAACCCGGTCGAAGCGCAAACGGCCATGCGATAAAGGTCTGGTAAAGTCTGTAAAAATCGAACACTCCGGTCTCAAGTGACCTCGAATAACCCTTGATTCCCACCCTGGGTTATTTTTTCCCCCCGGGCTGCTATGGTGTTCGTCATGTCCACTTTCGGGCTGATGAGTCCCTCGGACGTAGGCGCTAAAGGGTGTGTGACTACGGCTTCCAGGCAGGATCCCGGCTGAGGCGGGATGATGGTATAGTATGTGCGGCGTGTGCGTGTGCGCATGTGGCAGAGAGGAGAACGCCGGCCAGTCTCTGCCAGGATCGATGACATTTCGTGGGACGCTGAGCTAAAAGTGGCCCCTTATGACAAACAGAACGCAGGCACTGGGGCGAGGAGGAGGAGGGGGGGGTTTGTGGGGGCGAGATAAGAGTTACGAGCTGCATTCCTGTGCGAGTGTGAGTGAGACGTTAGGTTGGAAGGATCTATCTGACATCTAAGCGTGGCTACAAAGGAACAAATACCATACAAGTGAACTTACACTAGTGTCCCTTTGAACTCAAACTAAACCAACAGAAAAGAAGTTAGACGGAGGGCCGTGAGCACGGGGATCGTGACGAATGGAGGTGAAGAATAATGTACGACAGAGACACGATACAGTCAGACGCTCATGGCAAAACACAGGACTGAAAATCCTTAGGGGGAAATAAATCAATATATAAACAAACAAATCCGGAAAGACACAGGCACGTTTAAAGAAAAAGTCCACACCGAAACGCATTAAATACATTTATATTGAAATATACATATATACACATACATAAATGTTGACGGCGGTGTTGGCATGAAAGTCGAACTTTTGGAAAAACTAATACGTTTGAGCAGAGTGTACCGATGAGGAGGTGTCACAGACTAAAGCGCCGCCGCATCGCTCTCTTTATATAGAGGTGAAGCGACGGATAAATCCCCAATTCAGAATTTCGTTCTGAAACGGCGAATAAATCTTGGGCGCAGCTTAAGACCGCGTCATCGATATAAAAACGGATGGCGTGGATTTTTCCTTTAGGGCTTTCGAAAGAGTGACATCACATACGCCTATAGCGGGAAAAAAAAAAAAAAACAACACAAACAAACCTCAAAACAAAATATTAGAAGCATGAACATGAGCAAAAGGAAAACGGAAGCAACGAAGCCAAGTCAAAAACACTGAGAATGAATACGATATGAAAAGGAAAGACAGAGAGAGAGAGAGAGAGAGAGAGAGAGAGAGAGAGAAAAAAGGGAGCTTGTGGAAGTTCACTCACTAAGGTCCTCATCATCAGTGGCATCCTCCATACCTTTCCCTCCGCAGCACAGGACGAAAGGAGTACGCCGCTCCACCACCGCCCGACACTGTACACACTTCTTCATCAAGCTGGCACAGTCTATACACACACACACACACACACACACGCGCACGCATACACATATATACAGAGAGAAAGATGTTAAACCCCCCAAGCACCTCACACAATAAGACACGTGATATGGACTTGGATTCAGATCTCAAACGGCGTTAGATTGGACACAGAGTGGAGCGAGGAGGTTCTACAATGATGCACAATGTTTACACCCCGTGTAGTGAGCACATATAGTGGACTGTTAGTATGCCGTGTGGAAGGGAAGGGAAGAGAAGGGGAGGGTTCGACGGCTCACTTACTCTCACACGCGCACATGTGACCGCAGGGCTGGAACAGCACGGCTGCTTTCTTGTCTGAGCAAACCACACACTCTTCGATCTGCAGGCCAGAGCGGGGGGAAAAAAAGGAGGCTTAGTGTGGGGCGGCGTTAGACACGAATCGAAAGTCCGAGCACAACAAGGTAACGTAAGGGGGCGTGGCCCGAAGTTTATAGGTGATTCAAATGGCTTGGGGGGTGGGAATAATTTCCGAATTGATCCGTATAACAAATCCCGCTATTTTATAAAACTAATTTAGGTAACTTTAACCTTTCTTTACTTATAAATAAATAAATAAACAAACAAACAAACAAAGAAATTACAGATGTCAAGTATGTCATTTAGGTTAAGCGGAAAGTTTTGGGCTAAACAACTGCTCTAAAGGCATTTATACCATAACACTGTTGAATCCTTGATTCTGATTGGTCGGAAGGTGGCGGTTACGTTTCTATGACAGCAGCTCTGAGAGAAGTTCGTGTCAAATCGGAAAAGGCCGTGTCTCGATCCGCCGTCTTTCTAAACGGTGTCCGAGATTAGAAGCTTTTTCGAAGTGCTCGTAACTAGGCAACGGCGTTCTCTTGCGTTACGTGACGTGTCCGTATGTCCCAGTACTCGCAAACGTAAAAGTATACGAGTACATACTTTTAGCGCATAATGTAAATAAATAGGCAAATCGAGACGCGGCAGAAGTCAAATCACAAACTTGCATTAATGCGCACGTTGGAACATGAGGGAAGGAGTCTCCAGTGTTCGAACTTTGAAACAGTTTTCCGTTTCTCATTTTTACTACCAAGAAATGGTATGAAAAGCGGTATCTGTAAAAGTTAAAGAGTTTGGAATCATTCATGAACACTATATAGTGTACTCAGAACCTCGCCCACCGTCCTCTAAATGTCCCGCTGAGACATTGTGCAGTACCTTGGTCCTGGACTGGACCTGGTCTTTACAGATGAGACACTTCTTGACGCGGGGAGAACAAAGCGAGCAGGTGGCGATGTGGCCGCACGGCCCGAACAGCGTGTCCCGCTTCATATCCGAGCACACCATACACTCCTCCAGGGTCTCGTTGTTGCTGTTCAGAGACGGGCTGCGGGAGCCCACCTGCCCGCTGAGAGACACGGCGGCCAGGGAGGAACGTGTCGAGAGGAAGAAGGGAAGCGGCAGCAGGGCGGGGGGGGGGGGGGGGAGTCAAACAAAAGGTGAAGAAACGAGAAGAAAGGAAAACATGGCAAGGCGTGAAGATGGATGAGAGCAGGAAGGAACCGAGGACGGAACCGAGGGGAAACAGGGGGGAGAAAACATATGTAAATCAGATGTAGGTAAGATTACGTAAATAAGGCACACAAACGCCTCATTTTGTTATATATACACATGTTTCTACACTGCATACCTTGTTTAATCGTTTACAGTAGAAAGCGATTTTTGAACTAAATCTAGACGATGATTATTCGGAGTACCTGGACTTTTCCTTGTGGCACTTGGCCAAGGCTTTGCACAGGCTCGGGTCAGGGCACAGGTCAAGCGGAGACTGGCCCTTCTTGTTGCGGATGGTCAGGTCGGCGCCGTTGGCTGCCAGGAAGCAGGCGATGGAGGCGGCGCTCTTCTTCTCTGCTCCTTGAGTCCCCAGTCCCATAATCAGCTAGAGGGAAACGTGAAACCGTGAGAAAGACGTCATTCCGAATAACGCCAACTCAAATCTCCGCGCTGCGCCGAGAAGGAATCACGTAATTCCAGCCAGACTGCTAACTCGACCTACAGATACGCTGTCGGCAGTCGGTTCAGAAACGCTGCTAAACGAGAACTAAAGAGTTCCTGGAATATACTGACGCCAAGTAATTCCTGGGACTATGGGCTAGGAACTAAAATAGTGCGTAAAATTTGTTGGATTCTGAAAAGATTTCTGAGTTCATGAAAAAGTTTGAGACCCTCCGGAGTTCCTGAAAAAGGTTCAGGGTTCCTAAAAAAAAAGGGGGTTCAGAGATCTTGAAAAAGGTTCAGGGTTCCTGAAAAAAAGGGTTCAGGGTTCCTTAAAAAAAGGTTCAGGGTTCCAAAAAAAAAGGGTTCAAGGTTCCTAAATAAGGGTTCAGTGTTCCTGAAAAAAGGTTCAGGGTTCCTTAAAAAAAGGGTTCAGAGTTCCTAAATAAGGGTTCATGGTTCCATAAAAAAAGGGTTCAGAGATCCTGTAAAAGGTTCAGTGTTCCTAAAAAAGGGATCAGTGTTCCTAAAAAAGGGATCAGTGTTCCTAAAAAAGGGATCAGTGTTCCTAAAAAAGGGATCAGTGTTCCTAAAAAAGGGATCAGTGTTCCTAAAAAAGGGATCAGTGTTCCTAAAAAAGGGATCAGTGTTCCTAAATAAGGCTTCAGAGTTCCTGAAAAAGGGTTCAGAGTTCTTGAAAAAGAGGTCATTGTTCCTAAAAAAAAAAAAAAAAGGGTTCAGAGTTCCTGAAAAAGGGTTCATGGTTATTAAAGGGTTCAGAGATCCTAAAAAAAGGGTTCATGGTTCCATAAAAAAGGGTTCATGGTTCCTAAAAAAAAGGGTTCATGGTTCCATAAAAAAGGGTTCATGGTTCCTAAAAAAAAAAGGGTTCATGGTTCCTAAAAAAAAAAGGGTTCAGAGATCCCGAAATAGGTTCAGAGTTCCTAGCAAAGGGTTCAGAGTCCTTCCAAAGGTTTCTGGGTTCCCGAAAAGGTTCCTCAAAAGTTCTCGAGTTTCTTAACAGCACGTCCGCGTGATTCATCAGTGTCTGAAGCTTGCATATTTCCAGTAAGGAACCTTTAGTTCAGTCAGGCACCTCCCTAACAGTTCCTGTTCTATAGAAAACTAGCACCTCTGGGAAATGTAGGAAATTCAGGACGTACGCAACACTGAACCTGAAGGTTCCTGAAAAGGTTCCTCGTGTATGTTAAAGCAATAGCAGACGAGTGGAACGAAGACATACGACTGCTTTTTTCGGTCCGCTCTCCCCGAACTAAACGGAACGATCGCACAGTAAACGGCGCAGACGACGATCCATAAAGTACGAGGCGTAGAACAAGTTCATCTGGAACTGGAACGCCGCGCACGTCATTCCGCGGACGAAGAAGACGGCACACACTTCGGCATCCGGGCCTCTCTGGAGGAGTAGTTTTAAATAGATGGCTTAGACGCGGGGTAACGGGCGAGAAATTCGTCACACTGATCTGCCGGCGTTAATAAATGACAAGCCTCTGGCCCCGGTTCAGCCTCCTGCCATCGGCCGTGTGATTTAGAGCGGCCGCAGGGAGCAGGTGTGGCCCGCTGGCAGGTCTGAGAGCAGAGAGAATGAGGGAGTGGTGATCGTATCTGCGCAGGTCAGACGTCAGGTGCGACAGAGGCAGAGACGTAAGGTCTTGGGGATCTGACCTGTACGGACAGCACGGGGTGTTAATGACGACGAGAGACGGTGTTTAACGGGAGGTCGGACAGCAGGTCAAATAGATGTGTGGATAAAAGAGCAGGAGGGAAGGAAACGTGCTGCTCACTCTTAGAGCAAAAATGTCCACCGGTATATAAAACTCCATCAGAAGAGGAAAAAAAAACCCCCAACTAGATTATGCAGAGAAGAAACCGTTTTCCCTTTCCCTCCTGCCTTTATTTCATCGGCCACAAGAGGGCGTTTCTCATCAGTCCTCTAACTACTAGGTCTAACCTCAACTTCACGGCAAAACGAGCCAACTCATTCTGTTCAGTGAGTCATAACATTTGACTCGGCTCACCGGTAAGAGTCGACTCCTTCGTGTCCCAAACAGGCTCACTGCGTTATATCATTTTATTATTAACAAATGATGACACACACACACACACACACAGAGTTGTGCCCATAAGTTTGCATACCCCTTGCAGAATCTGCTAAATCTTAATACAGTTGACGAAAAAAAATGGATTTAAAAAAATCCCGTTATTTTATGTAGTCCTGTCCTGAATAAGCAATTTTCACTAAACGGATGTTTTCATATAGTCCACAAAACAAGATAATAACGGAATTTATAGAAAAGTACCCTGTTCAAAAGTTTACACACTCTTGATTCTTAACATGATCCATGACTTTCACGAGTCCCTTGCTGGTCCTGAGCAGTTAAACTGCCCGCTGTTCTTCAGAAAAACCCTCCAGGTCCGGCACGTTCTCAACTTTTCCAGAATATTCGACATATTTAAGCCCTTTCCTTTCCAGCAGCGCCTATGTGACGCTCAGATCCGTCGTTTCACACCGAGGGACTCGTACGCGACTATTACAAACGGTGCGAACGTTCACCGACGCCCCATTAAGATCCAAGGGGGGTGTAAACTTTTGAACAGGATGGTCGGTGCATTTTGTATTTAGTATTTTGATCGGTGTATTTTGTATGTGAGTATCTAATTCAGCGTCTGAAATGCGGTACTAAATGGAAAAAGAAAAGAAAAAAAAAAAAAAGATCTTTAAACAAAATTTCAATTTAAACACTTTCGCCCTGTTCAAGAGTTTAGACCCCCCCCCCCTTAGTTGCGTAAGAGTCCCTATACACTATGAACATTTAGCAGATTCAGCAAGGGGAATGCAAACTTTGGGGCACAACTGTATATATAGTATTTACACACACACACACACACACACAGCACACACGCACACACGCACAAATGCACAGGCTGTGAACATGGACAGAGGACCTACGAATTTGATATCCAGCTTCTGAAGGTGCAGTTGCACAAACGCTGGAAAACGTTACATCAGTTATAATCGTATAAGAGTAAAAAAAAAAAAAACACCACCACAATAATGAAGTAAAACTTGTGTACACTGGCGTTATACTTTAGAGATCAGTCAGAAGAGTCGGTTAGAGAGATGGGTATATTACATCGTCTGCACACTGAGATGATTTATTTGCTTAAGCTCGGTTCATTTATCATGTTACTGTCCAAACATCGACGAAATATGTAACTATCTGCAAAAAATCCTACATCAGTAAAGTTGTTTTATTTTTTGTTTGTTTGTTTTTTTAGCCACAAACGTTTCCAGTTCCATCTCATTACCTTCTGAGAACACAATCTCAGCAGCTGTTTGTGGTAAAGATTATATTAGCCGAGCAGCTTTAATCCTTAACGCTCCTGTACTAAAACCATTTGAAGGTTTGTCGCGTTTTAAGGAGCGGTCTGGGAGTCACCGATTTGCTATAAAAGTTCATCAGAAGACACTGCGGAGTGCGCGTGTTCTCTCCCAGACCGCCAATACGGACCTTAATGGGCTGCGAACGAGCGATTCGTTTAGCAGCTGTTCCGCTATTTTAACTTCGCTATAGCTGCCGTTTCTCGTCTCGTGGTGATCTGGCGTTCCACTTAGGTCTAACGGGACGGGCGAGGCGGTGAGGGGGAGGAGAAAAAAAAAAAAAAAAAAAAGCGGGGGTTGGGTTGTGGGATGATGTCGTCCCAGTGACTCTGGATAGTTTCCCCTGAACGTGTCCTGGCTCGCCGCGTCTTACATCTGCTCTGATGGAGCCGCTGGGCCGGGAAATTCAATTTTCTCCATTGTGCTGCCGGATTGTACGAGCGAACGTGCTGTAGATTTCAATTAGGCTTCTGAGCGAAGCCCCGGCCGTCCTCCTGCTGATCTCGTTCTGATCTCAGCAGCGCCCTCTGCGGCTCATCACGGTCGGGGAAGCTTAAGAGCACGTGACGGGCGTGGAGAGCCTACATAAATCACTAGGCTGCACTCCTGCTCACTGCGGGAGGCTTGGAACGCAAAACGCTTCGCTTTTAAAAACAGTGTTCCAGTTTCTCTCCGATTCTGGGTCAGCTTTCTTCCTCGGCTACATTACGGACGCATTACTTAAGATCTATTCATAAGATCGATCGGATAACGAAGAGAAATCGCGTCGATCCACCAAACCGGGGCTTCGTACGCGGCACCGTTAAATCCTCGATTCTGATTGGTTAGAAGCTGTTCAAGCAGCTCTGCGAGACAGATGACAGGTTTATGTTAACTCGCTCGGGCTTACGTGTTACCGTACAGGGACGTAATCGGATTTTTTTTTTTCTACGGAGAAATGAATTTGGACGCTCATGGAAGGAGTCTCCAGTCGCAACGAGACTGAAGTCTTCAAGGGAGAGGAGTTCACGCTTTTTTGGCAACGTAACAAGCTGCATTTTTTCTGGCTTACTAACATTTTACAACATTAAACGCAACTATACACGGCTAAAGAGTATGTTATGTTGACTTTTAATAAATTAATCAATCAGGATGTGCTGTTATAGGAAAATAAAATGATTAATTCCTTACTTAAGTACATTTTCGGCCTCATTGAGTAGCAATCGAAGGTGTTAACAGTTCACACAGCGACTTAAATAGATTAGTCATATTAGCTAGGGGAAAGAAGAAATGTTGGAGTTAGGGGTCAAAGGTTGGAGCATTTGAACATCATCTGAATATGCATGAGTAGTAGTGTTGCCTGGAATATCCAAACATTCTCAATTTCCTGTGTGCATTGAAGCTAGTGCGTACCGTGTTCTTGGAGGGCTCCCAGGGCTCCACCTTGCTGACGTCCTGCATGTCCTGGAGCTGCCGGAGCTGGGACAGGGTGTGATGACGCAGGGCCTCGTGCAGCGGCGTGTCCCCGTCCTTGTCCTGCACGTCCAGTTTGGCCTCGGCTCTCACCAGCAGCTGCGGAGACACGGAGGACTCGCGTTAACTCGCCTGGGAGAGCAATTTTCAAGCTGAAACGCTGAAATTTCAATAGGTTTGGTTAAACTACACTGATAAAAAGAAAGACACGCTGAAACCATGGCTGTTCTTTGGTATTATTAACGCAAGATCAATCACACACTGATGATATCAAAAGGCAAGCATATGTGGGCGCAACCGCGCTACACGTCCACAAGATGGCGCCCGAACAATCTTCGAATTCGCCGCTCAGACCACACGGTCGTTTCTCTCCGAGTAGCGCTCTGGAGTCCTTGGGGCTGAATTAATTCAATCACAGAGGCTAATTCTGCTGCAGGAGGCCGTGCGTGGTAGAGCCAAGCCGAGGCATTCTCGCTGTTCGCGTCCTTAAAGTGGACGAGCTCAGAATGAGGAGGAGGAGGAGGAGGAAGGCAGAACAGGGGGATGAGGAGTGTTCGATTGAGATCGGTAAATGAGAACTCTGAGTAGGCGTAAAGGAGAACAGGAATGAGGAATAAAGAGCAAAAGGAAGACCACCGGTCACTCACCCGGACGATCTGCGTGTGCTGTCGCTCCACGGCCAAGTGCAACGCGGTCTGCTGGTTGACGTTCTGTACGTCCAGACTGGCACTTCCCTTCGAGGGAGAATGAAAGAGACAAAGTGCTTAAATCGCATTTGGCTGAGAGCGTTCTGTCTGGAAGTCGGTTCTCTTGTGGTACAAACTACGTTCAATCAAATGCCATTAGGGAGATCTGCAATGAACCAGCCAATGAAATATGCAGCAAAGTAAACGATCTGAAATGTTTTAATACATATGGAATACAATGGACTACACCCTATATACATTCCCCCCACCCCCCGTTACATTTTCCCACCTTACCCATAACCTAGCTACACGGCATGTGTTTTTTTTTTTTTGGCACATCTGCACCCACGGGCTGTGTTCGGAAACGTGAGCTACAGGGATGTAATTTGTATTCAGATATTCCCTGAACGAACCCCCTCGGCAGTGCGGACTCTCTGCACTGCAGCAGTGCAGCTCCTACTGCGGCTCGGCGGCGGAGGAGGCTCAAGTCACGCTGGTGTGAACCCCTCTCTCCGTCTCCAGCCCTGTGCCTTTCTACTACCGGCTAATGGAATAAGAAGGAAGCGCGAGCGCTGCAGCCGGAGCGTGCGTGTGTGTGTGCGATGGTGGGCCACTGGGAAGGGTAGGCTCATGCGGCTAAACGCGGACGAACCGAGCGCTCGGTCAGTGAGTCATGATCGGAAGAGCTCATAATCCGAGAACGCGGGGACAATCCGAAGGGCCGTCAAGAGCACGTGTCCGTTGAATTGCGTGCAACAAGGCCGACGAAAGTAGGAGGAGTCTTTCTGGAGGCGTTATGTTACCCACCTAAGCAACGGAGTGTGACAATGATGCTGCTCTACACGGTTTGTCCTACAGTACCCAAAAACGGAGGGTGCCAATACTTTTGAGTACAACGTTTCTCGGACAACTTTACAATAAAAGCAATTGTACAGGGAATGCATTGTGCTGTTACGTTCCACATGTTGGGCCCCACGCCGTATAGTCAGCATCAGCAGGGAACAGGAAGTGAATTTTGTGATCGAATTTTAAAAACATAGGAATGAACGTGAAGGATTAAATTGTGCGATGGAATTCCAGCGCGTGGTCACGACCTGACTACTGACTACTGAAGATAGCCGTGCTGAAACCTCCAGCTGAAAAGTGATTCTATCTGGCGTGTTTTTTTTTTTTTTAAATAGTGCTTGTCTGACTTGAATGGTGACTCGCGAGAGCTCGGTGATGAACTAGCAAACAGCACGAAGACTACGAGACTCCCGAGAGCGCTTTTCTGAGCCCTCCAACTATAATTACCGTAAGTGGATCAATTATCAGCCTCGATTAATGCTGAGCGTTTTATGCGAGTTGTAAGCGCAGGTGCTTTCACACTTCCGAGTGGATTGGATAATCTTACAGGATTACTGACACTCCGGGAGGGAGGCGGTTACTGTTACAATGGGGCATGACAAGAGTGTGAGAACGTGAGTGAGTGTGTGAGTGAGTGTGTGAGTGAGAGTGTGTGTGTGAGTGAGAGTGAGTGTGTACCTGGTGGACTAGAAGCTCTGCCACCTCGACGTGATTGTTAAGCGCAGCCAGGTGAAGGGCAGTGTAGCCATCGTCCTTCTTCTCATCCACTATCCAGGGTCGTGGCAGCTTGGATAACAGCACGCGCATGGCACTGTGAGAGAGAGAGAGAGAGAGGGAAAGAAAACGAGAAGGCAAGAAAGGGGCAGACAGAAAAGGAGAGAGAAGAAGAAACGGAGTGAGAGGAAAAAAGAAAGAGAAAGGAAGTAACGGAGAAAGGAGAAAGGAAAAGGAACACATGAAAAAAACAGAAAAAGAAGGGAGAGGTGAGAAAGGAAAAAAAGGGAAAGAAAGAAGAGAAAGAAAAATGAAGCGAGAGAGAGAGAGGGAGGAGGGGAGAGAAAGAGAAAGGATGAAACAGAAAGAAGCAAGGAAAAAAAAACAAAGAAAAAGAGAAAAAGGAAAAGGTGACAGAAAGGAGAGAGAAGGGGAAAGAAAGAAGAGAAAAGTAGGAAGAAAGAATATAAAAGGAGAAAGAGAAAAAAAATGAAGCGAGAGAGAGGGAAAGAGAGTGAGGGGGAGAGAGGGTGTGGGAGAGAGAAAGGAGAGAGAGAGGGTAAGGAAAGAGAAGGGGTAGGGGAAAGAGAAGGGGGGAGAGAGAGACAGGGAGAGAGAGAGGGAGAGATAGAGGGAGAGAAAGGGAGAGAGAGGGGGGGAGAGAGAAGGGGGAGAGAGAGAGGGAGAAAGGGGGAGAGAGAAGGAGGTGGGAGAGGGAGAGCAAAGGGGAAAAATGAGAGAGGGAGAGAGAGAGGGGGGGAGGGGGGAGAGAGATAGAGAGAGGAGGTTATTTTTCAAGTTGTATTACAGAACAAAAAGTAAATGCTGTAAATCTGAGCCAATAGGATCAGAGAAAAAAGAAGAAGAAGAGAGAGCGCAAATCTAAATAAATGTTGACAATCAGCGTAAACTCAGCGGCACGGAGCGCGCTCCTGAAAACAGCCGTACATTTCAAACAGACATTTAGACTACGAGGACACCGCTGGTTTCACGGCGAACACAAGCTGCTGTGAATGGAGGGCTTGCGGTGTGGGGTGTGAAGGTTATGTAGAGGATACGGAGTCCTGGGAAGTACCGCAGGGCCTGACGAGAGCCTGGGATCAGCTTTCTTATCCTCTTCCTACATCCACTCCACGCGGACCGACACACGGAGCCTGAATCCAGATCGGTGCTAGATAGAAGCTGTGCTCACACACTGGAGCAGTGCTGGAGGGGGTGGTGTAAGGAAGCTGATTGGGAATCTGTGCAGCACCTGCAACGGGCAAGCAAACCTCTAAACGAGGAACGCTCGAAATGAGAAATCGTTTACAGCTGGGAGAGGGGAAAAAAAAAGTAGGTATGGGAGCGAAATAGAGAGAGAGGAAGAGAAAAGGTTGTGTACATCACGCACAAGACAAAGAGAATATTTGTAAGAACAGAAAAAAGGGGGAGATGAGATCTGAGGAAGATTAGCGCAGCTATTGTGGGTGTGGAGAGGTTACGCTCGGGGAGGAGACCAGCAGAGAACCCAGCAGATGAAAAGATGTGTTGCCTGGAAAGAACACAAGCGTTTTAGCCTATAGGGAAAGTCAACAAGCTGCACAGGCTTTATGGCTGACAGTTCTCCCCGGACCTCACATCTCCAGTCAATCTTTAACCCAGATCAAGACTTCCAGGAAAGCAAGAAGGAAGAAATGGATTATGGGGCGAATAAAGAATAAAAAATTATATTCATGTCTTGTAGAATAAACTTTTAAAAATGCCTGTACTGAGACAAGTACACTCCAGCAGCCTCTGGGGCTACACGATGGATTCCACTAAAACCAGTCTTTCTTTTTCTCAGAGAGAGAGAGAGAGAGAGAGAGAGAGAGAGACATGAAGGACAGAGAGATGGGGCGGAGAAAGAGGGAGAGAAGAGAGAAAGAGACAGAGAGAGGGAGGGAGAGAAAGGGAGAGAGAGAGAGAGAGAGAGAGAGAATGAGGGGGACAGAGTGAGGGAGAGAGAGAGACAGAGAGAGAATGAGGGGGACAGAGTGAGGGAGAGAGAGAGACAGAGAGAGAGGAAGAGAGAAAGAGAGAGAGAGGGAGAATGAGGGGGAGAGAGGGATGGAGAGAGAGAGAGAGGAGAAGAGAGAGAAAGAGAGAGAGAGGGAGGGAGAGAGAGAGGGGAAGAGAGAGAAAGAGAGAGAGAGATGAAGGACAGAGAGGGGGGGAGAGAAAGAGGGAGAGAAGAGAGAAAGAGACAGAGAGGAAGAGAGAGAGGGAGGGAGAGAGAGAGGGGAAGAGAGAGAAAGAGAGAGAGATGAAAAACAGAGAGGGGGGGAGAGAAAGAGGGAGAGAAGAGAGAGACAGAGAGGAAGAGAGAGGAAGAGAGAGAGGGAGGAAGAGAGAAAGAGAGAGAGAGAGGGAGGGAGAGATAGAAAGAGAGGGAGAGAGAGGGAGGGAGAGAGAGAGAGATGAAGAGAGAAAAAGAAGTGAGAGAGAGAGAGGAAGAGAGAGAGAGATGAAGAGAGAGAGAGAGAGAGTGGAGGAAGAGAGAGAGAGCGAGATAAGTGAGAGAGAGCGAGAGAAGTGAGAGAGAGAGAGGAAGAGAGAGAGAGAGGAAGAGAGAGAGAGAGGAAGAGAGAGAGAGAGAGAGAGAGAGAAGTGTCAGCAGCAGTATACACACTCGAAGGGCTGCAGAGTGAAGAAGCTGCACTGCAGTGTGCATGCTGCACACACAAAATCCATACAACCACCAACCTCACGTAGAAACTCGGATTAAAAAAATAAATAAATTGGTATCTGGAGTCGGACCCCATTTCCACAACATTTCGAATAGATGCGACAGCTAAAAGGTCAATCAAAAGTACAATTATTATCCTAACAACGGTCATAGTGTCGATATCCGACAACTCCAACCACACTCCCTCGGCAAATAGAACCCCGTTACGGTTATTTAGTCTAGAGACTGGGCTGTGACGCTTGGTGTACTCGAGGCTCCCTGATCTGGAACATCTCTTAGAAAGGTGGAGGTAAACAAAGGTGAAAAAACGACTCAGTAAGGCCAGCCCCTAGTCTTGGGTCGCTCGGTCATGCAACTGCCAACCCTCGCACACAAACTTGGGTATAAATCCGGGTTTGGTTCTACACTTGCATCTGGACTCTGCTCAATCGTTTCTGATCATGTGCATGACGTTTTTTTCATTGACGTGATGAAAAACAGGTCAATCGAAAGCACCAAAAGTCCAAAAAGTCATATCGTCAATGTGTGACCCCAACCCTCGGCAGTTACTCCATTGGCAAAAGAAACCCCATTAGGTTTACTTGTTCTAGGGATGTGCTCGAGTCTTGAGCCTTGGTGTATAATAAAGTTCCCTGGTTTGCAAGGATCACAGAGAAAAGGGAAGGTAGGCAAACATGAAGGAGCTACTTGGCAATGCCAGCCCCCAATCTTGGTCACTTGGTCATGCAGTGTATATCTATACGACCGCCAACCTCACACAGAAACTCGGGTTTAAATGTGGCTTTTTGAACCAAACGTCATAGCGACATCATCAGACTCCAGCCCTGGTCAGTTACTCCCTTGGCAAATGAAACCCAGACTCAAGAGATGCACTTGAGCATTCAAAGTTTTCTGCTTTGGCAGGATCTCCTAGAAAGGCAAGGCAAGGGTGGGTAAAGGTGATGGAACTACTTGGCAATGGCAGCCCCTGAACTCCACTTCCGCATGATGTTTCAATAGACAACAAAATAATCAATCTAAAGTACAATGATTCGCCTACCAAAAGGTCATAGTGTCCACACCAGACCCCAGATACTTTAGCGGTTATTCCCTCGGCAAACGAGACCCCAGTTTACCTTCATAGAGATGCGCTTGGCTCACAAGCCCTGGGCCGTGGGGGATCTCCTAGAAAGTCAAAAGGACCGGTATCGTGAAGCTGTCGGGACTTAGCAACTCCAACCCCTAGTCCTGGTCACTCGGCCTGGTCAATAGATGATGTTCGCTTAGCACATTGGAGTGACAGGTTGGAAAAAATAGACAGGCATTAATATTAATACGGCTTTCCATCATTGCTGCATTGCAGTTATTTTGTCCACCGGATAAGCATCGGAACAGAAACTGCTGAATTCCGAGGTACACGCCACCTTTAAACCTTTCAGGAAATCATTAGCTTAGCAAAGAAACATTCTGCTATCGATTTGACTAGGGCTGGGTGGAATGAGGTGAAAAGATTCCCTAACCGACAAACATCGAGGCTAAAGAAGCCATCCAATGCAGGAGGGGGGGAGAAAAAAGAAAGGAAGGAAGGAAGAGAGGTGAAAGAGAAGCATGATGGAACTGGGTCACCCTGTGAGACGCAAAGGTCCCTTGAGAGTGCACCAGTGGGGTCTGTTGTCTCGAGCAGCAACGCTGTGATTTGTAGTAGTGCACGAGCTCAACGCTCGGGATTCACGCAGCACACTTTCAGTCCTTCCTCGAGGTGGTCAGGCAAACTTTCCAAGGTAGCTGGGAGGGCAATAATTATAATGGAAGACCAACCGCGTGTCCGGCCCTGTGAAGTGGCATGTCATAACCACGTCGGATTAATAAATGACCTCGCGACGATGTGTGTAGAAAAGAAATACTTGGACATGCTCCTCTTCTCCCCATTAAACAAGGCCTGTTACGAATACCAGAACTTGCACTGTTATTCAAACCATCATAACAGTTTGTCAAGACATCTGCTTCATCTCAGATGAAAACACGCGTACCTTTTCGTTTCGGCGCGAAACTAGGAATCGATCCGAGGAACTGAAGTACAGACGGATCGCTTGTTTAGACCAAGTCGCTTTGTCTGCAGTCTCGAGAAGATCACGGGTTCGACTCCAACAAAATTACAAGGGATTGGCTGGACGCTTTACGGTCACGCCGTTCCAAGCCTTAAACCGGACCTAACAGTTGCGAGATCTTTAATATTTAGAGGAGGAGATGAATATGGCTGAAGGAGCATCTCAAGCGGCTCAGTGAACAGCAGCTAGTCGTCAGCTGTGACTTGCATAATGTTCTCATCGCTTTGACCTTCCTCTGTATTCATCGGTGCTACGCGGCTTGCTTTGATCTAACGGTGTTCGCAAAAAGTATCCGAGTGGTCTGGTGAATTTCTTGGCTTGGCTTCTGCTACCGAACAACCTACGACTGTCATTAGATCGAAACTGGTATCGTTACACAAGGTCAATGGAAATGGGGGAGGGGAATGAGCGTGGATGACGACTCGCTTTAAAGTATTCATTTACCATTACAGATAGTCCTTCTTACACAAATCGCTCAGAGTCAACAAGGGACCCAATGACACAGTAATATCCATGACCTAATTATATATACGTGCTCAGTTCCTCTAGGCACTCTGGTAAAAAAGCTCATCCTTTTCCCAGAATTCTTGGCTCTACTAGAGACGAGGTTCAGGTTTAATATGAAGCAAAGTAGCACTATTTAACCGATTTATTCACGTGTGGCCAAGATACACTCGAGTCTTTTCTGGGTAGATCCCAAAGCTTGTGACTAAAACTAAAACCGAAGGATAAAAGAACGACAAAGATAGAAACGTAAAGTGGAGAATTATTGTCTGCACGTGATGGAGAACTTAATGCCTTGGACTAGAGCCTTCGAACCATGGCCGATGTGGAAGAACAGAGCGGCCGGCTGCTGATATGTAGCGAGGTTATAAATCTCGGCCTTTGAAATCACTTCATTTCCAAACCGTTTACCAGCCACGAGTGAGTTAAGTCCACCCGAGCGGCGTACATATACAGCACAGTCGAGACCGAAGGACTACGCCAGAGATTTTAGCGTGGAATTATTGGGATAGACATCAAAGATTGAACAGACACAATATATCTACCTAATGTTCTTCATGCTAGCTAGATTTGCGCTAAAGCTAACAAGAGACGTCTTCTAACGAGGGATTTACACCAGGAAATCTCCCTCACTGTCTTGAAACCGTTGCGTCACCTCTGAAAAGGGGCGTGTTTAGCGTAACCAGGGCTTTAGGTCACCAGGCACAATGGCTAGTAGTTTAGCTAGAAGTTTTACTTTAATACTGATCTGATGTTTGTTGTAGCTTTGCCTGTAACGCTACAAATCAGACCTTCACTTAAAGGCTTTTAGAAAGTGATTAGACATGGTCGCTACAGCAGCTCGATGGTTCGATATGAAGCTTTTAGAGCCTGAACAGAGCTTTTGACAGATGTGGCGGGCGGCATGGTCTCGTAACCGAAAGCGTTGCCGAGCTGTTCTTCAAAATGACGCAGAGTTCCAGTGAGGACGAACAAAAGCACGCGAGAAGCATTTTTTGGTCTTTCCCCAAGTCTGGAGTCTGGCCTGCCGCTTCTCACTTCGCTGTTGTGTGCAGCCGTCTCTCTCAGAATTACAACGGACGAGGCTGGCACCGGGCCACAGTCTGACCCAAACCGAGAGGAAGCACGAGCTCGATGATTGGCCCCTGGAGACTTTCTTGAAGTTCTTTGCCCTAGTCTTGGTGGACGCGTGCTTGTAGGGGAAAGGTCGGAATGTGCAAATCTTTTACCCGAGTCATAGTAATGCTGAAACTTTTACATTTTCGATTATTGATGAAAAGTGACGGGTATAAGTACCGATTAAACAGACGAGGAGAAGATTTCCGGACATATCTCGGATAGGCAGTGTTGAGGACATTACAGATATGGGCATGTCCTCAGAAAGTATGCATGGTCATCACACAGACAATTCCATGCATACTACTTCCACCTCACTGTAATGCAAATCGCTGGTTTTATCCTTTATTACAGCACTTGTGGTCCACCTGATCGTTACAAGGTCACATGACCATAACATGTGTAGGCGTGTATTCCTATTGGATACGACGCAACGTTTACCAACATGTCGATTTGGATATATTACTTGGGGTTACGCCACTGCACAGTTTATACCCGATAAATTAAATATGATGTGTTTGGGACCAGATTAAAATCCCAGACGACACGTCATGATCCGATATCTTTTACAGCATACTTTACGTATATAAAGAGATGGCGCACAGGGTTGAAAGACGGACGTGGAGTTAGAAGGCGCTATAAGGAATGTAAGCAGGAGCTCGGTTGCTACAGGCTTCCCTCAACGTGACGGGGTGGTCTGCCATAAATCACTTTTACGCCGTGTGCCGCTCAGCAGCTTTAGCCACCAGATCATAGAAAGCTTCAAGTGAGAACGAGTGTACCGAGTGACTATTCGAGAAGCCGTGTCGCAAGCGTTCGGGGGTGATAGGGCTTGCAGCGAGTTCGAAAGTGCACACGATGCCAAGACCAACGTGTGTGTGTGTGGGGGGCGCAAATTATATGCACGGCTTTCGCTTATTTTATAGAAAGCAATCTCCTTTAAATGAGAATTGGCCCCCAGACAGATCTGCTAATTGGGTGGGGAAGAAGGGGAAAATAGGGAAATAAAATAAACCCCAAAAACCTTGGTCCTCAAGCGTCATGCCAAAATAAATCCACGAGCAATAACATTAAGAAAGTCGTTTGTCTTTCCTCGACCTGGAGAGTCGTAGTAATTAAAACCCCAGGTTAAAACTTTCACAAATCATGACCGCTCGCCTATTCAAGCCCCGCCTGAGAGGTATCGACGTGATTCATGAGGTTCTTTGTTACACGGCGATTCGAGCTCAGCACTTATTATACAGGCGCGCTTAAACCGAGGAGACGCACAAGGACTCGGGCTGTATCGTTAAACTTTATTTGTGCGTCGTTCGGAGAGAAACTGAAGGAACGTTTTTAAGCTCAATTACGACTAGAACGATCTCGGAGACCGGAAACTTTCTCGGCTTGCCGTTTGTCAGCCAAGGGATGTAAACGAAGTCTGAAGAATATATCAAATATTATATTATATTATATATATATATATACACACACACAAACACAACACACGAGAAAGTTACCGTTGTTTGAAACATCAACATCTGCTCTCCTTATTGCCTACTGTCTGCCAAACAAGCCTATAGCGATTAAAACTGGTGGCTCAACTGGAAACGACTTACTCTTATAAAAAGCACATTACACAAGTACAGTAGAGTTTTGCGAGCGTTTCAGAACGCCATTAATAACCTAGGTCTGGAGCGACACGGGGGGGATGGGTCTTCGGAAAGTCACGCGTTTCTTCCCTTTCTTTATATTCGTATCAAAGATTTCAATTGAGTTTGTTTTACGTCTTTGTTCGTCAAAATATACGACGTTACAAATGGATTTCTTCTAGGCCATGGCTCTTTCACTTTTGATGAACTTTACAAGAAAGCGAAGGCGTGTCTCAGTGCTCGCTGAAGTGAAGTGCTCTCGCGATTTCCTCGGCGTCCGCGCGATTTCTACTGGTCACGTCGGCTGCCCTCGTGCCCTCCATTAAAGATGATGTTTCACAAACAAAATAGACACACTACCCTAGTAGGCCTTTTTGCCTACGACAACGGCACACTTTGCCTTCAACAGCGAGATGTTTCTAGACTGATGTCAGGTACATTACGCTAACTGTTGTATTAATGTGGGATATCACGTTGCTCAACAAAGGCCCATCGACACGAATACCAGAACCCCAAGACGTTTCTCTAATTATACATGATGCATATTTCTTATTAAACTAATTATAAATATACCGTACACACACGGCCATCATTGCTCTTAAAGACCCCACACGGCTAGCATGCTTATGAAACCATGATGCAACTTCCAGAAAAAGTGTCAAATTACGTCTGTTTAACAAACGGCATACGAGACGTCCGGTTACGGTTCTTCGCTTTATTGACCGACGGCTCCGCTAAAAGAGAAGGGTTGAGGAGATGGACGGCGTTACTTCGCAATCAGGAAATGAGACTAGAAAGCAACGGATCACTTTTGAGCTAAATGCCCAGTCCTCAGAAAAGAGACAAAGTGTCTAATTGTTAACACTGATATCGACTGACAGCAGTTCCAGCACGTCGATCGGACAGAAAGACCGAACGGAGTTGGTGAAAACGCCGTGGTTGGTTTGTCCGCGCCTCGTGGCCGAGATGCAGGAGTCGGGGGAGTGCATTACACCTGGCACGTAGTCAATCCTTGTACGACCCATAAATACCGAGTGATCGAACGGCTATATATTACGGCTGACAACACCGTAATTGAATTGCGCTTCGCACAATACAAGAAGAATCGGAGAGAGGTAAATAAACCAGATCGCTGAACGGTAAAGCGCGGCCGCCAATTAAGAAATGTGAATTCGTGAGCCGAGTCGATGCTAATCTTGAGACGAGCTTTGAGATAATGGGTCTAGGAAGTTGGAGTATAACTAACAGGCAGTAGTGGTGTAACATCGGGTCGCTATCTGCATCCGTCATTGCTGTTTATTGCTCCTGTATCTAAACGGTATGTGGGCGTGGCTTGAATCAGATCTTGTTATGAAATATGAAACCTACTTTCTTCTATGTCTCGAAAAACACTAGGGGAGGGGGGACGGGACGGGACGGAGACAGTCCCTCCCGTAAAAAATGCCGAGTGGCTCCTGCCCCCTTTTACAACAACCAATAGTGTTCGGCTTACCTCACGGCCCAGGGACTGTTATCACCGCGGATTTTTACAACGCCGGGAACGGGACACTTCGGATTCTAGAGCGCATGTGATTGGACGGACAATCTGATGAGAAGCTGAAGTGAAGGATGATGTCATCGGAATGGTTGATCCGTAGCGGTGTCGAGAGAGCGAGCACGCGCGTGAGTGAGTGGGAACTTATAGATCTTCTAAATGCGAATTTGGTCATTGTTTCGGAGCGCACTCGCTTATAGACAACCTTAAGACCATTTGGATCTCATGGGGGAGCTTTAAGCATTAACGACGGCTGGAAAAAGTAGAAAGGATATTCGAAGCCCTGAGGTAATGCTTGCCTCTGCCACGGACCTGAGCGAAATGATGAGGTCGAAGGTGTGAGTGTTGGTAAAAGGCGGGGAAAAAAATAAATAAATAAAATCTACAGTTGGTAAAGTAACAAGTCTATGGTCGGGCTTTAGCACTCGCAAGGCCCTGGTCGCAATTTTCTCTCTGGCCTTGCTCTTTCACACCCAACTGTGCGCGTTACTAAGTATAGCGGTAAGCAGAGGCAAGATCTATCGTACCATACGCAGTGTGCTCCGGCACTATTTAAAAGGCGGTTAGAGAGAGAGAGAGAGAGAGAGGTAGCGGTGTGTGTGATGGGGGTTCAAAAGATGCCAAAAAAAATGGAGGGAGGAACTATCGAGAAGCACAGGAGGGGGGGGGGGGTTTGGGGAGTGAGTGAAACACAAGTGGGACCATGAGAGACCACTTTATTTGGCAGTGCTAAAAATAGAGCGGCGAATGGCAGCCAGGCGAGCAGGTCCTTCGCGATAATGTAGCTGAGCTTCTTGCCTCGCAGGATGCACAATCGATACGTGGAACATCGGATGGGAGGCTTCCCTGAGCTTGTGCACCAGCGTGGCGGTGGTGGTGTGGAGAAGGAGGAGGGGAAATGGAGGGCGTGGGGGGGAAGGGGTGAGAGAGAAACTGCTTTAGGAGAAGGAGATGGGGGGGGGTATATTTTGCACCGCTTGACTAAATATGGTCACATGGAGATGAGTGAGACCCAAGAGAGAAGCCTAGTGACTGATTTGAGCGTTTTGTTTTGTCCTCCCCGCCGGAAGTGCTAACGGTTTTAAGCTCTCTGCACTGCGCCGTGGTGCCCCTGATCCTTGATCTTTGACCTTTGCCCTGCACGCAAACGGATCCGCACGCCGGAGTACGCCGATTCCTTACAGATCCTCGGCTCACCTTCGATCGTAAAGACTCGCACGCTACACCGCGAATATCGATCGGAACGACACGTCCTCAGTAAAAGGGGCTTCCGGGGGAAAATGACGAGGACGGAATATTGGGTAATAAAAATAAGAACGGATATAGATAGAGAGGGCTGGTGAGACGCAAAAGTGGAGCACGGCCGTCTTTGGAGATCTTTACAGAATCTCCCGGTCATGCTCGTGCACACACGCACACACACAAACATTTTGGCAAAGAGACGATTGTAGAAAAAGTGCCGCATTTATATATCTGCCCGGCTTTAGAGTAGCAACAACAGCTCCTCGTGTCAGCACGATGCCTATCCCCTCCTGAAGGTAAGGGTGCCTTCTTCTATCTCCAGCTTCACTGCTCCCTCGCGCCCCTCCTCCCATACTAGACTTACACACACACACACACACGCGCTCTCTCTAGCATGCTCTCTCTAGCACACTCTCTCCATACCCCTTCAACCCCACCCCCTGGTTAGAGCAGCTGATTCAGCGAGTCGGCATCCGATGGCTGCAGCATCTGGAAGAACTACGCCGGAGGTCATTACAGCTCTTCATACAGTGAAGAAAAACCGACGAGGGAGGAGCGAAGACCCGAGGAAAGTGCGCTGCCAGGTAATATATGTTCCGTGCGCCGCGCCACGCTTTAAACACCCCCCCACCCGCCCGCGATCCGAGTGAGACTTTGCATCCCGAAGCCGGACGATCCGCATTGACGTCTTTCCCCCCCTTTCTCTCGAAAGCGTGTGTGCCTCGTCAGATTGCGTATGCGTGCGTGCGTGCAGGAAGCGTACAATTTACCGTTCTGCAGCGGCGCTATCGGATGAAGTGACTGCATCTCGGAGGGACGCGCCTCCGACTCACCCTTTTACAGGAAAGGCAATACGGAAGCAGGTGATGCAGGAACTGGGGGGAAAGTTGCTACAGTCCACATGGATTTCCTCTCTCGTGCTCTCTCTCTCTCTCTCTCTTTCATCTCTCTCGCCCTCATCCTCCCTCCCTGCCTCCCTCTCTCCCTCTCTCTCTCGCGCAATTCCAGCGCTGCCCAGGCAAGCAGTATGCTGCAGCACAGATTTCTCTAGCTCATTAGCCACTTACGGCTGCAGCGCAACTGCTATCTCGTGAAGGACTTATTAACTTAAATCCACTCCGCTACGGAAAACGCGCATTTTATTGGACCTCTGACTCGGACTTGTCCACTTTGCGGTACTTCATATTGGAATACAGTTTTCTCCTGGGGCACCGACACACCTTTCAAATACCACTGCTATATCCGAATGGGTTTTTTTTCCCGTTTTTGTTTCGTTTGTGGCAGCCACCTTTCATTTCCGGAGCCTTATTTGGAGTTCCTGGACTCGTCCCATCACGGTAGGGTGGAAAACGGTCTATGTTATCTGGATAGCTCCTGATCAAGAGACGTCGGTGTCACTGTGGGACGCGAGGTGGGGGGTTGAGACCGGATTGACGGAAAACAGCTGTGGTGCTGTATTAATTCTCTTGGGTGGTGGGGTGTTATGGTTTCCACAGGGTAGCTCTTGGGTATTTGTGTCCGGCGCTAAACGGTCAGGATAATAACCCACTTTTTGTGCATGCTGCGGCACCACTACCTCCACTTCCCCCACTGCCTACTGGAGAGGAAACACCCCTTTTATTTTACTTGTATCAACGCCACAAGGCCTTGACACCCAAAGTACGCCCTTGCGTGTTGGACCTCTCGGCTCACTGTGACATTTCCTAAACGGGACGTCATAACTCGGACCAGGGCCTTAGCGTCCAACCCCGTTTTTTCTAAAATTGTGGCGTCACCATATCGAACTTTGTCGGGCGCTAAAAACTCGTCCAGGATTTCCACCGGTGCCCAAAATAGCACGTCTAAGGGCCCTTCTGTTATTTTTCCACCCTCGTCCTGTCCTCCCGGCCTTGTGTCCGATAGGCCTTCGACGGGGAGGGAGGGAGGGAGTTAGTTGGCGGGGTGAAAACGGGGCGGCGTTGACTTGTGGAATGTGTGGAGCTGGAGCAAAGATTCATTAGAGGGTGACTGAATATTTCACGCTAGCACGCAAACGGCTATCGATCCCTAGCATCCTCAGAGCTGAAACTGCTGCTCCTGAACTGCGTGCATTCAGAAGACTAAATGGGACATGAGTAAACCGTGCAGTAAGAAAAAAGGGAGGGCTTTGCTAATAAACAAAAGGGGGGGGAAGAAAAAAAACCCTCAGCACACCAGGGCCAATCCGCAACTGCTGAGTGGGCATTAGCCCTTGCATGTGACCTCTGGCCTCGTCTGTGTACCTAAAGCCCAAATCCCAGTCACAATAGCTTCCTGTTCCACTTGGATCAACCTCATTTTCAAACATCAGCAACCGGACTGATATACGACGAGGGGACGTGGTCAGACGATGGCACGGAGACGAAGAGTGCTGAAACGTGGGTATGATTAAGGATTGCGCCTTAATTTCCAGGATTTTACAATGCATTTCCCTCAAGGAGTACAGGAACGAGACGGCAAGGACACTCTGCCTCGTCTCGTTCCTTTTTCAGTACTTTTGTGTTCCCCAGGACAAAAGATTGTAGATGTTACAATGTTGTCGTTGGTTGTTTTTTTGTTTTTTTGGGGGGAGGGGGGTGTTATCAAAAGTCCTGGGTTCTGCTGTTCTTTTCTTTTCAGTTTTATCCCCTGTGGATCCTCACAGTTCTCTAGAGGACAACCAGGGTCACTGGAGCAGACGGCACCGTGTGGACCCGTACACGCTTAATGTATGCTGGTGAGAACAGCCAGTTCTGATGGCTTGGGTGAGAACAAGCCGGCAGGTCTATTTTAAAGCGCTGCTCAAAGTCACCTTACGTTATATAGAAAGTATTGCCATAAGATTGCACGCTGCAGAATGGAGGGGGGGGACTGCGTTTCTGGACTAACCCAGAACACAAATGTTAGTGCTTGTATATGAAATCTCTGTTTAAAAAAAAAAAACCAAAACAAAAAAAAAAAAGAAACCATCTTGCCTGAGCAAACCAAAAAAGGTAAGGACGCCGAGCTACGCTTCGGGGTTACCGACTTGGTGTACATACTTCTTTATGTGCCCATATGAACATATGACAGCTATGGAATGTAAAGAAGTATGTATTCTCGGTCAGGTGCTGATCGTCAAACGAGGTGATTACAGGTAAGCATGGAGACGTCATGTTGCTGGGAAACGTGCTGAATTCAGAAATGCAGAGGCTGACTGCAGCACGTAACGTATTCTGGAAGTCGTCGCTGCTCCCTTTCAGAGACTTTCACCAGCAGGCCAATCGTGCCCCTCCCTAATAAAGCGATCTGCATGCTAGAGAACGTGTTCGAGCGAGACTGCTAGCCTGGAGCACAATTTTGCTTTATTTGTCACACGATGGCTAATTTTGGACAGGTCATCACGGCTACGTAAGATCATCAGAAAGGCGCGCGTGTGTGTGTGTGTGTGTGTGTGTGTGTGAGAGAGATGGGTGATTTGCTGCAATATCGGCCTTGAACGGATGCCAGACGCATCTCAGCCTGTACCTCTGCCACGGCCGAATGAAGAACGCAGTTAGAAGTCCCTATCGAAAAGAAAAGAAAAGAAAAGAAAAAAGACTGGAAAGGAATTTCTTTAAAAGAAAAAAAAAAAAAAAAAGGGACACTTCCAGAAAAACGCACGGCATTTAACGGGATCCCGTACGTTCACGAGCCTCGCTAAAAGCCTTGACGTGGCCACAGAAGTCAGATTAGGACATCCGAACGTGACAAAGCAGGAATTTCCAGCTGTCAGCTGATTTTCAGACGAGGCGTGTTATACACCTTACGTCGTGTTTTCCGAATATTCCGAGAAATTAGCATCTTTCCGTCGTTATCCGAGTTGGGATTTTTTGCTGGTCTAATCCCTGAATTTTTGTACCCTGGGTGAAACTTCCTGTCTTCGACACGCTTGATCTATAAAGATTAATACCACGGAAGTGAGCAGCTTTAATTGGCTCAGAGTCGAACAGCAGGGAAGATAATGAGGGACAATTTTCAGACAGAGTTAATGCCTTCGGTTGTGATAGGGAGAGAAAGCGGGCGATTCTTCCTCCTGCCACGCGTTATGGCCACGTCTGGTCATTGTGGTACTTTGTCGTCTTTCCAAATGTGTACTGTCGGGTCACCGCTCGTGTATCCGTACCCCCGACCCTTACCCACATCGGGCCTGACTGACATCCACAGCAGATGCTGACGTTCTAAAACGTTCAGCTGCCGTCCCTGGCTTTTGCCCACTTATGGCCTGCATATCTTGGGGTTTGAGAGTTGCCTGGGATGCCGGGAGCGAGGAGGGGGAAATCGGCGTTGTAAATAGCACTTCGCCGTCCGATGCTTAACACGCGCCATATTGAGCGCGAGCTTTTAAACGGAAGCGTTATTCGTAACCGAGTGCTGAAACGGTGGTCTTGAGGAATGCACGGATATCAGCGTTTGTTTTTCGAACATCAGTACGGCTCTCCGAGGAGCACTTTTCCTCCACACTCTCCGTAATTAAAGCTGGAAAATGATCAAAGCTTCGCAGTGCACCCTGGGACGCCGGCGCTGGGACGAGTACAGAATGCGATGACTGTTCCAGACCGAGGAGGACATGTGACGGACGCGGGAGCGACACCAGGCCCCATCAATCAGCTGCTGTAATTGCTACATGACTCCTCCACATGGCTCAAGTGTACCAGGACAGATTATTATTATCCTTTTCTCCGGGCGCAATTCTTCTTTCTCGGGCAAAGAGCAAAGTAAAAGGGGACGGGTGGGCTTGCCGGAGGGTGCAGCGACGCCGAGATGTAGCGGGAAGTCAATAACGCGGTACTGTCGCATGTTCGGGCGGAGGGGGAGCACGTCCCTTGAGTAACGATCCGAGTGAAATCTTTCCGCAGGAGTTTCTGTCGTCTCCGAGGCCGGACCCGAGAAGCACGGAGAAGCCCAATGCTTTGCTGAAGCTGGTAAAATGGAACCAAATCACATCTTCAATGGATTTGGTCCCCTTCAACCAGCTGTAGCTATGCTTTGATGACAACAGGAAACAGTTCCGGTTCTACTACCATGGATGGCGTTTTCACTCATAGTGCAATTGATTAATTGATGTATATTAAGGCTGGGCAATATGACGTATAAAATTAACATTGTGATATATATATTAGTGTGTATTGTGAAAAACTCAACTGCAATTAATTACAAAAATTTAAAACTGAAAAATGTGCATTTACAGCCTGTTATTTTATTTATTTATTTATTTTACTACCTATGTATTTTTAATTACATTCAATAAAAGTGTTTATTTTTATTCTTATTTTTATTAAAAACGCAAACTCACTGGAGCCAAACGAATCTTATATTAAATAAATTAAATTTCAAAAATGTTTATTTAAAATGTTTACTTGCCAATAAAGTGTCAATAAATATGAAATAAAACTACGAAATGTTTTATTACAGATGGTCTAATTACAGATTTTAAAAGAAAAAATAAATTTTCCCCTCCTTTTCAGTGTTAATTCACTTTTGTAAACATTAAATAAAAGTGTCTTTAAGTATAAAGTATATTCGTACACATCTAGTAAACCTAGACCGAGAAAAATGCGGAAAAATGGCGAAAATTTGCACAATTTTCAAAACTACTGCGAACCCTGATTCAGTTGAATCTTAATTTAATTATAGGACATTTTTCCTTTATTATTAATTTAAATGAAATTTTATAACACTATCTTTACTTATTAAAAAACTGAACAAATTTCATTTGGTGAAGACTGATATCTATATCTATAAATATATATATATTTCCATTCTTTTCAGAGTTAATTCATTAAATATAAATATTTGTACATACATTTTCTTTACACACAATTGTATCTACCGCAAAGTCTGAAAAAAACAACCTGAAACTAAAATAAAGTTCTTTAATGTGATAATTTCTCAGTTATTTTCGCAGTATTGTGCATCACAGAAATGCACCATGACATGATATTTCTGTTGTGTTGCCCGTCCCTTCATTTCTACCCGTGAGTAACTGTTGTGTGTACTTCACAGAAATACTTTTTCTTTCCAGAAATCATAAATATAAAAAAAAAAACTTTACGGCTTATTTCCTGTGCGTGTGTGTGTTTTTAAACACGATTCGTATAAATATTTGCGTTCTGATCTATACTCATTCGGAGTCTGTGTACACGACGGTCAGTTTTGTGCTGTGGGAGAGAGTGCTGATTACAAAAGCAAGGAATCCTGAGAGTTCGCTAAGCCAGGATGCCTTACAGCACACACACACACACACACACACACAGAGGAACATCTTCATGCCTTATACAGGCAGTGGGAATGAGGAGACACTGCGACACGCTCGGGTTTAGGAGTCTCTCAGTAATCTGGAGAGGAGTGAAGATAAAAGCCAGATGCTATAGAGCACAGGGGTCTCTCTCTTCTCTCTCTCTCTCACACACACACATATCTATCTCTCATATATATATATATACATATATATATATATATATATATATATATATATATATATATATATATATATAGATATATACATATACATATATATATATATATATATGTATGTGTGTGTATATAAATATAATATAACTAAATAAATAATAATATATATATATATATATATATATATATATATATATATATATACACACACACACACACACATACAACACACACAGTTGCATCTCAAAAAATGTTACTATTGTGGAAAAGTTCATTTCCCCCGTAATTGAATTTAGAAAGTGGAACTTTTATATATTCATTACACATAAAGTGAAATATTTCGAGCCTTTTTAAAAAAAAAAAAAAAAAATCTGGATGATGACGTCTTACAGCTCGCGGAAATCAAAAATCCAGTACCTCAAAATATCAGAATAAAGAATTTATAATACAGAAATGTCGACCTGATGGTAAGTGTGTTCATTTATGCGCTGTCGGGGCTTTAATCCTCGTGCATGAATTACTGCGTCGGTGCGGCGTGGCGTGGAGGCGAGCAGCCTGAGGCGTTCTGGAAGCGGCCGTCAGCTCGTCTGTATCGTTGGGTCTGGTGTCTCTATGAAGATGGAGAGATTTCTTTACGGGGTTCGGGTCAGGAGAGTCGGCTGGACAATCGAGCACATTAATACCATGGTGAGTAAACCAGTTACTAATAGTTTTGGCACTGTGGGGAGGGGCGGAGTCCTGCTGGAAAAGGAAATCAGCATCTCCATAAAGCTCGTCAGGAGATGGAAGAATGAAGTTCTCGAAAATCTCCCGGTAGACGCTGCATCGACTGTCGACTCGAGAAAACACACTGGACCGACACCAGCAGATGACACGGCACCTCAAATCGTCACTGACTGTGGAAACGTCACGGGACTTCAAGCAGCTTGGATTCTGTCTCTCTCCACTCTTCCTCCAGACTCTGGGACCTTGATTTCCAAATGAAACGCAACATTTACTTTCATCTTCCCCGTCATCGTGGTCGTGGACTGAACCAGACCGAGAGATTAAAGCCTCAGGAAACCTTCGCAGGTGTTTGGAGTTAATGCGCTGATTAGAGATCTTCTCAGGTCGACATTTCTGTATTCTAAATTCTTTATTCTGATATTGTGAGATACTGGAGTTTTGATTTCTGCGAGCTGTAAGCCGTAATTATTGAGAGAAAAACCAAAAAGGCGTGAAATATTTAACTTCATGTGTAACAAATCTAGAAAATTCGTTACACCGTCCCCCTGTCCCCGTCCCCGTCCTCCACACACACACACCACACCGCCTAAACTGTTTTTCCAGCATCCCACAGTCGTGCGTTCGAGGTAGGAACTCTGACTGGTAATTAAACGGTTTGGCCCATTCGTAGGGAGGTTAAATAAATAAATAAATAACCGTACAAAGCGTGCAGTGACGCCTCCGCAGGGTCGGTTATAAACGCCGCTGTAAGTCACGGGCTATTAATCGCATTGTTCGTGCTGCTGGAAGCCAACGCTGCGACAGCACTGTAAACAGAGCGGCACAGAGGGACGACCCGGACCTCGAGTCTGTCATTCTTTTTTCCTTCTTCTTTTAAATGCACACACACGCACCACGGCAAGATAACGTAACGCGTCTTCCTTACTCGGATATTTTGGCACCCCGCCCATCTGGCTTGAGTATTTCATTTATGATTAAACTCCTCCAGCACACTTGGGTTAACACCAGATTGACTACTGTGTCCAGGGGGTGCGCAAACTTTTGCACTCGACCGGGAAACGCTTGGGAAACGACGTGCATCGTTATTACCGTAAACATCACTGCATTCACGGATCGGAACGTGGTGTGGCGAGTCCCTACACTAACACTCCCCCCCCCACACACACACACACACAATAACCTCAGCTAAATACCGCGTATCGAGAAAACGACTTCAGGTATCGTATCGTGTTTCCGCCGTACTGCCCACCCATAACGCAGGCATCAAATTAACTCCGATAAAACGAAGTATTGCACTAAAAAAAAAAAGTCTCGCTTCGAGACACAATAATAGCATCCCACGGAGGTAATAAAAACATCCCAGGATATCACTATCGAGGAATAATTAAACACAAGCACAAGAGTGTGTGTGGGGGGGGGGGGTGGGGGTTTTTAATTGGGGGAGACTGACGCCAAAGTGTTCTTGGCAAGCGGACGTCAAAACCAGCAATTACACGTGGCATATTCGATTTGATTCCATCGACGTGGGAGAAAACGTGCTGCCTCAGGACGAGGCTTTCAAACTCGCAAGCTTCCTACTGAAACGGGTCCCAATCTGAACCATTTTGTGATTAAAGAATAAATAAATAAATAAATAAATAAATAACGAGGCAGTGCGAGCTCGAGTGAGAAATCAACTCACGTTAAAGGAGTTAAAATCTCACACATGCAGCGTTTTCTTTTGAATGGAACCCTTGTGGGTTCTCCGCCTCAGTGTGGTTCCGTAAGAAGGTGAGGGCACCGCAATCATCAGCTTTGGTGCGAACCAAAACAGTGGCGTTCTGAGCGAGGTGGTCTTGAGCGGCGTCCGATTAAACTCTAGCGATAAAGCGGATTGACTCGATTGATTTGACGGAATCAAATATCCATCCAATCATCCATTTTCCAATCATTTATCTCATTCAGCTGAATATTAAAAACATCAGGAACCGACTTTCCGACGACGTCGGGACACGGACTGCACCAAAGCTGCCGCTCGAGGACGACGACAACCGTGTTCCAAAAATATCGACAGGATCGAGGAAAAACGTTTTCGCTTTCGGGAATTTTTTCCAATCCTAACGAGCACAAAGACCTGCTCGGGAACCACGAGTCACAGACTCTTGATGGAAAAGAGAAGCGGCTGTACCTGGGGTTCCCCCGCAGCGCTGCGTGATGGAGCGCGTTGAAGCCGTTGTTGTTGGTGATGGTGACGTCAGCGCCAGCCTCCAGCAGAACCGACAGCATGTCGTCCCTCTTCTTGCTGATGGCGTCGTGGAGAGGCGTGTCTCCCTCCGAGTCCTACAGAGAGCGCAGTCTCGTGAGATCGGAGTTCCGTTGTGTCGCCGGACGTGTTGGCGAAACGAGCGATGGTTTACCTGAAGGCTGGGGTGGCAGCCGAAGTCGAGCAGCGTCTTCACGACCTGCAGGTGACCCTTGTTGACGGCGATGTGTAGCGGCGTCTGTCTGCGCTTGTTCCTGGCGTTGAGGTCGGCTCCCCCACGGTGCAGGACCTCGATGACGGAGCCCTCGTCGCCGAACGAAGCGTGATGCACCGCCCGGTCTCCGTCTTTATCCTGCAGGACAAAGCGAAATTCCACCCTGAACGACTCGCGTATTCACCCTTACAAATAACAAGCCATCAAACAAGTCACGTTGGTCCGTTTCCACTTCGCGTAGTGGTTTCCTACGTTACCCGCGACGCAGTTCGACATGATCGGAGTAGGATTTGACTCTCACCTCATCTCTACCTAAACAGAGCGATGCGGCGGCGCTTTAATCCTTTCGTCTGTCCGCACCTCTACGCTCGGCTCAAACAGACCGGTTTCCAAAGCTTCGACTTTCCTCTTAAATCTCGCCGTCTCGTAGCGCGCCGATTAAAATCTCTGCTTTCGCCGTGTTCTTCAGCTGCACTGCATTCTGGGAATTTGAGCCTAGTATTTGCCCCAACGTCCACACGATTTCAAATGCTGGTTCTCTCATTAAAACCGGGCTAAATCTACGTCCACACCAGCTACAGTACGAGTCTGTGTCGCTCGTAGTTTGGTCTCTCCTGGGCATTCTACTTTTGTCGTGGCTTGTGGGCGTGGCCTGTCCAGCAAGAAACGTTAGCAGCTATATATATGCAGCTTCAAAAAAAAAAAAAAGGTTGTTTGCTTTATATATTACATGCTCGTCGTCAAACTAGCCTTGTTGTCAGATTAGCAAAGCATGCTAGCTTTAATAGCTACGTACACTCTACGAGAGACACCAACGATCTCTTGTACTTCTTTCCAAGCTTTATTTGATTGATTGATTTTTCCTTGGGAACATCTTGAGACACATTTACCGAGCGGCTGTAGAGCTAAGACGGAACCGTGGTCGTACGCTTTTCGTCATTTTGCGGATCAGACCGTAAACGGGGGAGGAGCCGAAGAAACGTCGGCCCGTAATCTGCATAAATACCGTCGATCGGAGTAGATCGGATTTAATCACGCCGCAAATATAACAACCCGGTGTGCTTCGTGGACCGAACTCGGAAGAAATAGATCTCCGCCCTCTTCTGCATACATCTCAGAGATGCGCACGATCGGCTAGCGTCGCAGTGATTGACAGGTGAGAAAGAGTACGACCCCACCCACCCCGGACAATTCTGCTTTCCGAGGCTTTAATTTCAAGATGTGTCAAAATTCTCCTTCAGCATTTTCACGGCACGTTCGTTCTCAGAGGACAGAAAAAAAAAACAAGAATTAATCGGCTCAGAAATCCGAGTCTGATTAACAGTCTGAGCTCAGGAGAAAGAGCGCCGCGTCACGGGGGTGGGTTTTTGGTTTTTTTTTAAGCGGCGAGTTAAGCCGTCACTTTTACAGCCCGAGTTATTACGCGAGCCGAGAAATACGAGAGGGAAGATTTATTAAGCCTGAAGAAGTGATTTTACAAGCAATCACGCAATTTCTTTTTGAAACCTGGACACACACCAGAACCGCCGTCACACCGTTTCCATCCAATACCAAAAAAACCCCCCAAAAGAACGTACGAAATATTAAAGAATTATTATCTACACCGGGTCGAGTAGTGATTCAGTGCGGAATAAATTCATATTACAGGTGGAACCGCTCCACGACACGAGAGAACTTGAAGAACATTTCGAGGAATAACGGCTCATCACTAGCGATCGTAAAGACTGGTGGTGCGGTCATGGGGAAATTCCTGCGTCATGGACGTGAGGTATAAAACCTGTACCGAAATCCGGTCATGTGACCCTTTCGGGAAGAACGCCGATCGTTATTCGGAACCACGATGTTCATGTACACGTTACAGACTTGTATCAGTTTAACAGCGGAATAAACAGGAAGTGATCTCGAGTCTTGGGGAGACGATGAACACGGTGGATTTTAAACGCTTTTATTTTCTTTCATTCAAATAAGAACAGGATTTGACGGGCGGTGAAAATCCTTCTCCTGAAAGACTTCTCGTGTGGTTCTACGGCTGAATGAAGCAGAGGGGTTTTCTGTACACACAGATTATTATTATTATTATTATTATGATGCTTTAGTTCATGTCTTCATTCTGTGTAAATAAATCATGAGTCGAAATGTTTGTACAACCCCCTTTTTTTAAAAACAATATTTTGCATAACTTCTTTTTTTTTTTTTTTTCTCCTTTGAGATGCTTTCAAACTTTTGTACCGGTGTTCAGTCCATGTGAAGCTAGATTAAAAACAATCATTATAATTATTTTGAATATTATTAAGACGACGACGAGACATTTCTGGAAAATTTGAAGTAAAAACTATTGTAACGTTTCTTCCTTTCTTCTTATGACGAAGACATCAGAATGATGATGATTCTACTACTAAACTTTTACTTAAATCTCTTTATAAAAACATGATTTTTATATAGAATTATTTATTAATTGTATGAATTTATTCATTTCACGTAAAAAAAAAAAATGAATATTTAGTTAAATCACAATTTTTGTGGGGATTAATTTCATGTAAAAAAAAGTGCATTAAATGTCCTTTATGTCCTCAATCGTATTTTGGATTCTTGGATTAATAACAATAATAATAACAATAAGAGAATTATAATTATTAATATAGTAATGCATTTATTATAGATTTATAACTATTATCGCACAACTGACTTTCTACTCGAAAAACTATTTATTACTAGCAACGTTACGCATCATGTCTATTTATTTCATATTCCTATAATATTCATATTCCTTATTATTATTATTATTATTATTATTATTATACCGCATCTGAAGTTCAAAATCTCAAAATGCTTTATACGCTGAAGATTAAATGTATTTACAAAGGATTTTGTGCCGCGTGTAGGACGCTGTACAGAGGACGCCGCGTGTAGGACGCTGTACAGAGGACGCCGCGTGTAGGACGCTGTACAGAGGACGCCGCGGTAGGAGGGGCGCACAGAGGACGCGCCGGGTAGGACGCCGCGTGTAGGGACGCTGTACAGAGGAGCGCGCGGTAGGACGCCGCGGTAGGACGTTGTACAGAGGAGCGTCGTGTAGGGCGCTGTACAGAGGACACCGTGTGCAGGACGCCGCGTGTAGGATGCCGTGTGTAGGATGCTGTACAGAGGGCGCCGTACAGAGGACGCCGTACAGAGGACGCCGTACAGAGGACGCCGCGTGTAGGACGCCGTACAGAGGACGCCGCGTGTAGGACGCCGTACAGAGGACGCCGCGTGTAGGACGCCGTACAGAGGACGCCGCGTGTAGGACGCCGCGTGTAGGACGTTGTACAGAGGACGCCGCGTGTAGGACGCTGTACAGAGGACACCGTGTGCAGGACGCCGCGTGTAGGATGCCGTGTGTAGGATGCTGTACAGAGGACGCCGTACAGAGGACGCCGTACAGAGGACGCCGTACAGAGGACGCCGTAC